>OZ038391.1:1269712-1472212 GCA_964036045.1 Eutreptiella sp. 'Long Island Sound 2002' | reverse complement strand
ACTTCATGGCAGTCTAAACGTGCCAGGACATGGGCGCCTTGGTCTTATTGATCGCACCCAATCTCGCGCCATGTGACACCAAGCGATCAAAAAGATGAGGCAAAATGCTGTGGTAAAACCCATCTCCTGGTGGACTTGCTTCAGCACCTTGCGGATGTATGTGCCCAAAGTGTGCTGCTTGGGTCTTCTCCTCACGGATGGAGAGCTCTTGGCAGCAAAACCCGGTTCAGGCATCACGTTGACGACCGATACAAATGGGGGGCAACAAATGGGGACACTGCTGGATTAGGATACACAAGCACGTGACTCACCGCAGGAATACGACGCACCCAGTATGCGACGAGGCACAAGATAGGCGTGAGTCTGCCCCAACACCAAGAGGGCCCTCGACTGGAGGTACCCCGGCGACAAGCACTAGACTGGACACGTTAAATCTCATGTGCACGGCCCGATGTCGAGCGGGTGTCCTTGGTCAAAACATGCCTTCGGTCAGGGAAGCCCCTTTTCCAAACCCCGCCCCACCCCCAAATTGTCCATCAATATTTCTTCGCCCACCATGGGGGCTACCCCTGCCCCCCCACCAAGTACCACCCCACTCACTGCCAACCCGGACAGGATGGGGTAAGGGAGGGGGGGGGGGGGGTGCACTAAGAGGAAACGGACGTCAGAGGCGCCCCCAGAAGCGGTTAGGCAGGCGGTTGGAGGAGGTTACCAAAGCGGTTGAAAGCGGTTACTGTCGGCTACAATGCCATTGAGGCTAGCACTGGCCGTCAGGGGGACATTGGCTGGGCATAGGCTGGGCGCCCTGGAGGGGGGGGGGGTGCCTCCCCCCCTTCCAATGCATCCCTGGGGGGGGGGGGGGGTCATGGAGCAATAAGCGGGTGGGGGGGGAGGGGTCTGAATTCAGTGCAGTCATGACCTACAGCCAAAGCATCACATCAACCAGTTCCAGCGCCCGTGCAGGTGCCGGTGTGCATGGCAGTTCGGGGGCAGGGGAAGTGGCGTGAGCAGTGTAGAGGAGCGCGGGCAGGAGTTGTGAGGTGACATGCGGCAGCACCAAATCGGTCCCGGTGCCGGGGGGGTGCAAGGCGGCGTGGGGGTGTGCGATGCAGAGCACACGTGCATTCCGCTCACAGCCACAAGGGCGTTGGACCGTGGGTGGCTACGGAGGTTTTTGCACTGGTCCGACACTGTACACGTGCCCCTCCACATCAACCCTCCACATGTGTTGGTGGTGGGCATCCGCAGGGGATTGCCCTGTGTGACGGGGGTGACGTGCGGGTGGGTCACGTGTGTGAGTCACAGGCACATCCCAGTGATTCTGGGGGGGGGGGGGTCCAACCGCCCCCCAGTGACGCTGAGTCTTTAGAGGCGCCAAAGGACACCAAAGGCGCCAGAGAAAATTTTTGATTTGCCGAAGGTCCGGAAAAAAATTGGCCCAATCACGCAAAAGGGGTGTGGGTGGGTGGGTGGGTCCAGGGGGGGAGTTTGGCACGAGGCCACGGTTTTGGTTTGTCTGCCTTTGGCGGCGCCTATTGGCCTCTCCCACTGCACGTTCCCACTCTCTGTGGGTCCGAGCGTGTTTTGGTTGTGTGGGTGGTTGTCCAGGGGGGGGGGGGGGGCAGTGGTGCTGGGTTGTTAAAAGGAGCCCTGGGGGGCACCCCCGAAGGGAGACCCGTGGGGGTGCGGGCGCCAGGAACGGGGGAGGGGGCGGGGGTTTCCCGGCGTCTATCTTTTTTCGCGTTGAAAGGCGCCTCTGGTGCCGATGATGAGGCTTTTGTTGTGCTGGCGCCAGGAAAGGGTGCGCGGCGCCTGCACGACAGAAGCCTCGTCAGCGGCACCAGAGGCGCCTTGACACTCGGAAACCCCCACCCCTGCCCCCGGGTAAGTGGGCGGATTGTCTGGGGCATCGGAGCTGTGGCTTTCAGGGCAGGGGCCGGTGTCGCTGCGGGGGTTGGCGGCAGCGGTGGCACAGGGGCAGCGGCCGTGGGGGGCGAGTGTCAGGGGGTGGGGGCAGGGGCAGGACCTGATACGTGACGATGCTCCAGTTCTTGAGTGCGTTCGTCGAGCGGAACATCGGCCAATCAAACTTCACGTCCCACGCCTCCTGAGGGCCACGAGGCGGAGGGGGGAGCAGCCACAGGCACCCGTCGCCCCTCCCTCTCCCTCGCGCTCGCGGCAGCACACGGCCCAGCCCCCCCCCCCCCCCCCCCGAACGTGTCTGGGCACGACGGGGTCTCACAGGACCCTCCTGCTCCCCTCACAAACCCGCCCCAAGACCACCAGACATCCGGTCCGACATCCCTCTGGCAGCCCCCGGTGAGCGGACGGCCCGTGACAGCACCGGCACGCGTTGGCGCATGAGCGCGACGGCCATAGCGGGCTGACTGCGGAGCCCCTCTGCCCGCCACCCTTGTGATTGCGGTGGGCCTCCCTACCGCATTCCGCTACGTGGCGTGCCCCGTTCGTGTGTGACGGCAGGAAGGCCGGGGGTTCGGTGGCCATACCAAACATCTGAGGCCCCTTGGAAGTATTAGAAGGGGGGGAGGGGGGAGGGTGTGAGACCCAAATGTTTATGTACCAAAAATCTGAAAATGGCTGACCAGATTTTCCCGGTTGCAAATTTCGTTGTTTCCCGAGATGGTCACGTAGGTCTGTGGGGGGGGGGGGGGGGCACCACCCCTCCCCCTGCGGTGTACGACCATTCTGATACTTCCCTCCGAGGCGCCTTCTCTGACCAGCGGAAGTCGGAGGGCAGGTGCGCACAGGTGGTGCCGCGGAGGCACCACTGCTCCGCCGCGGCGCATGGCGGAGCGAGAGACTGTCGGGGGATTTCGGGGGCCCTTTGTTGGTGGCCACCCAATGCTTGAAGCATACCGCAGAATGCCGCAGCACCTGTTTTTGGGGCCTGTTGGTGGGGGTTTTGAAACATGCCGCAGCATGCCGCGGCACACTGAAAATTGGGTTGCGACTTTTGGGGGGGGGGGATATCGGACCAAAATATCAATCCCATCCCTGAGCATAGCATTGGCAATCTGCAGCACCCCAGGCAGGGGCAGCGGCAAACAGTCCAAACTGTTCGTTTCCCTTTTTTTTTTTTTGCTGTGCTGTGCTTTGACAGATCATTGTTTTCTTCACTTTGTCTTCAGATGTCTACTATTGAACCCACTGAGGAGGGGACAACGCAACCCAAGAGGAACAAGGAGACAACAAGGAGTAGTACAGACTGTTTGCAGTGGGCAATCAGAGAAGGCATTGGGCAGTACCCATGTTGTACAGAGGGTGAAGGTCAAAATGGGAAATTGTATTGTACTTTATGTGCAACTTGGCTGTCATCAACGGGTGCCATCTTAAAGGACCATGTTTTGGGTAAAACTAAGAAACAACCAGATGGTTCCTATGCTCTACCGCTTGAAGCATGCCCCAGCACAGCAAAATTTTTCTTCGGGACCGTTGGTGCCTACCTGCCCCCCTCTGCCCACCGCGTTGCCCCTAAAATATCTGCAAATGGGTGAATTGGGGGGGCGGGGGGGACAGTCAGGCATGTCACCGTGCATTAGATCCAGCCGCGCCTGCCACACCGCCTTCACTACCCCACTGTCTCACTTGAGTCCAGGGTTTGTAAGTGCAGCAGCCAGGCCCAGGTGGGTCAAGGTCCGTTTGAGCGCTTGGCGGTCTGAATCCCTCTTCAGGACCTCCGTACTGTAGTACCTCGATCCCCCTCCGAGCTCCCAAGGGCCCACTGAGTGGATGTCCACGTGCACTGGCTGTGCGGCTCAGCAGCTGCGGTAGTGCGTGCGTATGCGGGCCCCACTCGGCCTCGGCCACACTATCAGACGGGGGGGGGGGGTGGATCCCGCGAGGGGGCGCCTTGTCAAGTTTGAGTGTTCACCAACCCAAAAACTGTGTCCAGAATTGTTATTGGGCGGGCGGGTAGGCAGCCATCCCCCCCAACACACACACCCCTCAGACAGACAACCTCTGATGAGGAGGTGTTACCCCCCAATTGCGAAGGGACACGGGCATGTGTCACACACCGTATCCGCTTTGATGGACACTGCGAACCCTCCGTTCACCATCTTCGGCGTGGGCAGCCGGCGGGCATTGAAGCGCAGCAGTTTGGGCTCGATCTGCAGCCCCCAGGGCTGAAGCTGCAAAGGCGGGCAAGGGGCATGCGGGACGGGGGGGGGGGGGGCATGAAGGACGCCTTCCTGCCGCTTCCCTGAGGGACGCTGCAGGCAAACCTGCTCAACTCAAGAACCAGCCCATTGGAGGGGCTGAGACCGAATTCAGGTGAGCTAAGGGAAGGTGCAGGCCGAGCCTTTGGTCGACCACCCTTGTTTAACACCGCCCACTGGGGGGGGCTGAAAGGCTGAAAGAGTATACCGGTTGGTACTTCCGAGCGTACATACGTGTGCGCCGTTTGAGGAGGGACACCTCCACTTGTGGATGGGGGAGTTGCGGGGGGATGGATGGAGCCTCCAGAGGGCTGACCCAAGTCAGGGGTGGGGGGAAATTGGCTTGTGTGGCGGGGGTTCATGCCCTTGTTCCAAGACCCCCCCCCTCCCGCCCCCTCCCGCGACAGGGACCCAAGACGGGACAACCGGGGAGGTTGCGGGAGGTTGCGGGAGGGGGGGGGGGGGTCCTGAGGCACCCCAGTAGCCCAACAGAAACGGCTCAAAATGATCCCCCACAATGTGCGGATCATCTTTAGGTACGTGTCATGGGGGGAGTTTGTTTGAAATCTATTCTTCCGCGCCGCTTTGCGGCGGAGGTGGCGAGTTATCACTAGTGTTTAGACGGGCCTCTTTGCACTGGCCTGCCACAAAGGCCCCTTTTCCAGACCCCCCCCCCCACCCCACCCCACACACACGCCTATTTTCCACGTGCCCCGGACCGCCCACGAGGGGCTTTCTGAAACCGGTTCACTGGGAGGCGTACAACATCAGCCGCCGGTGTTTCTTTTTTCGCCTTTTGGACCCAAGAAGGACCCCACGGCCGTCAGAGGTGGTGTGCGGGCTGGCCCCCAGGGGGAACAGCAAAGCCCAGGGACGGGGGGTTGGGGGGGAGGGGGTGCCCCCCGGTTCAAACCCCCCACACCCGTCCCAGCGCTCAAGGTGATGCAAACGCGGTGTAACACGGGTGTGGCAAGTGCTGACGGACCGTTGGTTGCCGTCAACATGCTACAAAGAATGCACTTCCAAACGTCTAACTCCTGACTCCCCGCTCAAGGAGACCGAATGTCGCCAGTTCATACCCCGGCTGCGCCCCCCCCCCCCCCACACACACATGTGGTAGTCACGTGGGTGAAAACCATGCAAAGAGTGTCAGACTGACTTTGCAAGCGCCATTCGATTCTTTTGAGGCACGCACCTGCACATGCGCATACACAGGAGGATCTCACAGAGTGCGGCCTCGGCAGCTGCGGATGGCGGGATCCGATCTCAGCGTTTTTGCTGTCGATGGTGTGAGCGCACCATCCTTGAGTGTTGATTCGCGGTTTCGCAGCGAGAGACCTCCCCATCCCCTCCGCAGCACGCCAGGCCCCCATACCCAAATCCGGGGGGCATGCCACACAGACTGCCCCCCCCCCCGGTCAAACCCCCCGCCGAAGACTCCCGTCCAGCCACAGCCACAGGCACACCTCCGCCTGGAAGTCCTTGTTCGCCAACGTCGCCTTCATATTGGTCATGATTTTGTCGAGCCGGTCGTGGGGCTTCATGGCGGTGTATCTGATCAGGTCTTGGGCGCGTCGCCTGTCGCTCTGCAGCACATGGAGCATTGGTGGGGGGGGGGGGGGGGGCTACACAGCACACCCTTGCTGCAGGCATCCGTGCTCACCGCCACCGAACTCACCAACTCACCAAACCCGGATTTGGAGGCTGGGAAAATGGGTGGAAATGGGGAAAACGTGGCGAAGTGGAGGGAAACGGGGGGAAATGGGGGGGAAACAGGCACAGCACACGGGATGTGTGTTGTGGAGGGTCGAAGGAACTGGGAAAAAAATGGGACCAAAATGGGACGGAAAACCCATTTTTCATAGTCCCATTTGCCCCACTTTTCCGGACGTCGAAGATCTTCCCCACAATTCCCTCTGTCCAGCGTCCGACAGTTGCGGGTGCCGGTGGCCGGCAAGTGCCCCCCCCCCCCCCCCCACGGAAACGGGCCTGGACAGACATCCCCCGGGGGCCCTGCTGCACGACGGGCCGGCAGCGGGCGGAAAGGGCTCCGCACCCGCTCAGCCCCACACCAGACCCCTTTGGGACATGCATGTCCCAGCCCCTCTTTCCCACTACGATGGACTCTCAGCTCCGCAGGTCTATACCCGACTGGTCTGCACTATCCGGGGCCCCAGAAGGCCTTCCAGAGTGAGGGGGGGCTATGTCTACCGGGGGGGGGGGGGGGCAGCTCTTGCCGTCTGGCGCAGGCAGGGAAATCTCAGCTCCGCAGGTCTATACCCGGCGGGTCTGCACTATCCGGGGGCCTGGAGGGGCTTCGGGGAGCTCGGGGGGGGGGGGTTACTCCACAGCTCATCCACCAAACAGTGACAGTGGATGCCTCAGCCTTGACCCGAACCGCAGGGGAGGATGTGTGTGTGTGTGTGTGTGTGTGTGTGTGTGTGTGTATGTGTGGGTTACAACACCCATGAAATGGCTATGTAATCCCTGCGGTCTCCGGGAGGAATCAAAGCGGCCACATACCCCCCGCCGTCTCCCGGTTCCCTTTTTTGGGGAAGAGGCTGAAGGTCTCGGCCAAGTGACACCACCTTTGGCCCTCCGGGGGGGGGGGGGGGCTGAGCCATCATTCCCGTGTACAATGGCGGCACATCCGTGTCATTTGATATTACAAGGCTTCAGACGTCAGGGCTCACCAGGGTAAGCCCAGTACTCTACTCCACACCTTCATATCGTCCGTCTGGCCCGTGAGATGGCACAGTGATGGAATGAAATGAGACACCTTCGGCTTGCCTTCCCTGCAGGAAAAAACACACAGTTCATTGGAGTATCCTCCGGCAGACACCCCGCGCCTAAGCCATGTGCCACACGTGTGGGTGTGGGTGTGGGTGTGGGTGTGGATGTGGGTATGGGCGTGGGTGTGGCATACAGCAAAAGCACACTTTGTTAGATGGGATTATGACATGAGCGCCAAATGGGAACGGAATCGCAAAGCTCGGAACAGTGTCAAACACATGTCCAGTCTTGGTTTGTCGCCTGAAACTATTGCCCCTGTCCTGAATGTGGCCTGCCCTCCAACACACAGTGCACATGGAAGGGACAACTTGATTGGTATTGCCTGTGAGTATGCTCCCTGCATTCCCATGGACGATGATGGTGGCTCAAGTCCGAACAAATCGCCCAAAGGGAAAGGTAAAAATAAAAAGAAGAAGGGCTCTCCCACCTCGGATGAGCGTACACCTAGCGCGTCGTCGGCCACCGGAGTGTATGCGGAGCCTGGCCAAAAGGGGGTCAGCCAATAGATATCTCGGGTCCTGTTGCATCCACCATGCGAGTCCCGATTGCGATCCTCTCAACATGAGGTTGATGGCTTTTAATGTCCTGGCCGCTCTTGCGACGGGAGGGTTAGGGGTTAGCGGGTTAGAGCCTGCCTGAAGCCTGCCCTATCCCACCCCCGGCCCCCCGGTATGTCGCGGCGCGGCGGAAGGACGCCGTCCTGAGGCTATGTGCCCTCCTCGGAGGCCCTCCCGTGGCCCTGACCTGGGCCCTGTGTGCCGCCCCGGGGCGACGCCGCCGTCCGCTGCCCTGCTGGGCCTCCCCCCTCCCCCCTGATCATGGGGGCTGGCACGACCGCCGACCCTCCGGAGGGCAAGACGCCCGCTTGTTGCTGCAGCTGCAGCCCCCCCCTCTGGACCGGCAGACACCGTTGTCCCCCCCCCAACACCCTGGGATGCCCTTCGTGGTGGCGGCTGCAGCAATGCCGCACCCCCCTGTGCCCTTTGCATGACTTGCACGCTGGGGCCCTGTGCTCATCGCACAAGGTCTGCATGGGGCGCCGCGGCTGCCCCACTCTTTTGCCCCCCGCCCGCTGCGCCCTCTTCTGTGGGGGGGAGGGGGGAAGGGACTCTGCCTGCTGTCCTGTGACTGCCCCTGGGGGGGGTTCCTGCTCCGCCCGTGTAGCGGATGCCGCCGCCGCCGCCCCCCCGGAGCTGTCCCCTGGGGGATGGCAGTCAATCGACATCTCCTGTCCCCCCCCTGAGGGGTCCCCCTCCGCCGCCTCCGCCCCCGGCGCGCCGCCCCCCGAAAGGCTTGGGTGAGGTTCGACCGAAGCCCCCTGGTCCTGCCCCCCCCCTCGGGGGGGGTTCGCGGCCCCCGGGGGGGGGTCGGCGCCCTCCCCTTTGGCTGATGACCCCGCCCGAGCCGCCGTCAGCCGGCGTGAGATGTCCCCGAAAATGTCCGCCAGCCCCCGGGAGGGGAGGGAGGGGGGGTGGGGACGCGGCTGAACCCCCCCCACCCGTGCGTGTCCGCCCGGGCGTCCGGCTGGCACGCGTGGCGCTTGGACTCCGCGTGCCCCCCCGTGCCCGGTGGCTCCCGCTGGGAGGGGCGGGGAGAGCGGGAAGGGCCTCCTGAGCTCTCCCTGCTGGTTTAACATACCGGAGCCGCTTAAGCTGTGTGCCCCCCCCCTGGAGACGCTTGGGGGGGGGGGCGGGAACTCCTCCTGGCGTCGCGCGTGCTCGTGCTCCGGGCGTGCTCGTCGCGTCTCGCGCTCTGGCGAGGATGATTGCGGGCGGGGTCGTTTGCGTGCGCTGGGCGAGCCCCGTGCGGCCTGGGACGCCGCCACGGGGCCGGCCCCGGCCGGCCGCGCGGGCTGCAGCCACGCCCGCAGTGCTCGCGCCGCCACGCGTGCTTGTGCCGCGTCCATGCGGTGCCCTTCGTGCGCCCGCTGGCAGCAGTGCTCGGCGCCCCGCTGCACGCAGGCGGCACAGGGCGGGGCCCGGTGTCGCGCACACAGGGCCACCTGCGGCGGCGGTGCTACGCGGTCCGCGTCCCCGCCTCCGGCCCCGCGCCGGTCGCGCTGCACCCGCCGGCGCGGCAAGCGTTGAAAGGGCCGCAGGGGCTGCTGTCCTGGTCCTGCCGGGGGGAGGTAATCCAAGAGGAACACGTCCTGCCGCCCCGCTCCCGGCCGCGCCAGGCGCCGCGCCCACAGCGCTCGGCAGTGTGCCTCCAGCTGGCGCATCTGGAACAGCATGGCTTCCGGGCGCGCGAACAGTGGGCGCGCCGACCGCCCCACACACCTGAAGCCCCCCAGCGGCAGCAGGGACTTCGCCATCCATACCTCCTTGCCATGCATGAGGTCCCCTGCTTGTAGATGTGGCTGCAATGCATCCAGGGCCATCTTCAGCACTTGGCCCCTGGTGCGTAGCGGCAGGGTGACCCCCCGCAGCCGGTGGTCGCTGGGGGCCGGGAGGGCCCGTTCCGCGTGTGCCTCGAAGTCCAGGGCCAGCTCCACGTATGTCACATGGCCCGGCCCTGGTAGCCACCGCAGCTGGCCTGCCCACTGCAGGAGCGCCACCGCGAAGGATGCCTCCCATGGCCATCCCGGCGGCGGGCCGGCGCGCAACGCCAGCGGCGCCGCTGGTGGCGCCGGGCGATGTGGGCCCGCGCCCAGTTGCCCCCATGGGTAGCCCCGGCGCGCATCGGGAGGGCGTCTGCGCGCGATCGCAAAGACCGAGGGGCCCGCGCCCGCGTCTCGGCGAGCCGCGACTTCCGCTCCCATGCGCGCCGATAGCACCGCCAGATACATGCCATAGAGACGGTACATGAGCCGCCCCGCCTGCTCCACCCCCTCTGGCTGGACCAATGCCGCCGGCAACAGGCCCGTCGCGCGCAGGCACACCGGCCACGCCTGCGTCCTCTCAACATGAGGTATCTAGTCCCGCCAAGCCTGGGGAGCCATCTCGTCTGCGAAAACCCAGAGGGTCAAAAAAGACGCAGCAGGAACATGGGTTTAATTTCAGGGACACTAACACCGCCATGACGAAAGTTGCCGAGTTACATGCCTCTACAACTAACGAGCGTTTTTGTGTGGATATCACGGCGGTCAACACCAAGGTGGCTAATTGCAAGCAGAACCTCCAATCCCTCACACATGATGTGGCGGCGGTAAAATCCTCGGTCTCCATGCTTGAAAGTATCACAACCAAACATGGCACGTTGGTGCACATGATGAGTCCTACGGGTTCAGCGTCGAGCAAATTGAAGCCCGGGAAGGCCAAGGCTATTATGTAACGGGACTCGGTGAGCATCTCTGCATGTCTCTGAATTTATGGCCCTAGGTCCTCCCTCTCCCCCATGACAACTAATTCTGAGGTACCTGGCAAATCTGATGCTGAATAGCCTGCAAATGCGCAAGCTACTATAAGCTACTGCTGCCACAACACAACGTGCTGCCGTACAGACCCCTACCCCCATGTCGAGCATGTTGCCATGCAACTTGCAGCCTGCTGCTACTACTACGGCCCTACCTGTTCCCCCTGCTGCAAACCTGCCCGTCCCTACTCATGTGCCTACGAGTCAAGGACCCGCGGTGGGTAACCCCGGAGAAGAGCCAAGCAAAGCTCGGACATGGTCTCATGCTGCTCAACCGGAACATATAGGTGATAGCCAAAATCCAGTGGGTAGCCAGGATTCCCAAGGCAACCAATCCCCGACCGTCCCGGTGGGATGTAACATGGGTAGTTGGACTGAGCAACACATTTTGCATGCCTTGTCCTTGCATGAGAATCCTGTCCCGGATGTAGCAGTCTTCCAATCCAAAAGTGTGCTCATTGTATCCCTGAGCCATGCCGCACCACAAGGGCCATGGGCTATCCTATCCAAGGGCACAGAGCTTCGATGTGAATGGATGGCGGTACCAGTCTATGTTTTCAACATTATTGATGACCATGATGTGTGGTGGTGCTTTGATGTTGTTAGCCATCCTGGATTGATGTTGGGTTTCCCCAAGACATCACAGATAGCAGCCGTATTGTGTAGAAATTGACTTTGGACTACCTGTTTCTTGATCCGCAAGCAACACAGACGAAAGCCTACGCCTTGAACCTTGCATCTAAGAGGCGCACACGGCCCCAATGGAATGCCCAGGGCAAGTCAAACAACGCTGACACAGCCGCTGACATGGCTTCTAATGGTGTTGTGGCTTCACAATCCCTACTGCTTGGCTTGGTTGTTGGGCACTCCTTGAGCCAAGACAGTCAGTATAGCCAAGATAGCCACGACCTAACTGTGTTTGACAGTGATACCGGGGTTGGGTTGCAACATCCACCTGCGGATGCCGTGAATGACCAAAGCCCACACAGTGCCAGCTCCAGCATGTCAGGATCTTCCACATTGGCAGTGGTATTAGCCCCCCATGCAACCCCGTCCCCTAGACGTACAGGTACTATCTTCAAAGGTGGGCCTGGCGCCAACGACACGCCCTAAATTCTAAAGGTCTACCATTGACGGTTTTTCGTCGCGTCTAATTTCATCGCGTCTACGGCCCTTGTTTGCAGGTTTGCTTCCACACATCCAAACGGTGGTCATATCCCACCTTTAGTCCCTTCATGCTTTGAAGGGTTGCCTTGCCTCCGCTAAGCACGTCGTGGGTCACTTGACAAATAGTCAGTATACAATTCACATTTTTGGGTTGTCCATTGCTCATGGCAACGTGCTCAAGTCATCTCACACTGCTGAGCTCTAGCTGTGGGCCCACCTCTACAAGCTCAGCGCATGCGGCCCTGTGATTTTGTACTAGATATTAACAGTCTGCATCGTGCACACCCATGTAGAACCACGGCAAGACTGTGGTTTTAGTATGCCGGTGTCAAAAGACTGCCTCAATTTCCTGTCACTGTTTCCCACATCCATTCTAAGTTCCTGACCCTAGGTACCGACCATGCCCCGCATTTTGGCTCGACAATACCCGTATGCGCGGTGGTTGGGAGAACTTCATTCTGTCTGTGTTGCATGTAATTGTATGTGTATAGTGCCCACCTCTTTTGGCGTTTGTGGACACATACACACATGACTCTCCGATGGCCCGACCTTTCGGAGCCATGGGAGCCACCCTACCCCAACTCCTTGTGCCGTCCTCTGCGCACAAAGGATTTTTCATTCGCATTGACCTGTGGCGTAACTCAGGGGCGTCAGCCTTCCCAATCTTTGAAGAAAGGCTTATCGCAGGTGAACCATTTCGCATCTGTGTTTGTATGGTGACCCTGAGTGGCTACCCTCATGTCAGCTTCTCTAGACTTGAGGATATGCACAACAAGTTAGCGCCAAACCTGAGATACGCATGAGGGCCTACAGAGCCACAAGAGGATGCTGGATCATGGTGAGCAGAAAACATGGGTCTTTGTTGGTGCACTCACGTTGTAATTTTGTCCAAATAGCCTTCAAGCCTTTTCTAGAGCCACGTTCTCCCCTGTTACCAAACATGGTGGTGAATAGTCATGGCCGGTTGCCATTGCAACCACCCACTTGCAGCCTGCGGAGCTGCGTGGCTATTTTACTCCATGACAGGTGGATGCTTTCTAGTGAGACTAGCAAGTTGAGGTGGATGTCCGGCACGCTGCACACAATGTGGCCTCTGTTTTAACCGGTGTAGTGCACAAGGGTGACCCGATTGACTAGTGGTGTCCCACACTCCTAGTTTGACGGGTTTGATCTGTCACGCATTTTTAGTTGGCATTACTTGATACCACACTACATGAAGGCAAGGTCTGCAAGCAAATGACGTGTCGGGAGGGAGGGGGGGGGGGATGTGTGTGTGTGTGTGTGTGTGTGCGTGTGTGTGTTCACTACATGTTGCGTGCCACGGGCTACCAAAAATCGGCGCCATGGGATGGCCGCCGGCACCCATTGTGTCCTATGTCATAGCCACCGAATAGTGGGCCCTCTGGGCTTACTTTTTGGGCTTCACTGACAATGCAGCATTGAGTCCAGCCGCCAGACCGCGGGCCTTTGGGCTTACCGTTTAGGCTACAACACCAATGCCATGGAGTTGCCGCGGCACCCACGGTGCTCATGGTCATGGCATGTCCGACCACAAAATGGTTGTCCACACAATGTCTATAGCATGTTTGCCGGGTAAGGGGGTTAGGCTTCACATATAGTTCCAAAGATGACTTGACATGTCTTCTTCTTGCCCATCATTACTTTGGGTTGGTGGTGGTACATGGCGGGAGCCGCCTCCTACGGCTTGGTCTAACCCACCGTTGGTAGTCCTGCATGTTGTTCATTCTTTGTTTCTGGCTTCCGTTATCAAAGCACAAATTTGGTGCTGTGACCCGTATGATTAACGAGCTTGCCTTGAATCCTAATCCTGAGTAAAGGCACTAGCTAATTGAGCGCTTGACGTTAAACAAAACAAAAGGTGGGGTTGTAGGTTAACGTCAGCGAATTGCGTTGTTGTTTCCATGAAGCAAGTGCGTGGATGTCTTTGTGTTTCGGGGACTGGGGGGTATCCCGCAAACTTTCCAACCACGGTACTGTTTTTGCACCGTGCTTACCGTGTCCTGCAAACCTCCAGCTGTTGAGAAAATTTGTTTTTGCTTTGCCCACGTCCTGCCAATCTTGCTCCCTCATTGCGATCTTACGTGTGGGTGTGGGCATGGGCATGGGTGCGGGTGTGGGTGTGGGTATGGGTGTGGGTGTGGGTGTGGGTTTGTGGGCATGGGCGTGGGTGTGGGTGTGGGTGTGGGTGTGGGTGTACCGAGCTAGCCACCCACAACGGGATGGTGACCAGGTGCGGAGCCCCGAACGACAGGGCCTGGGCTCCCGCCTGCGGCGGGGGTGCTAACGGTGTCGTGCATAAGCCCTGAGCCGGTCCAGGGTGAAATGCAACCCCGACCCCCCCCCCCTTCCACAGGGCAGACCGCCCACGGCTGAGGTGCTGGGCTGCACTGCCCCGTCCAGCCAATGGCCCATCCGGGGGATCTACTCACGGTCCCAGGGCCCAGTCGGCAGTGCCACCTGTCCCCAGCTGGCTCACTGCACCACATGACCGTTTTTGGGCCGCCGTCAACAGGCTCCCTGAGTTCTTTTTCTCGCACTACACATAGCGCGACAGAAAACGGGAAGGGTGGAACAGGGGCCACCAGCGCAACAGAACAACAGCTACAGCCAACCCCCCCCCCCCCCCCACACACACGCACTCCGCTGCATCGTTGCTGCACTTGCAGGGTCGTGAATCGTATCCCAGCACCGAGAACGGGGGCTGCAGGGATTGATAACTGTACTGTGAACTTCCCCTGCACTGCAGCGCTCTTGCACTGCGCTTCTGCTTGCTACACAGATGTCTGGTACGATGCCAGTCGCCAGCCAGCGGTGTGACGTCGTCATCTTCCGTGGTGGCATCTGCCCTTCATCGTGCTCCTTGTCACAGTGCTGCTGTTGCAGGTCTTGTGCCAGCTCTCCCTTCATTCTCCGTCCCTCTGTTTGCCGGTCTGCAGACCACCGCAGTCATGTCAATGAGCCAAGCGGCCCTGCATCTCCAGCCTGAGCAAGTTGTGTACATCCCCAGGATAGAGGATCGTGATGGTGTGCTGAAACTGACCGCCATCAAGCAGGACAAAACAGAAGTATCGGGAGTGCCTCTAACGTCAGCATGGGCCCGATCATTCCCCCTTCTATGGAGCGTCATCTTGGGAAAGCTTCCGGCAGTGGATATTGCGTTCCTCAACCGCGACCTGCCGACATGGTATTGGGGCACATGGCTGGAGGCGGTTGCTTATCTCCGGGACAATCTGCCCTCTGTGTCTGGGGCGACCCGTAGCATTCTGCACGCAGAGGTCATCAGTGGCATCCCCGTTCCTGAGGTGGCGGATGCAGTCCGCACATTGCTGACGACTGACCCCAACCACTTCTCTGACATGGTCAACGGGGATGTCACCCCCCTATCCAAAGGGAAGGTGGTGCTGTCCCTATTCTGGTTCCGCGTCTCAGTCTATAAGTGGGTGGCCAAACAGCACAAAAAGAAGCTTTCATGGGAGCCCAAAGCCACAGAGCAATCAGGGCCTGCTGGGGGAGTCGGCGAAAAAGTTCTGGAGCGTGCAATCCGGGATGCATGGCCCAACAGCTCTGGCCTCCTGCCACGTGACATCCCCGCATCTCTCTCGTCTGCCTCAGGCCAGAGTTCAGCAGGACCGTCGACTGCTGGAGCCAGTGAGGACCTCGCTGCCAAGCCCTCTGGTGAGCTTTCAGCCGGCATAGCCCTCCCGTCTGAGACGGCCTCCAAGCTGACAATGCCGCAGATCTTGCTGAAGGTTGCAGAGGCGTCCAGCGATGTCCCGTCGGAGTACGTGAAAAAGGCCGTGGAGCACCTCAACACGCTCCTATCCCCGTACCCGGCGACGCACAAGTTGGGCCAGCAGCTTCTTCGAGTGGGGGATGGTCCATCGCTCTCAACATGCCTCACCAGCTTCTCGTGGCCCAGTGGTAATGATCAAGTACGAATCAAGTGTGCCCTCATGTCCTGGGTCAGGTACCTCAACGAATCAGAGCTCATTGTCATCACCGACTCCGTTAAAAGCCAGACAACCCTCGCCATCCTCAAACAGATCCAAGGCAATACTGATGCCGACACGAAGTGGCGTTCGTTGGCGTGCCAAATAGCGGTCGACATAGCTGCCCTGGAAGAGCAAGATATACCAGTGTTCCATCTGGAGTCTGTCAAGGATTTTGCGACCCTAGCGGTAGCGATTGCTGAGTTCGTCGGGGATGTGCGACATCTGTCTGTTCTGAAAGCTCTTCAAACGGCGGTAAGCAATCGATGCAAGCATGGTGCGGCTCCCAACTGGACGGCGTCAGTCCTTAGCCAGCTGGGTATCCACACTGTGCCCTCTGTCTCTCCAGGCCCAACATCGCTGCCGGCCAGCCAGCCATATCCGGCAGACCCTGCCTCGCTCACGGCGGTGCGCATGACCCTGAGCCCCAATGCAGACGGGTTACCGTGGCCAGCCTTTGTGTCTGCAGCGTCTGCCTTCTTTCAATGTGCGGTCCACGGCCCTCATTCCCCAGCCGGCCTCATGCAGCGAGGCGTCTCAGTCAAGTTCTGTAGCCTGCTGATTCCCACCCAGGCCTGGCGGCAGCGCCTTGGGATGGATGGGTCCGTCGTAATCGTCATGGCCCCCCATCTCACGGCATCTTTGAGTGCCTGCCACCCGGATGGGTCGCCTGTCCGACCATGGACGCCCCCCACGCAGTGTGTCTGCAAGCAGTGGGGAGACAGCCTACGCCCTCCTCCATCAAGCAAGAGGGCCCCGGATGAGCATCGCTTTGATGAGCGCCCTACCAAGCGCCATAGAGCACCCTCTCGGCGGCCGCCAACGGATGGCCCCCCCCCTCCATATGCAGCGCGCTCCCCGTCCCCCGGACGCCTCTCTGACGCCCGTCACTCCAGCTACTCTGACCTGCCGCCATCACTGCAGGACAGGCGGGCAAGTTACCGGGACGTGGACAGGGACCTGAGTCCCCGAGGGTCACCTAGCCCACCCCGGCCTGCGGAGCTGCGACCCACGCATCGCGACCCTCGATATGTCCCGCGCTTTGGAGATCGTGACCGTGAGTCCTCCCTGCCAGCTGCAGGCTCCTGGGAGACATCATCCGCCTACCATGGTTCTCAAGCTGGCTATCGCGGCCATGGGAACATGTGACTACCCCCCTGCATACCGTCGGCTGATGTTCTGCCTCCTCTTACCACAGTCCTGTCGATGTCCCTGGTGGTGGTCTCCTCTCATGGCCGCCAGAGTCCGAGCATGCATGACCTACTGCAGCGCATACACGCTGCCCAGCGAGTTGTCCCCCCTGTTGCATGCCCTCCCGTCGACCACCTGCGGTCACAACAGGTGACAGAGCCTTCAGCTGTAGTGAGCTGTACATCTTGCGGTGATGTGATGCCGGCGCCTGCACGCATCTGCAGGTCCTGCAAGAGCCACGCCTTTCAGCAGTTGCTGCACCACCCAGGTGCGCAGCTCAGCCGGGCGCAAGCCCAAGCGCTGGGTCGCATTTTTGGCCTCCCCCCGCCGACGCTTGCCCTGCTATCTTCCTCCTCCATCACCTACTCCTTGGAGATTCTGCAGCGATGGGCGTCCAAGTTGTGCGATCACTCTTGGCGCCTCACGTCGGGCTCTCTTTTCTCCCCCCCCATGTTCTTGAAAGGAAGACTGTGCATCTGGATCATTGGCAAACTAGAGGCGCCCCCCCCTCAGTTGAATTCCCCCCGGCCCCTTCCCAGCTTGGCGCTGCGTGATTTTGCCACACCCGACGAAGTCTTGTACCAGTGCACCCAGCGCCCAGTCCTGGTAGGACGGCCCTGTACACAGTGCCACCGGACCAGGCTGGTGGATGCCGTGTGCCTACATTTCCCGCAAGAAGATGCCCCGCTGCTGGCGGGTACGCCCCCCCTGCTCTGCCCTAGAATAGACACAGAGAATGTGACGAAGGCGCTGGCTGGCACATGCTACCAGTACCGTGGCAGTCACCTCCTGCAAGGGGTGGTCTCTGTGTCGCAACGCAAATTATATGACTGCTCTGTGCATGCAACCCCACCGATGCCATCAGTGGTTACGCCTTCGCTTACCGATGAGCCCCGGCTGCAGGTCACATCTCCCCTTGTCCTCAACCAAGGTGAGCTTGCCCCGGAGACTGTGCAGGTCTCATCCTCGGTAAGTGAGCTGGTGGTTATCACCCTTAACTGTGGAGGTGCAGCGCAAAAGTCTGGTCAAATCCTGTCCCTCCTGTCAGAACTGTCCGTGGACATTGCATTTCTTCAAGAGCTCTGGGAAGGTTTCCAGGCAGCGGAGCTCGCTGACTCACCCTATAAGGTATATTATGATGAAGTGGCCTCCCGTGGAGCAGGCATGGCCATCTTGGTCATCCACTCCCTTGTCCCCCAGTGTGCTGCACAGCCCCAGCCCCGTCCTGAAGCCAAAACCCTAGAGTGCTATGAGGATCTTCAAGTCCTCTACATATCCAGACCGTCCGGACACCGCATGATTCTTGGCAATGTGTACCGTAGGCCCAAGCAGGATACACATGTGTGGGAAGTCATACAGCGGAAAGTTGCTGAGCTGCCTCGACGTCCTGGTGATGTATTTATCGTCGCAGGAGATCTCAACGAGGTCATTAGCACGACGTCCTCAGGCAAAGTTTCCAAATGCCTTCGCTTTGGCAACTGTTGGTCCTTTCTCTACATACCCTATGAGCGTGGGGAGCCCACCAATTTCCAACCCACTGGTGCAGGCAAGGTCGCCCGCACTGAGATAGACTATATACTCATAGAGGCTTCGGGCCCCCTGACCCTGCTGACCAAAGCAGTGTATCCTGGTGTGTCTCATCATGGAGCGCTGTGTTGTGTCTTCTCCCTTCCAATAGAGTTTTCGTACATGAAAAATGGTTCGGGCAAACATCTCAATTTCCGAAAAGCAGACCCTGCACGCGTTGCTGACCTATCGGCCCATCTCTCCCTGATGCTCTGGTGCCGTACACAACAGTCACGACCCATAGATCAGTGCATGGAGGAATATTTCAGCCTGGCTGTCCAGTTTGTGCCCAGGTACATCGGTAGAGTGCAGGTGGACGAGTCCAAGCGCCTGCGTGGCCTTGAATATAAAGCCATGCTTGGTGACAGGTGTGCAGCGGAGCAGGTGCGTAAATGGCAACAGGCATTACGTGACAAGGCATGTCGGGCCGGCCTTGGCCTTGATGCCCAGGATATGCGCCGGACGTCCATAGATTCTGTTACCTCGAAAATGTATAAGATCAAGACAAAAAACTTTAAGGTAGTAACGTCAGTCAGTCCTGATGGGGTCAACTTCCCTACGTCCCCCCGCGAATTTATTGATGAGGCCCGATCACAAGCTCAAGAATTGTATGGGCTGAGATGGCTCGTCCACGATGTACATAGAATCAGAACTGCGGCCTCAAGAGCCCGAGCCCCTCCCCAACCTCGCGATGACTCTTCCATGCAGGACCTCACGCTTCAATTCTTGGCCTCCAAAGCAGTCCCGTACGCACGCCAGATAGTGGGTGCAGTCTCAGTGGCTTCGGAGGTATCCCCCCAGGAGTGGCAGTGGATCTTGAGCAAGCATGGCTCAGAGGCTACCGCTCTCGACGAGCTGCCTGAGTGTGTGCTGCAGCTGCTTGCCCCCTGTGGTCATGCCACGCTGCTGCGCTGGATGTCCTTGCTCAGGGATGGGCACTTTTCCAGGTATCTACAGTCAGCGATCCATATCTGCCTCCTGAAAAAGCTTCCTCACTGGCTGCTGCGCAATAGTCGCCCAATAGTCATAGGTCCAGTGGTCCGCCGCCGTGAGTCCACCCTCCTCTTTACCAAGTTCATGTCGCGAGCAGAGCTTACCGGACTGATGCCACCCTGGGCATTTGCCTATAGAAAGGAGCTCACCCCGCACCACCTTGCCCTTTTTTTGCGTTATTACCTGGCCTATTGGGCCCTGGTGAACCCCAGCGGCATCTGGTGCGCCGACTGGGACGAGAGCAACGCTTTTTGCAACATCTGCCGTGAGATGCTCCGGGGCTACCTCCTAGATGATCCTGCCTTGGAGCATGTCGGCCCCTGGATGACGTGGTTTTTTGGAAGTTTCCTGGTCTACTTGCAGACCCCTTTTGGCCTAGCCCCCCCGTACTACATGCTCCAAGGGGGGGTGCAGGGGGACAGCATGGGTGTGGGTGGGTATCTGGTACCGCGCATGCTTCGGTCCTGGGCTCTTCGTGATGAAGTGGCTGGCCCACCACACCCGTGTTTGCCGGGTGTCACTGTGCCTGAGATGACTTTTTCAGACGATGGCCGGCAGCTTGCCCTCTCGGCCGAGGACATGTGTACCAACCTGAATGTGTCAGCCGACCTGGCGAACTCTTCAGGTGGGTCGGTGAACTCAGGCAAGCTTAAAGTCTATCACGTTGTTTTGCAGAGTGGCAGGCTGCAATATGCCAAGGGCTCCCTTTCGTGCACTCTGGGCACCATAGAGCACGACGTTTCGGGGCTGCACACAGTCGGCATCCCCTGTGTCATGCATGAGCCTGTGCACACTATTCTGGCTGCAGCCAAAGATCAAATGATCAGAGTGATAGCCAAGATAAAGTGGAAAAAACCCTCCTGCATCCTGGCCCTGCGGGTCGTGATGGCTTATGCCGTTTCGGGGGTTGATTACCGGTTGTCTCTGGTCCCTGTAGACCAGTGCCTGCTTTCTCCCCTTCAGATTCAGGTACACCAGGCTGCGCGCTCTGCTTTGTCGCTTCCCTGTTGGTTCCCCTCCAAACTCATATCCATGCCCTTTGAGTCCTTCGGTATGGGCTTTCCCTCCTTGCATCTCCGTCTCGTACTCCAGCGGGTGTATCACACAGTGCTGGCGGCCCAGAGCCGCAGTATTTACACAAGGGCTCTCGTTCAGGGCCTGTTGTATGATCCTGTCTGGTCCCAATTACAGGATGCTGACCCTCTGATATTCCAGCGTGATTGCGAGCGCTTCGGCCTGTTTTTCAGTTTGCGCCCTGCAGCAGATCTCAGAGAGTCAGAGATCCAGGGTGCATGGCACCGAAAGGACCTCCATCCCCCGCTCACTGTCGTCAGTGATGGAGCAGCCAAAGGGCAGGCTGTAGGCTTTGCGGTCGTTATCGTAGATGACCTTGGCGTTGCAGGTGCCTTTTGGGGTGCCATGGCCGTCGATGACCCATCATCATGGGTGGCAGAGTGGCTCGGAAAAGCCCTCGGAGTGTCCAAGGTCCTGGATGCAGGCTACCAGTCAGCTCTGCTGCTGGGTGACAACCTCAGTGCAGCCATCAATGATGGTCTGCGGAAGCAAACCCGCTCTCACTATGTGAACTGCATCATGCGTTATCTCCTGCGAGTGTTCACCGATCACTCCTTTGACGAAGGGTACACCCCCTCGCAGCACACCACAGGGTGGGCCCACTTTGTGGCTGACGCTCAGCAACGGGCGCATGATCTGGCCTCTGTTAAGGCAGCGCGGCCCCCTCCCCTCGCAATACCTCTCCTCTCCCTCCTCTCTCCAAGTGCGCTGCTGTTTCGGCATGGACGGTTGTGTGTCTCTCCAGTGGACTCTTTGTCTGCCATCTATGAGACAGAGGTGGTACCCCCCCCTCTTCGGCGTCCCAGAGACCAGCAGGTCAGTGACTGGTCTCAGCAGGTGGCTGACCTGGCGCTGGACACCAACGAGATTCGGGCGTGCATGTGGATCCGATCAGCGCCATACATCAGCTCACCCCCTGGGTCCTACTGCCCGTTCTGTGAGCTCCCAGTCTCTGCCTGGGCGGACCATTTTGAATCTACGTGCCTGCCGCTCTGGGTGGCGGTCACCACCGCATTTCGGAGTGTACTGTGTCATGTCCTCACAGATGATTGGCGTGTAGAGGTTCACTCCGTGCACTCGGCAACCATTTCTAGGCGTGGGGTTGCTGTCCCCGTCCGTGTGTCGCAGGAAGGGTGCCAGAGACTTGACCTGGGTGTGATCTGGATCACCCTGTCTGGTATTGTATCCTATTATCCCCGCCACAGTGACGACCCAGCCCCAGTGGACCTGACGAAGCTTTCCACTATATATGTGTGCTCCCTGTCCTCGTCGCTGCGCCAAGGCGACATCGTAGCCCAAATCTAGCAGAGCACGGCCCCAGGCCTTGGTCATCGTGAGGACCTCTCTTGGGTGCATCAAGTTTTCCTAACCTACCTCTCCACCCACCTGCGTGCCCCATGTGCAGAGATGTGCATCCTGCCCCCGCCCTGGTCCAGCTCAGGTACATCCCCTCGCCGCGTCCTGTGGAGCCCGCAAGGACCATCAGGGGATGATGACATAAATGTGGTGGTGTCCATGCATGATAAGCCGAGGTGCATGGACACAGTGGTGGTACTGCCCGGTCTGTGGGTTATCCAGTGGACAGATCCCCCAGCTTCACATCGTCACCAGGAACTGATGGACCAGCTATCAAGGAGTTAATGATCCACCCTCTTGCCGCGTTCTCGTGCTTCGTTCTCCCGTGCCAGACATCGAGATGTCCCGTCAGCCCCTAGGAGAGGGTGGAGGCCTCACAGGGCAAGCCTCGTAGAAGATGCCTGCCCATCGTTGCTGAGCCGTCCTGCTCAGAGCAAGAGAAACTCTCACATCCTGGCCGTCCTGCCAGATCAACGAGCGGCGATCCTGCCGGCTCTCTTCGGAGTGGGTAGAGTGTGTACGGCCAGACGTCTTGCCGCTTGACGCTTCGGCGGGCTTGCGGACCGTGGTTGCTGGCATTACCTGACCTGACCTGACCTGGGTGTGGGTGTGGGTGTGGGTGTGGGTGTAGGCGTGGGCGTGGGCGTGGGTATGGGTGTGTGGGAGTGGGTGTGGGTGTGGGTGTGGGTGTGGGCGTGGGCGTGGGTGTGGGCGTGGGTGTGGGTGTGGGTGTGGGTGTGGGTGTGGGGTGTGCATGTGCGTGTGGGTGTGGGCGTGGGTGTAGCTGTGTGTGTGGGTGTGGGTATGGGTAGGGGTGTGGGTGTGGGTGTGGGTGTGGGTGTGGGTGTGGGTGTGGGTGTGGGTGTGGGTGTGGGTGTGGGTGTGGGTGTGGGTGTGGGTGTGGGTGTGGGTGTGGGTGTGGGCGTGGGCGTGTGCGTGTGGGTGTGGGCGTGGGTGTAGCTGTGTGTGTGGGTGTGGGTGTGGATGTGGGTATGGGTGTGGGTGTGGGTGTGGGCGTGGGTGTGGGTGTGGGTGTGGGTGTGGGTGTGGGTGTGGGTGTGGGTGTGGGTGTAGGCGTGGGCGTGGGCGTGGGCGTGGATATGGGTGTGTGGGCGTGGGTGTGGGTGTGGGCGTGGGCGTGGGTGTGTGGGTGTGGGTGTGGGCGTGGGGGTGTGGGCGTGGGTGTGGGCGTGGGGGTGTGGGGCTGTGGGGGTGTCGGTGGTTGGCTGCGCAGCAGGCACAGGACGCAATAAGAGATGTGTACGAGATGTGTGCACACGTCGCGTGCGCGAGGCATTCACCAACAAGACAGCCGCCTCTGGGACCCTTTGGGACCACAATGTGTCAAAAGCAATCCCAGTCACATCAACAGAGATGCAGGGCTGCGCTCCTTCTGAGCCCTTTGCACAGCAGCACAGTGCTGAGGCGGTCAGGACCACAGCTTCGCCTGTTTTGCGTGAACCTGTTCAAAATGGCATTGCAGAGCAACAGCAAAGGTCTCTCCACACAAATCAGGGACTTCTTGTTGGTACTTGCGACACACACGCGGTGCTTGCCCGGCAACAGTCCCCTGTTGCCCATGGCATCCGCACACAGCAGCAATCAATCCACAGCACCTGTCGTGCTCCGTCTTGGACTCATGCTCCAGCAGTGGCTGCTTCTTGTCCATATCCGAATTCTTGATGCCGTACCGCTCAGTCATGTACTGCGCGTAGGTGTACTGCTTGTCTTTCTTCTTGTAATGAAATTTGGACTGAGGAGAGCCGCAGTACACGGGGCCTGCCACCCACCCACCCCCCCTTCGTTCCCGCTGTGCGCAGCACCTACTCCGCCTTACCGCCTGATCAATTGGAAGGGGCACGGGATGGTACTTGGGCAGCCAAGAGGCCCCCCGGTACCGGCGTGGCCTTGTGTTTATGTCATGGGTTGTTTGCCCAGTCCACCCCCGTTTCCTCTAGACCCTCATGGGCCTGGTGTTCTGGGTACTTCCGGGCGGCGCAGGGGCCGACCTTTGGTGGCCTCTCATGTGACATCTGGTGGGAACCCCCCCCCACCACCCCTAAGAGTGGGTTGGTGGTTTTCAGGGGAAGGGCTATATTCCCGGCGCCCAAAAATTTATCCCCTGATATTTTCCCTTGTGTTGGTCAGTCGGTGAGTGGGTGGGTGCCTCTTGCGCCGAGCCCCCCCCCCCCCCCCCGGTGGGGGTTAGTGAAGTGCTGTGGGTGGTCTGCCAAAAATGGTTGCCTGCCCTTCTGATTCTGCCCCCCCCCCCCCCCGTGTGACATTCTGTCGGTTTGCAGTTTGTTTACCGGGCTCTGGACAGCCACCCGTTCTTCCCTTCGCGTGCCGCGTCAGGTAAATGTTTTCTGAGGGCCGCTGCGGCCTGTGTCCCCCCCCCTCCTGCCCCTTGGCTTCCAAAATCCTTGGTGTTGAGGGCAACGGAGTGAGTGCTAGGGTGAGCAAGGACAGTGTGAGCGAGTGTTGGCAGGGGCAATGTGTGCACTGGTTGTGGAGCGTTTGCACTATCCTGGGGCCCGCAGGGGCTTCCTGGGGTTGGGAGTGGGGGCGTCACTCCACAGCTCATCCACCAAACACTGCCTCGGCCTTGACCCGAGGTGGGGTGTTCCCACCGGGGAGAAAGATGTGTGTTTGTGTGTGTTATAACCCCCATGAAATGGCTAAGCACCATTGTGAAAAAGGCAGCCCCCCCCCCCCCCCGGGGGCAGGGTAGGCGAGGCACTAAGAAGTGGCATGCTCAACACGCTCCCCCTGTTGTCCACAGCCTCACCCCATGTACACAGGGGCTGCTCCCAGCCAGGACCTGACCCCAAGGGGTGCTGAACCGTTTTGGGGGTTGTACCCCCCCCCCCCCCAGAAGCCCACCCTCCTTCATAGACCCAAACCTAGCACCTTTTTGTCATGCACCTCCAAACAGTTGGGTATGCGGCCCAGTCTGACAGTTCACACCGCCCCTTACCCCAATCCAGGGTAGGGTATCATCCGCTTGGATATTCCCAGTCACACTGGGAACCTCAGGGGGGTGGGCTCCTCAGGCGGTCATGGGGTTAGAGTTACAATACACAAAAAATGCGACGAAGGGAAGGGAAGGGCCTATGACCTGTTGCACTTGCTGCAAACAAGGACGGCTTTCTAGGGAAGGGCCTAAGACCAAAAGTGGCCACTTGGAACACTTTCTAGGGAAGGGCCTAAAAACAAGAGGGAGGGGAGGGTCATCAGGTATGAGAATCATCATGGCACTCGTCACGGGACCTCTTGCCGGTACTCTTCGGCCGAGTGTGCTTTTTGGGTTGAGGTGCTTGCGACCTTGTGAACTTGGAGGCTGTGGGTGCATCAGACATGGAGTCCAATGGCACATAGTCACTGGTGCCAACCATAGCACCAGCGGTAGCCGATGGACTAGTGCTTGAGGAGGCACTTGTGCTAGAACTTACAATGCAGCAGCTACTAATACTACTACTGCTAGTTCTTGGCATAGAGAGAAGAGCAGGCAAAACAACAAGCAGGGCTAGCGGTGCAGCACTTCGCCTTCGGTGCCGCTGCGGTTCATCACCCCAACTCAAGGGGCCACACCGAAGTGTGGGAGTCTGTCACCCCAACTCAAGGGGCCACACAAAGCGTGTGGGAGTCCATCACCCCAACTCAAGGGCCACACCGAAGTGTGGGAGTCCGTCACCCCAACTCAAGGGGCCACACAAAGTGTGTGGGAATCCATCACCCCAACTCAATGGGCCACACAAAGTGTGTGGGAGTCCGTCACCCCATCTCAAGGGGCCGCACCAAAGTGTGGGAGTCCGTCACCCCAACTCGAGGGGCCACACAAAGCGTGTGGGAGTCCACCACCCCAACTCAAGGGGCTACACAAAGTGTGTGGGAGTCCGTCACCCCATCTCAAGGGGCCACACCAAAGTGTGGGAGTGTGTCACCCCAACGCGAGGGGCCACACCAAAGTGTGGGAGTCTGTCACCCCAACTCGAGGGGCCACACCGAAGCGTGGGAGGCCATTAGGAAAGAAAGAGCGCAATATGTAACCACTGGCGCTCAAAGAGCCCAAGAGTGGGCAACAAGGCAAGAAGGAGCACACTATGTAAGAACCGGCGTTCAAAGAGCCCAAGAGTGGGCAAAGTGGGACCATAACCCCTGCCGTCTCGGGGGTTCCCAACGCGGGGGATGAAATCAGAAGTGGGAGGCAGAGGGGTGCAAATTTGGTTAACATGTTTTTGGCATATTTGAAATCCCCTGAAAAATCTGAGCATTTTAAGTATAAACACATGTGGTGAAAACAAAAATTCACCCCTGCCGTAAGACTAAAACAAGATCTCCGGCGCTTGTGGTGCCCACAAAACCCATTGTTCCGTACAATCGGTTTGCCCCTCCTGCCCCCCGCCCTTGAGGTCGGGTCCCGGCCGGCAGCAGCCCCCATGCCCATGCACTTGCACAGCTCTCATCGAGGACCCACACATACAATTGCATGTGCAGACACCATCACAGCGTCACACAAGAGGGACGTACCTGAGGTGTCAAATCCCAGCGGATCTTCTTCACATGGACCGTCCTCTTCGGGTCTGCACACAAAACACCGGGACGGCAAGCGGAGCCACACGCACAAACGCAGTGCGTGTTCCTCTCCCCGAACCGCCCACCTCCTTGTGCCTGGTCCTTCCTCGCCTCCCCCCTGCACACCGCCCCCCCCCCCCCCCCCCCCACCAGTGGTGCTCGCTGGCAATGCTTCAGCACCCCTGACCAGCACTGGACCCGCCCCAATGCCAAGGAATCCCAAAGCCAGAGGCACTGGACCCTGATGACCTGCCAATGCGTAGCCCGTATAGAGGCACTCCGGCACGCGTCCTGTGGCGTCGTGGAAATGACCTGACGGTGTTCGAGTTGATGCAGGAGCATGTCGACGGGAACGTAGAATGGATGCACGTGTGGGTGTGCCCCTGTGGAGCCTCTCAGGACTGTTTCGGCCCATCGACACTGCAAACTTTTTGGAATTTTTTGGAATTGTTGGGATTATTTTTTTTTCGAATTTTTGGAATTTTTTGGAAATTTGGAATTTTTCCAAATTCCAAAAAATTTCAAAAAAAAATGCTTGAAACGTTGACGCAGACCCGGAAACGGCAGGGGGGGTGACGCAAGAGCCAACAAAACTCAATGCGCACCCCAAATATGGCGCGGGATAAAGTGACGCAGCGCGCCCCATCAACAGCGGTGAGCTGGCGCTCATCAACGGCATTACCGGGGCCGCACCTGCCTTCACCGGGCAGGACCCCCCGCCAACAGCCCCGATGCAGCAGCACCCCGCATAAACGGCATGGAACCCGGACCCCCAAACAACAGCCGCCATCAACTGGCCCTACAGAGTGACCCGAGCTCGGGGGCCACAGGGCGGCGGCATGTTCGCACATCTGACGGACCGACGGCAGCAACCGCTGGCCAACCGGCACCGTCAACGTTTCGCCTTTGAAACAAACTGGCACAAGATATGACCGCTGGACTGATCGCCGTGCCCCCGGAAGCAGCACATACCCGTGTACCCGAGCAGGACGATCCTGCTCTCAAACGCCATAGAGACCGCTTTTTGCCACTCCTGGTCCGTTAGCCCACGCACCTGCACGACACGAAGAGGGAGGGGGCGATGCATCACGCATTCCAGGAGGGGGTTCCCTACATTCCAGCCCTTGTCCGGGGCGGGGGGATAGAACACCTGCCCACCCCATCCAACCGACAGGCCTTGATGCCTGCGAAAAAGTGACAGGGTGTATCACAAATGACGGCTGGCCAACGAGTGATTAGGCGGGCTTCCAAAACCTAGGTCCAACATCTGAACATGCTTGCCTTTTGGGGCTGCCTTAGGGGCTGCCATAAGGACAGGCCTCGGTCTTTGGGAACAACAGGCTAGCATGCACACCACAACACAAGAGCGCGTGCAATTGCAGCTAAACCCACAATTTGACACCCAACTTGACCACTCCTACAGCCTGCACAAAGCTACCTACAATTGGAACCACAAAAACCATGGTTACAAAAAAAACCCAAGAATTGCGGAAACACGGGGTCGCCGTGTTTGGACAAGCCCGTATTTGCGGAACGGGGGGTAACACATACACATACGTATGGTGCGGCAGTTTGTGCCAATTCTTGAAAAAGGGCGAGCAAATTATGTAGGACACAATATGCCCATGACAGACAAGGGAGTGCTTGGGTGCTGGCCAGGCCCTCAAAATTGCCACACGGTTGTGAGGAAGCGCCAAACTACATGTTGCAGTGTGTGTTGGCCTGTCATGGTGACCCGAGCAAATGCGGAGATATGCAGGACAAATCTTTAACAGAACCTAACAAATAATGTACAAATCTTTCGTACAGGACTTGTTCAACAGACCCCTCGCGGAACCCCCCCCTCGTACCTGAAACGCAAGGCACCACTATTGATAGTACTGATTTGCAGTCCGACCGTTTGGCCCCGCACCCACGGCTTGTGCTTGAGCAGCAATGTGGTGCGGTGGATGATATCGGGAGGGTGGGGTCTCGCTGCCCAACCTTTTGCGCCGAAACTGGGGGGAACGGTAGAGCGACTCTGTGCCGCTGAGGGCCACAACATGAAACACAGACCACACGCCACACATATCCCGACTCAATGCACACCAAAGCCCAGTCCCTCCACACCATCGCGCAGCACGCCCGCCTGGACCACTAACACCCCACAGTTCACAACCCACATTTCACACACACCTAGTCCCAAGCACTGCACAGTGGAGCACGCCCTACCGCTGACAGCCTGCGCCCCAATCCCTTGCCACAACCACCGCAGCCCAAGTGATAACGACCTGACACATGTTGTTCCAGACGGTGTCAGTGCGCACGTGCTTGTGTTGCATGTCGACACTCATCACCGGGCCCGTCTCCGTCACGTACACCGTGCAATCCAGACCTGGCACCAGTTGGCACCTACGCAACCATAATATTCGAATCATAACCCAAGACCAGCATCCCTTGCGCACACCCCTGCTTGGCCTACGTGCCAATCCGGCTGAATCGGTCATCTTGATTCACAATCTTGCAGCTTGAGCGCAAACGTTTCCTCTCTATGTTCGCGGTAGGTGACGGCCTGGTGGAGTTCTTGGTGGCCCAGGGTCCAACGTACGGTTAGGCGCTTGGATGTGACGTTGGCATAGCTGGGATCGCGGGACTGCGGTAGTCTTGACCCTTGACTATTCCCCTCCTGGGGACCGGCATGGCCTTAACAACGCCTTGGTTGTCGAGTATGAGAGGCAACAGCGCAGGCCATTGTCTCTGCATGGTAAATCTGTTGTGGCTCGTGCACCCGAAAGGCCGAAAGGCCGCACGGAGATCACAATCCCCCCACTGGCCCGTCCATGTCGTTGGGAGCTGTCAGTGTACCACCGCGTGGTGGCTGGCTGTCCTGTGCAGTGTATGGTCACCCCCAAGATTGTTTGGGTGTGGTGGGCACTTGGTGTGTTTCTTTTGGGGAGGGCTTGTTAGGTTGTGTCATGCTGTCGTAGGTGGGTTGGCCATTGCTTGTTGTTGGATGAAATTCAATAGGATATGCAAGATCTTGTCCCCCGATCAAACTTTTGGAAGATTGGAATTCGGCGGTTCCATTTTCCTGGATGTCCATGAAGACCAAGTGTTTCCTGTGTTTTGGGGTTCTCGATGAATCCCCCCCCCCCTGTCCTACCATGGGGTTGCCTGGTTGTGGCCGCATTGTGGGGGAACAGTGACTCACACGATTGCCTCCAACTTGCCTCGTGTGGAACGCCGCACTGCCGAGCACCACTCGACCGCGCACGATGAAGAGGTGTGACACAATCCCGCACCTTCCGAGTTCAGGGGTAAATCCGCTGTTTCTCGCGCGCACATGTTCCGATTGCATTGCAATCGCCGAATCGCTTGCCTCGCATTTCCTGACCAGACCTCACTAATCTGCTGCTGCCTGGGGCCCTCCACAAGCACGGTCATCCCACCGAGCGCCACAGACACAGCCCGGAGAGGAACAGAGCACATCGGCATGAATCTCGTGGAATGCAGGGGTGACCTGTGCTGAGAAATCTCGATGCTCTGCGAAAAATCAAAGTAGTCCGCGCCGATTTGCTGGCGCTCCTTCTGCCGCATCATCCCCATCCGGAACCTGTAGACAGATGTGAGGAGTACCAGAGCACCCTCGCAAGGCCAGCGAACCCTCAGAGGCCGCGCATCGCCTGCGACGCAGCAACACAGACAGTGGGCGCAGGCCTTGAGCCTGAGGTGCAGAGACAGAGCATGCACATGCATAACGGATCCATCGTTGCCACAGACAGAAGGATGCGACAGGCGACAGTCACATTACTGACTAGATATCGACCTCAGGCGCTGTGCATGTGGAAAATGAAGCAACAACGCCCGGGCAACCAAAAGAAGCTAGTGTTCACAATCAATGAAATGAAACGAACACACAGTACCTCCAAAAAATTGAAAACACTTCGTCAACCTGTTCCCTATTTCCTGGAGCTTGACGGGGGTGTTGTGGGGGGGTCTGGTGGGGGAGATGTTTGCAATGCCGCCTTGGTGTATTGTTCTCGTCTGCAGCTGGCGGCGCCGATTGGCCGATCGCCATTCGCTGCCCTTCCCTTGGACCCTTTCCCTGATGGGCGGTGGTGCCCATCGGCCTCTCACCACCCTGTGTCCTTCCTCTTCCTCCTTGCCCAATCTTTCCCTCTCTACTTCCCTTTCGGAGCCCCCGGACTTTCCCTGTTTCACAGCTCTGTGTGGGGTCCACACAGAGGAGGGGGGAGGGGGAGAGGGGGGGCGGGGGGCAACCGTCTCTCCATCTCAGGGAGTGGTCCCGGGTGCCTATTGTCCTTTTGTGTCCCGGGTCCATTTGTGTGTGTTCTGTGTTTACCGGGCTCCGGCACATGGCACAGCATGCCTTCGGTTGGCATTGGCTGCTGCGTGCGCCTTCAGGGCCCTGTTGGATGCCATGGAGGCACTGGGGCATGCGGCAAGCCTGCATTTGAATTTCTTTTGGGGCAATGGTGTGGCCTGACTCAGAAAGCACAAACCAAAACCTGATTGCACCAAGGCCTCAGACACAATTGACTCCATACACTGAGATCCTGTTTGCCGACTGCTGCATGGTCAGCAGCAAAATGAACCCAGCTGGAATCATGCCGGGCCGGAGTAAAGACCTCACACACACACAACACGAGGCCATGAACACACTGAACGAGGGGGCAATACAATCAGCCAGGGGAGAGTGCGACGAGCGCTGCAACCTCTCGTTCACCACTGCAGACAGGTTGTCCGCAACCATCAGCAAGTGATCTACTGGCACATCACGGATGATACAGACCGACCGACCGACCGACCGACCGACGGACGGACGGACGGACGGACGGACGGACGGACGGACGAATGACCGAATGGACGGACGGAGGGAGAGGCGCGTGGGCAGGCAGACCTGGAGCAGAAGAACATAATCGACGGCTTGTCGAGGGTGGCCTTCTGATGGCTGGTCCACTTCAATTTGATTTGCACCGTCTCCTCCTCCTCGCGGGTTACATTGCGCTTCGTCGTGAGTTCCAGCTCCTTCTTCCCGTCGATCAGTTCCGAAGTGTAGAGTAAATGTTCGCCGTCCGAGGCCCTGGCGCGCAACAAGTTCCACCGCAACACCTCCGCTGTGCGGGACACGAAGGGCAAAATGGCGCTGAAGATTGCCATGTGAACGCCCCCTCAGGGGACGCCCCCTCAGACATGACACGTCGGAGGGATCCCCAGATTTGGAAAGCTGGTCTGCAGGGCCCGGCCAAAACAAAACACTGTTTCTCCGCTCGCGGGTTTTCAAGGCCAAGACAGTCTATCGCAAGAAATATATATTCCCAAATGCCCCTTGTCGGGGCCATGTGATTGCTGCGGTCCTGACCAGAAAGTGTATGTGTTGACCCGTTACAGGGCCGAAGGAAGGACATGGGCATGTGAGTGTTCACTGGCGATTGTTGACGTGTTGGACACAGCCCCAGATTCCGTTTTCGGTATTGCTGTGCTCCCGGGGGGGGTCATGTTGGGGTCGGTTTTTTCATCGTCGCCACCGCATTATTTTTAAGCATTAAATTAGTCCAGAATTCATGTGCAAATTTACTCCGTTTGTGTGTCCTTTTTTTGGGTCTAAACCCCCACGACCACGTGGAGGTTGGACCCAAGATTTGATTCATATGAGAGAGGATACTCTTTGCTTCAATTGTGTATATTACAGTCATTCTAGCTTCCGTTGACGTGGCAAGACTTTTTGAGAGTTTCTCATATTGTGTGGTCTTTTTTCCAACTTGGTTCTTCATGTTTATTGGTCCATTACTCGCTTTGCTTTGGACCATGATTTCCTTTTTTGGATCCCGGGGGGGTGGGGGCTGGGGAGGGGAGGGGGGCTGCCCATACAAAGAGTTCCCCTTTCAAAAGCAGGTATTGGGGATCGGCGATGCAGAGCCTTGGGCTGCGGCCGCTCCGTGTCGCCCACTGTTCAGCACACATCTTGCGGACCTCAAGGCCAGCCCAGCACACACGCTTTGAAGCATGACAACCCGGGCGGAGGGGGAGGGGGGAGGGCAATTGAAAGAGACAGCCGAAATGAGATGAAATGACGGAAGAAAGCAGGTGCAGAATGAAATGCAAAGATCAGACAATGCACTCCACAGTCTGAAGAGAGTGCACCTCTATTCTCCAAATCAGACCAGGTTGAGAACAGGAGGGGGGGGGGGGCTGGGGGGGAAAGGGGGCTGAACGATTTTGCCGGTTGGTACTTCCGGTTGTACGTACGTGTTCGCCTCCTCAGGAGGGAGTCCTCCACTTGTGGATGAGAGAGTGGGGGGGGGGAGGGTTGGCACAAGGCCACGGTATCTGATTGTTTGGATGTGGGGGGGGGGGGGTTCTATTGGACCAGACCGGTGGGGGGATCTCCTCTTGAAAAAAAAATACACCTTCAGAGTTCTGCGCGTCAACATCACCACTGCATTGCGCCAAAGGGACACAGCCACACACCACTTCTGCTTCTTCTCATCAAGGACTTGATGCAAAAGGAACAGTCTGACTCGGCGTTGTTCTTGCTGCAAACACACGCACCGCAATGGACCCCAGAAGCGTGTCGAGATGCGGAGGCCTCGTCGGATGCCCTGCATACCTCTGGGACAAAATCCACCCGGTACAGATTCCTCTGCTGCGACATCAAATTCAGCGGCATCATATTCACGACCACCTAAGACCACAGAGGGTTCCACTTACTGCACACTATCCACGTCGTCAGGTGGACTTTGGGACGAGGGCACAACAAAGCAACGCGGGCAACGGAGCGCTTGCCACCTCCGTGGGTGTGCCGCTTGTGCCGGCGCCCTTCTTGGACTTGGGCTCAATGAACTTGCCGTCACCGTCCCGTTCGGTATCTTTGCCCGACCAACTGATCGGCCCCACGTAGGTCTTGGGCAGCATCTTCGCGTCCACTTTCGGCGGGGGGCACGTTTCCACCCTCGCGGCGGGGGTGTAATCCGGGCCTTTTCCACCTTTGCCTCCTTTCCCGCCCCCTTTGCCTTCTCCCTTTCCTCCGCCATACCCCTTGCCTCCTGACTCTCCTCCCTTTCCTCTGCCGCCCTTCTCACCTTTGTAGGACATAAATAAATAAGTCGACTGTAGTAGCATGTGGGTTCGCACGATACACAAACACGAGGAAGATCGACGCGCAACACCTCTGGTGGAGGGAAGCACAACCTTGTCAACAAGGTCTGCATTATGAATCAAATTATGAATAGAATTATGAACACGAGAGTATGTTTTCATATTTTGCATAAATTGGCGAAAATGGCAAGTTAGGTTAGTTGTACACAAAACCCCCGCCCCACAAGAAAAACTCACCTCGAGGGTGTTGGCCCAGCCCCCCAAGTTTTGAACACAAATGGGCGAAGGGTACACTGGCCAAAATGCGTTCATTTTTCAGATGACACGGTTTTATGAACAAAACTACCTTACCTCCAGGTACTAAGACTGGTGCTAGTCACGGCAGTGTGGCATCAAGGGACGGCATTTTGTCAGCAATAAGCATGTTCTTCTTGCACGACAATCATGGTGTTATTCATCCCCCAAGGGGGTCAAATGGGATCGGCACAACTGCCTTGATCTCGGCGCACAGGTCACCGCTGTGCAACCATAGCACAGAAATTGATAGGCAAATTTGATACTTTGCAATTTGTCTATTTCAATCCGGCACACTTTTTCTGTGACAACGCTTTTTATTAGGGCTTGGACGAGCATGTTTATGGAACTTTTGTGCATCAACAATCATTTCACTTTCTCCGTGGCTGCCATTGCTGCAACTGGATTGGCCTTGCGTATGGCTTTGGGAAAAGCTGGGTGATTTTGTAGAAAGTGGCAAAAAGGTTCAAATACTAGTGGCCAAGGATAACTCAGTGCAAGTAGAGTTCTATTACACTCATCCATGAAGTTGATTGTTGGTTGAAACGGTGATTTTGTGTTTTTCAAACGGCCCTATCAAGGCTAGGGGTCATAAAGAACCTCATTGTGCACCGCGTCATGGGTATATTGTCACAAGCACCTCCAATCCCACTACCATACGGACACCAAAAATGACCATTCGATAAAACTTTTCATTCATGGTTCGTGGATAGCACGCAAACAAGCACCCAAGAAATTGACACGTCAAATTCAACCTGATGGTGAGGTAATGTACGCGTGGTGGAGTCCCTGTTGTTTGCACGTCTATGGCATGGAAGGGTAGATTGTCTTCCATGGACCACCCAAGTTGTAGCTACTCTGTTGTGGTCGTAAGACGGTTGGGGCCACATGTATGCATCCTATGTATTGAAGGAACCCGATCAAGGTTACACTAGGGGCAAGACGAGGGGACAAGGGGGGTGGGCGGCACTTCGACCCATTAGGATATCGTGCACGATGCACTTTTCGTGTGGCACACTTCCACACTTTGTCAAAGACCCATCACACAATACGTTTCGTTCATGCTTCCGAGTGTGCCGTGACGGCCGCTTTTCGTGACGAAGTGTGCAACAAATTACTTGCCCACCCAAATTGTTTGCCCATTGGTTGGACGATAGGGAGTTCTAGAGAATGATACACAAACTCGATGATCTCGTCAATGGCATGGCAAACGGAGCAGAAGACAAATTGGATTGCGCCCATCAATTGTGATCAACAAGAAGTGTTTTTCAACCAACGAGTATTGTGCGTATCACTATGCACCCTGGAGCACTCATTTGGTCCATGGCCGTTCCCGTCAGTGCAAGGCTCCCACCTAACAACAAGGATGTATGACGTGTTCCCAAATCCAGTAGGCAACTCAACAAGAGTAAATCGATTAGCTGTCAAGTGTAATAGCCATGAATGTAGCACAAAACACATCGAGTTCGCTATGCATGCACAATAGGTTCTCCAAAAGAGTATTGGGAAGATAAGGGCTCGGTGTAAGACGTCAACATGTCATGTGTCATGTTTTTCCCCCATGGTTCAAGTGGCAGGCCCCGTGTACCTCTCTAACCTCATGCATTTTCCGGTACGTTGGAATGGTTGTGCCTCTCGACTTGACAACTCACAATGTGGTGACACCCCATTGTTTGTGCCATGTGCCAGCACCACTATTCAAGACGCTCATCACCTTTGAGAGGAGGTGAGGAGGCATGCCGTACTTGATTAGAGCATATTTGAACAACCCATCCCACCAGCACGTGGGCCCTTGTTGTGGATCCGGATGGTCACCGACATCACCAATAACGCTTGACACTTTTGGCACCAAGATAGCCGAAAATAACTCACCCAACAAATTGCCAAAAGCCGGCCATTCAAGTCATGTCCAAACTATGTGGTGAACTATGGGCCCTTTTTGTCCACCTTGTATGTATCAATGGTTTGAAGGCCGGCCCGTTTTGGCGGCATGGAGGGGAAACCCTAATCTTTAGGAATACGCATGGTATAAATTAAATTTGCCCCATTGGTATCTTCCACGAATGAAACACAGTTTCAGGGTAACCTTCGCAAACAAGGAGAAAGCAATAGCCCATTTCTTTTATTGGTTTCGCCCCAGATTGACGTGGCGCCATCTCACAATGGACATAACTGGTTTTGTGGTCATTCACTTGGGCCCGGTAGGGTCGCGATATTCTTGTGGTCGCGTGGGGGAGGGGCCCCAACACGAAGCGGTAACCGAATCCCGAAACCGTAGCAGTCTGTGATGCTGTGCTATTCATGATTAGCCAAAAGCCGGAAAATTTCCCGTTTTTTTTTAGTGGGCAGAACACTTGTAACGGCAAAAGACTGGCCACACATTACGGTTTTATACTGGTAGATCTCAATTGTATGTGTTCCGGTTACAATGAGGGGGCTTAAACCATTTAAACAGTGCACTTTGCTACTTTGAGGTGATTGAACATGTAGTAAAATATGCGCATTCTAATCATTCTTTCGATTGCAACAACATTTGAACTCGCTGTCAAGCTCGGATCTCGGGTTTAAGTTAAGCTCAACATTGGGTCAGAGCCTCAAACAAGTAGTTCCATGTGTTGCTCGAACATTGATACCTGGTGGGAAAGTGGATCATTGCATCGTTTGTGGGTAAAATACAAGGAGAAGTTGTGCACATGCACACGTACACAGCTAAAAAATGGAATGTTGGGCTAAAGTTTGTGTGAGCACTCATAGGCTTTCAACATGTCATTCTTCAATGCAATTCAATTGAGGTGAGGTGACGGGGCGACATTGATTGTTTGCATGTCAAATGTTGATAACACTATTGGCAATGGTTGACAAGGGAAAACGAGGCAACACGGAGGCTTATCAAAGTGACATACAAAACCGAGCTGAAGAACAAAGTTGAATTTTGGTTCATAATGTAGTCATGTTCCAACAAGTAGTTCCATGTGTTGCTCGAACATTGGTACCTTCTGGTGTGGATGATTGCATCCTACAACAAGGAGTTCTAGAAATTGGTATACAAACTGATTGATCTCGTCACCACGAAAGACAATGCAACAAATGCAACAAATCGGCGGAAGTCCTTTCTTTGGCAATATGTTGTTCCCAACCATGCACTAATACCACTGAAAGTACACCATGATAAAAGACCACAATACGCGAATAGATTCGGTTGGTAGGTGGGCATAAGGACTACAACAATGGAATGTGGCAAGGCTTTGCACAAAGACACCATGTCCTGGGCTGGGATGAACTCACCCCTATGATTCATACACAGTTTGTGGATGCCGTGTAGTCCCTGCAAACTGAGTTGCAGGCGACAACGGCCCTTAACCCATGTATGTGGTCACTGCCAAAAACATGGTACCGCTTGTGGAATAATTTATTCCATTTGGAATATACAATAGGCATTCCCGTCATTGATGGATTACTGTGGTTACAAAGTGATTTACAGTATAATAACGTCGACGAAAAACGAAAATGTAAAATGTAAATGTTAAAAAAGAATAATGTGGCCGAAAAATGGATAATGTAAAATGTTATTTTTTAATGGACGGGGGTCTCGGATAATGTAATTGGATGTTTTTCTCAATTTTTGCTTCGGCGCCTTCGGCGCCCCATGTTAGGGGTGGACAAGGCTTGTTAGGAAAGTTGAAACACCTACTTGGGGGGGGGAGGGGGGGTTGTTTGGGCACATATGGATGTAGTAAACACACTTCAATGGTTTTTTTCCGTGGCCCGCCCTTGGACGTGTCGTTTCTAGCCTACACCCGGTTGGTAGTTCTCAGCCAGCCCTGTCTGCCACTGCTAGGGTTAGGGTTGGGGCAAGGCCACACGATAGCACTACACAAAGGCAAGCAATAAGTCATTGGAGCAGCTTCACCATTCAAAATGTTAAGCAACACAATGTTGGATTTACTTAAGCTGGTCCGTATGGGCACAAAGCATCAATCAAGGAGCCGGCGCGGGATGGCGCGGGCCCGACCTGAGCGACTGGGCTGAGCAGACATGTTCACGATAGCCTGTGCTTCAGGAGCAACCACCCTACGCTTAGCCTGGTGAGCTGTGTGTGTGTCCGGTGCCCTCTCCCTTTTCTTGGGTGCTGGCCGTGGTGGCTTTGCTTTGGCTCTCTCTTCCCTTGCCTGTGCTGCCTGTGCTTGTGCTTGCTGTCTGGCCCGTTTGGCTTCCTCTTTCTGCCTCTGAGCCTGCAGGATGTCATCCTGCTTACGTTTCGCGAGCTGAATGCGGAAATTCTTTACACACTTCCCATGCATTTCCTCTACACGGGCAGCCCGGTGAATAAGATGAGGGACATCCTCCTCTAAGAGGGGCATGTCAACACTTGCATTTGCACGGCTGATAGCCGTAGCAGTGACACGCCAGGGAGCAGCAGTGGGACCCATCAGTTTCCATTGATCTGATAAGGCCCCAAAGAAACTTTCCTCGAATACAGAAGTGCATGGCGTTGCTTTTAAAGCAGACAAGTGGGTAGAAGAGGTAGGTTTTTTTCTTTTACCTTTGATGGCGTGCGCCTCAAGAGGTGGGTCCCATGCACCACAAACACAATCAACACATCCCTCATCGGTGTATGTTGGAAGCACACCATGTCGCGAAGTGTTATATCCGTTATCGGTGTCACAATTTCTCGACGAAGAAATGTGATCACCGACCCCACTGGCTGATAACGTTTCTTGGCCAAGAAATGTGACATGATAACATTTCTTGGCCAAGAAATGTGAGTAGATAACGTTTCTTGGCCAAGAAATGTTATCACTAGTTTGTTTCTCCCATCCTTTTTAGAGTACCTCAATAATGTCCAAAAAAGATGCCAAAGTCTCAGAGGCACAATTGCCAATGCCACCGGCTGTAGAGGCATTCATTGGTGCTCTCGAAGAGTGGAAGGGCAAGAAGCCGGCTGCAAGGGGCGAGCACAAGTACAAAAACTCCTCAGACAAACACGGCCATGCCCATGAGGCTAGTGCAAACAAACAATGCAACAGTAGACAGGATGTTCTGGTGGCCCAAGGTCAGGCTGATTGCACTAGGCACGCAAATACATAAGGACAACAACGATACTTCATCATCGGTAGGCACCTGTGGTCCCGGGCACACACCATATTTGACCCCTGGCGCCCATGGATCCTGTCTACTCTCGTTTTGTGTGGCACCAGACCCGCCTTTCGTTTCCATACCAAACTCAACCTGATTTATGTCAAAAATACAGTGACTATGGATGAACCTCGCGGTAGCAACATGTTTGGGGATGATTCCGATAATGAGGATCAAATTGGGAAACCGGCAAATACGAAAAAAGCGGAGGCTGTTGCCGTCAATGTAGCCATGCAATTCCAACGTGTGTCAGAGGCCAACAACCAAGTATACAAAAGCCTTGATGACTGGCTAGTTGGGTTTGTGAAGTTCACGGTCGATGTACGCGCAATGAACTCAGAAAAAGACAAGCAAAAGAAGTACCTCGAGACTCGGAAACAATTGTGCGGTGAGGAATACAAGGTGCGGAGTCTTTCCCCGAGCACTATACAAAAATTGGGCCTATGACCCGGATATCTGCGCTGTATCCCGGGGCATATGCCCCGGGATACAGCGCAGATATCCGGGTCATTAGGCCCAATTCTTATATCCGGGGCATTAGGGCCCGAGGATATCCGCAGATATCCGGGGCATATGACCCGGAATCCTTGCGCGCAACCCTTCCCTCGCCTTTGATGCCTCAACACTTCAAGTGGAACAAATCTGAGACACACTTTCTCTCATGGTGCTTCAAGTAAGCTCTCTACAAACATGGAATATATGGAATATAGGCACATATAGATGGTCTATTGGGAGCCAATCATGTCTCTGACACAAGATTCGCAGGCCCAGGAACCAAACTTCGGTGGAAACCTAAGCTTGGCACAAGACATATGGTACACAGCATGGCAAATGTCACACACGACCGATCGTTGGCCACCAACTGCATTCTTCTTAATGGCATAATCACAACGGTACATTGCATTTCCTTTTTCACCTGCACTTCCTTTTTCACCTTTTTTTTGGGTTGCTCTTCAAATGCCGCCTGGGCAAAAGGAGATGGAATACTGACTGGGGATTTGACTTACTGGGGCCTTGGTAGGTGTTGCTCGGGCAGCCCATGCACAAGAACGGTACATCTCACGTTCATATACAATGCTCTCTTTCTCATTGAGCACATATACAGAAGGTTTGTAACTACGAAGCCAACCCCAGATACTGTACATTCGCCAACTCCTGGCCAACTCCATGTCGAGAGCATTCAACTTGCTTGTACTTGTGCACTGTGTTGTTGCTACGCCTTGTGCATGAAACGTGAGGAAGTTTCCATTTACACCAAAAAGGAGGAAAAAATCCCTAGGTAGCCAGTGTCTGTCTATCAAATCACACAGGCAGCAGGCACTGGATCGTCAGTGGACACAAAAATGGCAGAGCCCGCACACAGGGGATGCCACAACACAAAACCTGCCCAATGCAGTGTGCAAGAGAAGGGACAGTTTTTTGGCTTTCACACAGCACCCTCATGCTACTTGTGCACAGCGTGCCAGACTGGTGGGGGCACACGCCGCTGTCACCCCCTATCAAAGTACAGACATGTCATCAGGATGGCAGGAGGGCCGGTGCGAAGTGCGCAGCACTCGCCGGCCCGAGTGCCATCTTGAACTCCCTGCCCTCCCCAACCCATTTGGAAACAAAGGTCGTAGGTAAGAGGGGGCCCTTGCCCGCACCCAGCACTGTCGCGCGCAGCGGGGGCCACCACCATGACTTTGCATAACCTTTATACGCACACCCTCGTACAATGAACGCCAAATTGACCTGCATGTGCACATCAGTGAAAGCGTACGTCAAAGCCTTGGACGCCACTGTGGGGATCATGGATTTCAGGACTGACCTAGCATTGGGGGAGTCATGATCAACCCACTTGTCCCACAAGTCAAGGTCAGGCTGTGGGCAGGACGTGTCAGGGAGCTGGAAACATACATTCTTCATTAACAGAATAAGCTCAGGTTCTGTGACCACACGTGACTCACACCAGTCGTTCACGGCACCACACGGTTCCCATTTCATGGGGATGTTATATAACACGTCAATGAAAACTTGTGTAAAACGCACCACTTGCTGTCGGGGCAGACCAGGCGGAATATGTACATAACCGATGTAATTATTATCCATAAACCTGCTGAATAAAACTGTCGGCTCTGGTGGGATGTCTGGAGAACTGTCTGGGAGGCAACCACGGAAATATGTAGTTTCAGCTAGCATTACATCCCTGGGACATAAAGTTTCAAAATGGGCATTGAGCATGGGACGTGCTTTCTTTGGTGCTGCAGCGATGATGTGTCCGAAACGACCTGACGGATATGAATCCCATAGGCCCAGCAGCAGCAGCCTGAAATTGATTTTACCCAGGCGAATCCACCCTAAGGTTTTAAACTGCTGATTGAACCAACCTCTCATACCGTATTCTTTGAAGAAGGCACGATTCCTGGGCAATACAACATCCTGTGGGAAGGTTAGCTGTGGCCCAGGGGTGTAACTACATGCAGGCATGCCCATGCCAGACAGAGCTTGATTGACATTGCGCATATGGGCCTGCATACCTTCTTGGTTAAACAACACAGATTCACGGAAAATGGCCCACAATACAATAATCTGTGCAGACAAAAACCCCCCGATGGGCACACCTCTGGAGCCTTGCCTGAGAAGGATGGTATCCAGGCAGAAAAACGTGTTGTGCAGCAGGTCCCACACCACGTACTCGCCACGTGCGCACTTTGCACCGGCCCTCCTGCCATCCTGATGACATGTCTGTACTTTGATAGGGGGTGACAGCGGCGTGTGCCCCCACCAGTCTGGCACGCTGTGCACAAGTAGCATGAGGGTGCTGTGTGAAAGCCAAAAAACTGTCCCTTCTCTTGCACACTGCATTGGGCAGGTTTTGTGTTGTGGCATCCCCTGTGTGCGGGCTCTGCCATTTTTGTGTCCACTGACGATCCAGTGCCTGCTGCCTGTGTGATTTGATAGACAGATCCATCGCGACGAACGCAGTCACAGAAGCGTACGTCTGAATTGTGAAAAAAGCCGCGGAACGTTTGTTAGAGCAAGGTACCATCATGTCCGATCAATCTATGAAAATGTCGAATGATCAAGTTGACCGCTTGGGTGACAGAATTGCAGACAAGCTGTCGGAATGCTTCAATCGACGGGAAAGGAGGCAGCCCGACAAAATTTCTGGGGGACGCCAGTGGCAACGAGGCAAAGGACGAGGTTACGGAGGAAAGGGGGCTTCCCCTGCGAAGCAACAGTGGGCGCGGATCGCCACCTGTTACTTATGCTACGCGTATGGACACAGTGCGAGCGACCACGACATTCACTGGCCACTTTCTGCAGACATGGACAAGCGCTATAATTTGGGAAAGAAGTGGCATGGCGTCTGCAGTAGACTCGCTGATGACGAGGTCGGAGAGATGAGGAGCTTTCAGGACGTGGCCAAAGATGTGGGGGTTGACCTCAGCGATCTCGATCTCCGTGATGTAGGGCAGAAGCGAGGCCTGGCGCTGGTAATATGGAAGAAAACAGGCATGGAGTCCTGGCTACCAATTGAGAAGATAGGCACATATATGGCGGGGCACGACATCACTACGCCTGACGCAATAAAAATGACCCAGATACATGAAATGTCCGACGATGACCTGAGCCAACCGGACCGAGCCAGCAGCAGCACGAGTCGGAAGAAGAGCAGCAAATCACTGTCGCGAGATTTGAACCACGAGTTTACGAGTGCATGGAAACAACAGGTCGATGGAAAACTGGAGACCCTCGAAAAATCCGTGGAAACTCTTGGGGAGAAGCATTCACAGTCACATCGGATGATGAAGCTGATGCTGCAGCTCCAAGGTGTGGCTCCTGATCAACTGCAGGCAGCGCTGGACGGCTCCGATGAAGATATGGATCGTGATCTGTTTGATGCAGGACCGTCACAGCCAGCAATGGCCGCACCAAAACGAAAATGGAATGACGCAGCGGCGGACCCAGTCAGTGCCGCTGAAATGCCACTGGATGTCCTAAAGGCCGAGGTCTGTACGATACACCCAGAAGGTGCAGCACAGGCCCTGAAGCTGCGCACCAGGTGCGAGATTGTCTGGGTGCTAGCACAACTGTTTCCTAAGGGAGTTTTCGTCAGCGTATCACACAGCAAGGCAAAGAGAGAGAAGTGGGAGCCCTGCTTGTTTGATGAAGACATGGTGGTGGTAGCTGTCCGAGTCGTGTTCAAAGCTACTACCGAAGGATGCGTCATTGTTGCTCCAGGAGAACGGCCGTCAGCAGTCGTGTGGAACATTCCCCCATGGCGCGAAAATGCTGGTACAGAGATGAGTTTGCAGAAAATATGGGGCACTGAACAAGCAGCCCTGAGGTCGTCCAAGGGGCTGACGTCGCCGACCAAACGTCGGAGAGGAGCTGACGGGAACGACGATGCTTAACAATGCCACTGCCACAGCATATAGCGGATCAGGTGGACCCACAGATGAGAGCGATTTTGGACATACAGTGGGACACCATGCAACAACAGAAGCAAATGCTCCGAGACATGAAGTCGCATATGCAGGACTTACGACAGCAGCTGGCTGAAGCCGACCACGGGAAAAAGTTCTGCGATATAGCCTCTTCTCCATTGTCAAAAGCTTCCACATGCACACAGGGTTACTCTGAATCACCGTCACCACGTTCTGAGCGATCCAACACAGACATGTCCAGCGATGTTGCAAGGGAGCTTTTCCCTGATACCCCTGAGCTCCCGTACCTATGCAGGTTACCGTCCAGGACTTTCCTCGAACAGAATACCGCTTTCTCGTGGGTAAAGCCTCCTGAGTGCTGGCCTGCCCGAGAACAGTCCCTTTTTAGAAAGATCAGACATTCCTCTACATACCGTCGGTTATGGCTTGCATCTTCAATGGTCAACAATGTGTACACATGGTCTGCGGTAAGACCAACTGATTTTCAAAAGTTCTACGATGAAGCACGTGCGCTCCTCACTTTTCTACCACAGAGTGTACCTCTGAGATGCAGACTCACAGGGGGTTTCGAAGATTTTTTCACTGACGTTTTGCACGCAGATCTGGCAATAGGTACTTCTGCCCTGACAACACCGCCGGAAATGACATATGTCGGCATGTCACCACATTGCATCCCCTTTGGTGCCTCCCCAGTGCCCTTAGACGACCTCATTGCCCCAAACACATGCTCCTACAATGTACTCTTACGCCCAGATGGAGTCCCCAAATCAAAACTAATCCATGTGCTAGATGTGTTGGACAGAAAACTCCGGTTTCCACTGTCCAGAAACTCAGCACCGTTCATGGTCTTTGTATTGTATTGCCGTTCACACTGCAGGGTGTTTAACCAGTGGGTCAGCGGGTACGAAACAGCAAACCGCGTACACGTATGCGCACAGTGGCAGTCGCTGCAAATGAAATCCATGGAGCATACCATGCGCCCCAAGTGGCTCACATTGCATGGTCCGTGGGAACTCATACTCATCCAGCAAGGCACAGGCCCCCTTGGGGAGTCAATCGACATCCCCAAATATAGAGCGGCGTTACAGCGCTTGTGCAAAACGCATCGTTCCATGCACGCCAGTGAGAGGTCCACCTCCTGCAGGGCATCCTCTTGGTCCCCTCTTCCGCACGACCAGGGAGAAACCCAGACCCAGGCATCAAGACTCAAGAAATTCTGGTCCGAGTGGGACGAGATGGCAGAGAAGAGGAGACAGTTGCTGAGTAAAAAACGGTTAACAAGGGCAGACTGGTTGTCGCTGGATGCCAATTACCTCTCCACCAATGCTATGTTAATTAACTGTCCTGTCCCCAGACTGTCCAGAGCAGCCAGGTTAGCAAAAATAGACGTTACCCGCAGCTTACTGACCCCAAGCTGCTCGGCCTATGCCATCCTGGGGAAGTTTCCCACTTACGTGGGACAGGTGGGTGCACGAGCAAAACGGCGCCGCCGTCCTTTTATGGACAGGCTGAAGGGCCATTTTGCCAGAGCAAAAACATTAAAGACGATGTACATGGGCCGCACGCCCAGACGGCGCAAGCGTACACAGTTTCTGGGGAGTACCCCCTCACTGCCCAAGCTCCTTGCTTTGCACGGCACGCATCAGGTAACCATGCGCCCCATGGAGGACGCCGCCCCAAACAAACTGGACGCTGTAGAGTATAAATTGGAGCGCATCCTCTCCCCGTGCTGCAATGCAGTTGAACCGTATGCTGGTCCTCAGAGAGTTGACTGGCTTCTTGCTGGTTCCTTCAATTTAGAAACAGTAGGAAACCTGAAGCAGCTGGCTGCAGAAATCTGTACGTGCAACAGGTTGCAGGATAAGTACACAGTACCCCAACTGCTTACTGTGCTGTTGGAGTGCAAAAGACCGCTGCACCCAAATGCGTTTCGCACACTGTTTGCAAAAGTCCAGGGACACTTGTCTCACAGGTATAACATATTCATCCCTGAACGAATCCCTGTACGTGTCCCCATCCCTGATAAGATGTTGTTACTGGCGCTGCGGTCTGAGTTCAGCAGGATGCTCAATCTGTGCCGCTTGCCCAGTCCATTGACGGCATGGCTTGTGTCCTGCCTATCCATCCTCCCACAAAAAACACCAAAAGTGCATCAACTGCTAAGGGGGTCACAACCGGGCCTGGCGGCGAAACGAATGGCAGAACTCTTGAGGGAAAAACCTGGGACACAGGTCTACTTGTCTGGCCTGCACGTAGGGCAGCTAATGAAATCTTCCCCTGAAGAATTGAGAAAGATGGGCCAGATGACGGATATGTCGCGGCACGTGCTGAAGAACTGTCACTGCGACTGGCTGAAAAATGAATTCGACATACAGTGCGCAGCACAGCAGCAACACATTGTATTCAGGCACCCAGAGCAGTGGAAGAAGCTTCTCACTGAGGCTACTGCATGCACGCAAAATGCACGCAACGCGACCCTCCCCAGTGCTGAGGACTTACACAGCAGCTTGCAGACATTTGATAAATCTGTGGAACCCATAGCAAAAACAGTGTGCCCTGACTTGCCTGACGAGGTCACCACCCTGCCTCAAGCATTCAGTGAACTCTCCTCATTTACTGCATCTCAGTCCAACAGATTCATACAGGAACATGCAGCGCGCGCACCACACACGAACAAGCAAGTGCTAACCAGGGTGAATGAAACCCTGAAAGCATGGTCTTTGGTCGTTTCGCAGTGGGACAAAAAACTGCATAGGCTGGGAGGTTTCTGTATTTCTCTGCTCGAAAGTCACACAGTGCAGGGTATCCTGCTTGCGCCTGAGTTTGACATCGTGGGTGTAGCACCGTCCAGATGGCAGTGCAATGCCATGGGACTCACTATGCTCTTGAGATCAGCGCACCGCCACAGAATTCTGGAGCTCGGTAGCCACTTGGGCCTGCTCTCAGAAAAATTACAGCACCCTTTGTACAGACAGCAATTTATTGCACGTCACTGTGTGCCGGTTGATCTGTGGGACATCATGCCTTTCAAAATGCACGATATCAGCACAGCACCGCAAAAAAGGTATGCTGTACCGTCTATATTTGCACTTCCGAAGTGGAAACTGGACGAGGTGGTGAATTACTATGTCTGGAGAAATATAATCACCTTTGCACCACATCCGCTCAAGCCGCTGGCGCGTACAGTAGGTAGATGCCTGACCCTGATGGTAAAAGAATGCATCAAGGCAGTACCGTTCATGGCACTGCCCTCCCTGTTGGGCGTGAGGGATATGTTCATGGGTCTGGTGGGACTGGATGCCGGGCGAAACTGTACTTTTGTGCGAGAAAGGGATATGGACAATTGCTATTGGAACATAGACAAGCGAGAAGCGCTGCAGGCCCTCACTGCCGCCAAAGAAAAAATCATGAACAGCCTGGGACAAAGAATCACGTTGTGGTTTAGTATTGCGCGTGGCAACGATAGGCATCGTGATAGGATAGGGAAAAGTGCGGAACACATGTTTGTTGTGCTGAACCCGCACGTACCCGCCATGATTTGGCTGCATTCCCAAGCAAGTTGGCGAATGTCCCTTGGCTTCGTAGTTACATTCTTTCTCACTCAATTGTGTCAACGGGAAGGTGGCATACTCCTCCTCCGCTGTTAGATTAATGACGATCTTCGGAGAGGATGGAGAAGGTGTCCTATCCTTCTGTTTCTTCTCTACTTTGACTGGACTGAGGCTAATACACACGACCTCACGCTTTGGTGACAAAGTGGCACTATTAGAGGCCTTCTCTTCTTCAGCTCATTGGAACCACCTCGGAAAGGCGGTTTCATTGATTGGCCACAACCCTGGGTGATTCTGTTGTTCGCGGTGATTAATCTACACATTTGATGATTTGCTACATGCCCCAGGGATATCAGCAGATATCCGGGGCATATGACCCAGGATATCACCGCTGCTGTATCCCGGGTCATATGCCCCGGATATCTGCGGATATCCTCGGGCCCATGCCCCGGATATAATCAAAACATACATCAATGCACTTGCTGGCATTTACAACACCCGAAGGCAAGAGAACCAATTTGTTCCATCATCAAATATGAGGTTCCCCGGTTTCAATTCTTACTACGCCCATGTGGACAAATTGTTCAAGGTCATAGATGCGATAAAAGAAGCCGAAAACCCAGAGGAGGAAATACTACAAGATGCTGAATTGGAAAAATTATGGGAAGACACGAACTTCCAAAGTGTATTTGAAGTCCAACGGTACAACATCATGATTTTCGCCTATCGCACCGGGTTTCGAGGTGACACCTTGCAACACATGCTGACCAAGACATTTGAGCGGGGGACCGATGAACATGGCAAATACCTAAAACCAAAGATTGGGACAATGAAAAATCGACCAGCCGGGTTCCAATCGGAGAGGGATTTGTTTGATCAAGAAGTGCGACCGTGCATTGAGGATGAGAGGTTTTGTCCCATTGCAGCATATGAGCGTCAATGTTCATTGGACCGTGAGCCTAACCCAGACACGGAGGACTACCTATTTCGAAGCATAACAAGTGTCACCAGTAAGGTGTTGCTCAAGAAGCCTACGTCCGCCAACACCTATCGTGGTGTAGCTAATTGGGTTTCTAAAGTGGTTGATCGGAAGTTGACCTTTAAATCTATTGCCCGACGGGTGGTCATGACAAAACTCGCGAATGCCAATGACATCTCTTTGCATGATGCAGCAAAGCATGTTGGTGTGGTTGCGAGAACACTTGGTGTATATCACCGAAAGGGTAAGCAGGTGAAATCAAAAGCAGCAATGCTCTTGAGCAAACATGATGTGCCCCAATCCAAAGAGGAGGAAGAAATCAAAGCAGAACCATGTCCCAAACCGGAAGTCAAAGCGGAACCTTGCCCAAATCCACAAAAGCAAGACTCACCCATCAAAGTGGAACCCGAGTCACCACCCAGAATGGACAATCGTCAACTTAGTACATATACTATCTCGGATGATGATTTGCTAAGCTCACATTCTTGCGATTTGTTGAATGCTTCTATTGTTTCCTCATCGGTAGATGACGCAAATGAATATGAAGAGTTCCCCCCAACCCAGTTGTCTGAAAAGGGGGATGTCTTTTCCTCACTTGCAGAAGGTCATGATGCATATCGTGAAGCAGCTTTTGCAGCCCCACCAAGTGAGGAGGGTGCAGCGAACAATCAAGTGTTTGAAGATATGCCTAACCCCTTCACAGGTGCACAGAAGCCTAAGAAGGCCCCATGTAGACCTAAGGTGAAACCAAGTGTATGCTACATGTGTGATGAGGTGATCCCCCGAAAACGCGACACCATTGCTCTTCAGCCGGTGTCATGTGATGCATGCCGTGCAACCTACCACCTTCGGTGTGCGAAGTTGACTCGCGTGCCTCGGCATGGCTCATGGATTTGCGAAAGTTGCACCGTGAACCCGTAGTCCTTCCTTATTTATGGCTATGTGTAGTTGCCACGTGGTAGCCATTCCGCCTCCAGTTGTGCGGGGTGCCACATCAAACAATGACGTTTCGCAGCTCAATTGAATTGTTGATCCCTCTTGATGTTGATGTCTTGGAAATTTGGGTCTTGCCATGTGGGGTCGGTGATAACATTTCTTCGTCGAGAAATTGTGACACTTCGATAACGGATATAAAGAAACGTGACATGATAACATTTCTTGGCCAAGAAATGTGGGGGCCCCTACCCCTCACATTTCTTGGCCAAGAAATGTTATCATGTCACGTTTCCTGTATAATGTCCACAATGGGCAAGACAAGGTGCCTGAATGCAATGCCCCCTTACTCACAACAAAACTGCCAGCACACAAAGTGAATTGACAAATCAAGGTATTGACGAGTTGCACACTCTTTCACGTGGCATTGTTGGTAAGGAGGACATTCCAAGTAGGGTGACGGACACCGCTGCCAATGAGTTGGCTAGTAATCGTGCCGAAGGAGCCAAGATTCCCACCCGACTCATCAATTGCATGACCGGAGTTGCATTGGAAATGCCAACCTTCCTTTGACGTCCCGTCGCGACCCATACACATGGCAAAGTCCTTTGAACTTTTCTTGGCTTGTGCAAAAGCAAGGGCCGCGCACTCTTTCGCCCACTCACCTCCCTCAACACGCCAACGATCAAACGTGCGTCTACAAGGAACACGTGTGACATGAATCCCAAATGCATTGGCCCCATGGACAATGTGTTGACCAACCTTGTTTGCAGAAGTACGATCTCTCATCATACGGTAGGCACATTGACGCACACTTGCCTTGTATCTACCACCATGAAAAAGGGATTCGGCGCCTTGTCTTCTCCATCTCAATCTTCACATCGGTCAACCTCTTTTCATACATCTCCAACTCAAGGTTTTTGATCGTTGCTTCTTTCAACATCATGTTGCAACGATCCTCCATTACCTTCAAGTCTCCCAAAGACCTTTGCAACCTAAAAGAGGTTGAAAAGCAAGTGTCGGCACCTCAAAAGTGGAGCCGTACTTGGATCGGTAATACTTGCCGGCGTCATTTTTGGGTCAACCCAAAACACCAACGGGTGCACCGTACTTGACGAAACTAGCCAAATCCTAAATGCCCTTTGATCCCTCAAGTTGTGGTGCCTTTAGTTTGGAAATCCATGAGGATCCACTTTTTCGCAATATTAGTACCCAAAGTTGAATAGCATGGTCAAACCTTGAAAACAAAGTGGCACAAGGTAACACTACAACCTAGCAAACACGCACAAGCAGTTTTTGGAGGCAACCAACACGGACATGTACCACGATTGCAACATGGTGACAATTGTTAGCCTAGATTGTAAATCAAGGTTGTAATGACCACAATGCAAGGAGTCACACCTTGAAAGTTTGGGTGTAGACCTCACTCGTAGTTGCCTTTTTAACCTTGAGCGCGTCCTAGTTGCAACTTGTTGACAATGACCTTCAAAAGTCTTCTTCTCAAACTTCTCTTGCTTGATTGTCCCCAAGAATGCCTTGGCCCTAGCCTTGCAATCACCAATGTAGCACCATTGTGGTGTCTTACCATATCTCGAATGAGGAGGGGGTGGCTTCAATGGTAGCTCGGCCGGCGGCGAACGCCATTGGGTCGAAACTACCATGTCGCCATGGACCCAACACCACTTTCTTGCCATTACTACTGTGGAAATAAAGTTAAATCAGTAACAGTAATCCAGACCCCCCCCGAAATCATTAAAATTCAGTAAACTAACCTAAGTAATGGGCGTGCGCGGCCATTAAAACTTCAGTAATCGTAATTCAGTAACGGCGACAGATCAGCGACATCTGGCGCAGCGGCACGGAACGGAACTGAAGGTATGTTTTTGCGCAGCAAGAAAACAATTTTTTTTTTCGACGAGAATTTACGAAGCTGGGATCATTCTGACGAGCAAAAAAAGGCGGTTCATCTGGTGCCAGTTGTATCTTGATTGGTGACAGTCGACGCAATGCGACGCAAAATTCCTTTCTTCAGTTTGGCGCTGCGAAACTGCATTTCATGCATGGTTGGTTGCTGGTACATGCACAGAAGTTGAAATTTCGTCAAAAATCTCCTGTCCTGCTTTGTAGTGCAACATTGAGCATTTGGTACCATGTTGAAGTGGTTGAAGCAAGTGAATGAAGAAGAAGCAAATCCTCCCACCCACAAGCCACTGGTGCAATCCTCCATTGCAGGATTTGCCATCCCAATGCAAAGGTATTTACTTGTTTCATTTGAAGTGCTAAGGTTGCATTCTCACTTTTGCTCTTTAATTTGTATGCTCTCATCTCCCTGATCAGCTGGCTGAATGCTTCCATATCAACACCTACACCACTCGTGGAGGGCGGCAGACAAAGGTTCCGGTTAAGTACACTTAGCACTCTTCGGCACATCAATTCGGCAATCAAATGGGACGATGTTTTGTTGTGCTCGTGGCTTTCTGCTTGTATGGGTCATATTAAGTAAGGGAGAAGCGGGAACATTAAAAAATAAGTAAGGAGTAGGGACACCTCAAGATGAATTAAAAAAAAAAAGTAATAAGTATTAAGTAAAGCCTTTTGGGAAACCATTAATATACTGTTTTAACTTTATTTCCACAGTAGTGCTGCAACAGGATCCAAAGATTTGAAGCATGGAATCGTCATAGAATTAATAGTTCTATCATCCTATCAAAAAAAAATCTTGGATCCTGATGCGGCACTATGATTTTACATTCGATTTTGCACTAAAACTGCCCCTTCCGCAGCAGCCGGCGGCCATCGCCAGCTGTCCCGTACCCGTCCATGGCTATTAGGTAGGAATCCACCCCTAATCCCCTAATCAGCATTCCTACTTGTAAAAAACCCTCCAAAAAGGGGGTTTCACCAAGGTGGGAGGCGGCCCCGGGCCGAAGCGCACCGGCGCAATCTGCCGCAAGGTCCTCACAGCCCTTGTCCACCCCTACCCATGTGGACTCCAAATACCATTCCCAATGTAATAATAGTCCAAAACACGAAATTCGCAAATTGAAGTCTGTTGCTGCGCAGAACTGTGCTCCGCGATCGCTCCGATCCCTGCAGGCCGCTGCGGCCTGCGCCGATGCTGAAAATGGGCGCCGATCGGCGATCGCTGCTGAAAATGAGGAAAAAAAGTGCATAACAACCCTACTTCCCGTGCAAGTACTAGGAATCGAACCAATGTTTGCCAAGTCGTACCCGAGCGCGCTACAGTAATATGTCACTTAATGTACCCTGCCAAAAGTCTAGCAATGTACCCTTTTTGGGGTTTTTTTCGGTTGCTGAAAGTGGGTACAAAAGTGCAGCAATGTACCCAAATTGGGGATGTGGCTGTTGCCGCACTTGTAGGTGAGCGGCAAAGCCCAAGGGACCTTTTTGCCACTGGAGGCCGGGCGGCGGTTCGATTCCTTGCGGCGGTTCGATTCCTGGCGATCCCTGGCGGTCCTTCGCTGCCGCCATTCTCCTCAGTTCGATCGCTCCCGCACCTTTTGGACCCCTCGAAAGGAACATTGAGAAAAGATTGTTTGCTCAGGTTTGTATTTCATTTTGATATTCGAACAGTTTTTTTGAATGTGGCTTGAATTCTTGGATGTTTGTCGTCAGAAATCAAGATGCAGTGAATTCGACGAACCAGAAGTGAGACAAAGCGTTCGACGAGGTTGTTGAGGTCTTGTTTTCCACTCCTTGGACGCTTTTTTTTGGTGCCATTCGTCGAGTTAGAGTCAGAGGTATGACGCTGAGATTATCACATTTTGGACTTGTTACAGAGACGAATCCTCACCGCCGTCAGCATCAGCTTCTCCCAGCGGCGGCGAGAGACCCTTGTGTTGTGGGACGTATGTTTTCTTGTGCTTTCGGGGTGGTACCTCTTGTTTGTGGCAACATTCGTTGAGTTATGAGCCGTGATGAAGTTTTGATGGCCATTTTGAAATCAAGATGCTGTGAATTCGACGAACCAGAAGTGAGACAAAGCGTTCGACGAGGTTGAGGTCTTGTTTTCCACTCCTTGGACGCTTTTTTTTGGTGCCATTCGTCGAGTTAGAGTCAGAGGTATGACGCTGAGATTATCACATTTTGGACTTGTTACAGGGACGAATCCTCACCGCCGTCAGCATCAGCTTCTCCCAGCGGCGGCGAGAGACCCTTGTGTTGTGCGAGGTATGTTTTCTTGTGCTTTCGGGGTGGTACATCTTGTTTGTGGCAACATTCGTTGAGTTATGAGCCGTGATGAAGTTTTGATGGCCATTTTGTGACACTCTTCCAGTTACGAATTGTTGAACATCATGCCACCAAAACGATTGGTGCAAAGAAGAATCAACACGAAGCGAGCAGCAACCAGCAGTGGAAGCCCAGGAGCCAGCACTGAAGAATTTCCTAAGTGGCACTTTAAAGTGGATAGGGAAACAGGGCTGTTCCTTCCAAATGTGGCTTTGATGCAGGGCTTGTATGGTGAGACAACATTGGTGAACCTGATCTGGAGTGAACTGAAACTTCAAGAGGTTAGACAGACTCCAAGCCTCCTCCAGAGACTTCAGATTGAGGAAACTGGGTACAGTTTGCTGTATAGGTTTCTGGATGATTATGAACAAAGGGCTGTGGTTGATGCACCATCAACACCTACCAATCTGTCAACACCTGCCAGTCTGTCAACACGTGTCCATGCGTCAACACCTGTTCCTCTGTCTGGCAATCTTGTGGTTGATGCACAGTCAACACCTGTCACTCCGTCAACACCTGTTACACCAGTGAACACACCTGTCAAAGCAAGAGTGCAATCCAGCCTTCACACCTTCTTCACTGTCCAAGCCTCTGCCGCCTCCCAGGCCACAGACAGTTCCGCTGCATCCCCTCTGTCCCAGAGTTCTCAGAGTTCCCAGTCTCAGAGTACCACATGTGCATCCCCTATTTCCCACAGTTCTCAGAGTTCTCAGAGTACCCAGAATTCTCAGGGATCAGAACAGGAGAAAAAGGGGTCTTCATTGGATGAAAAGAGGATGCCAGATGCTGAAATCAGGGAACGTGTTAAGGTCTGCAGGCGCTATGATGAACTGAAAAGTTATGGAAATGGGGAGAAACGAATCGCCAAACTTTGCAGTGAGTTCCCATTCCTCTCGAACGCCAGTAATGTTGCCAATCTCGTGAAGATGTGGAAGGCACGGTATAAAAAATTCGACCTTGACATTGGGAATAACAAAATTCAAACATCCAGGCGGCACAAGGGTCGTGTGGTGATCATGCAGCGTGTCCCCAGCAGTCGCACAAAAAAAACAACAGTTTGGAATGAGTTGGGTGATATGAGGAATTGGGGGATATAGTGGAACAAGTGTGCATTCAGCTTAACACCACAGACATTGTCGCCCGGTCCTGGCGATTGTGTGGCCTTGGGCCTGGCGCAACGTTTGAGGGAATGAATTCAGGTCTGAGGGAATTGCTGAGCATTGAGCCTACGCCTGACGCAAGGGCTGCAGCCCTGCAAAAAGCAAACCTGCATGCCAGCCACCACTATTGTGCCATGGGGTAAGTGCCAGGACTTGCTGCGGGAGGTGGAGGTAGTGGAGGATGACAGCATTGAGGACATCAACCTGCTGTCCATTGAAGATCCACCTCAGGCAGCTCAGCTCACTGCAGTTGGTCAGTTGCTGAACATTGCTGTTGATGACGTGCCACAGCTAGGTAGCAGAACCTGCACCACCACCTGAAAGCACTGCAGATGTCCCTGCAGGAGATAGCCCTGCCACTGCCCCTGAGCCAGCCCACCCAGCGCGCAGAGGAAAAACCCGAGCTCAGGCACCTCCTTCCCAGCCAGACCAGTCACAGGCAACTGCCACACGGTCTGGCCGCATTGTGCGTCGACCTCCAGGGTTGGAGTACCTTGACAATCTCCGTCAGCGTGTTTAAACACCCTGAATTCAGCCTGCTGCTTTTCACAGTTTTGTGCTGCTGCCTGTTATTTGCATGTCACCACGCTTTTTGCTCTGAGGTTCAGGAAACTGATGATGCTACATGCCAAAAATCACTAACAGTGGCACAGGTTGTCATCTGCAGGGTGCGGAATTAAGCTTCCAAGCCGGTTATGTCTCTGAACTGTATCCAGAAAGTCCGCAGCTGGTCCAGAAGCCAGAAATGACCAACAGGGGACGTCCAGAAGCCAGATCTGACCAACAGGGGGCGTCCAGAAGGCAGTAATCACCAACAGGGGGGGGGTCCAGAAGCCAGAAGTCAACAACGGGGGGGGGTTCCAGATGCCAGAAGTCACCAACAAGGGGGTCCAGAAGCTAGAAATGACAAAAGGGGGGGGGGGCTGAGGGTGTCATTGTTCACATTTTTTCCCAAAAGTCTAGTAATGTACCCATTTTCAGCCTGTTTTCCCGAAGTGCAACAATGTACCCTTTTTGGGTCCTTCAGGTGAATGTACCCATTTTGCAAGTCTAGTAATGTACCCATTTTGGGAAAGGGCCGGGGTACATTAAGCGACATATTACTGTACCCCTTGCAGCACAGCATGCACTGTTGATAGTACAGCCCATGATGCCTTTGTCTATTTTGTCACAGCTACGTACAGCCTACCCGGACGCAACATTCATTGTTGCAGTGCCACGTGACTTGGATGACTGGAAATCACAGATGCAATCACTGACAGGCCAGAAGCAAGGTTTTCGAATGTGGACAGGAACAGTGCCTGCACTCCCCATAAACCGGTGGACACACACACACACACACGTACCACAGCACGCACACACACGAAAAGGAAAATGATGCTACAGATGGACTGGTTCTATGTTATTCCCACCACCAGTGAACTGCAGGACGTGCTATCCCGTTTCCCTGTGGACCGCTACGTGGCTGCTCTCAGCACAGTGACAACCACGTCCAAAGGAACATGGTATATGCCCCCCCTGCAATGTATGGCGAAACGATTGAAAACAGAAGCCTGTGTCAAACTGTGGGCTCACTTGACAGCGGAACGACAGCACTTGCTACACACTGCTGTTGAAGGCAGTGAGCAAGCGCTGGCCCAGAACATGGAAAAAGCACGTGATCTCCTCCCCTATGCACCATGGCGTTGGGCCCGCAAGATTGTTGGCTTGGGCCAAGCTCCCTTCACCCCACTGACAGTGGCAGGCTACATAGTGTATGCCATGGTAAGCCGCAGGTATGGTACAGTGTATATTGGCATGGTCGGCAAAGACGGTCCCCGTAAATTGATTTTGCGGTATTACGAACATGAGCGTGAGGGTAGGGCGTTTCAACGAGTATATGGTAAGCGCCTTAAACAGCACCAGCTGTACGAGGCGATGCGACACACAGGCAGCTCAGAATGGGTTATGATACCCTTACAGGTTTGTACCGAAGCGACAGTATGGCGGTTGGAACAACAGTGGATGCGCACGATGGGCCGAGTGTTCAATAAAGAACGACGTGCGTGGCGAGGACAGCGCTGGCGAATGCTGGCCCAGAACCTCAAACAACATGCGGAGTCATGGAGCACACGTGAATTGCGCGCGGTAGCACACAAAATCATACACACGCATCGATGCCACACACCAGCACACACGTTGCTGGAGATCATCCTGCATGCCCGCACCCGGCTACAGAAAGGATTTGAGCGTGAGACCTATAACCTTTTGTTTCATAAGGTGAGATCTATAGTGGCACGACGCACAGGGATCTCTATCCCAGCCCAGATTGCCATTCCATACCCCACATGCAATTACCCAGATCTGAGTATGCTACAGCAACGCGTGAAACGCGCACTATGCACCCTGGGTCTCCCTAGGGCCGTTATCCAGTACATCACGCAAGTCACGCGCTACACAGCCAAACGTGGCCCCACGGTTGCGGAAATTCTCTGCACCAAACGGCCACAGCATACCTGGCAACAGATGCACCGTATAGCCAGACAGCCATGCTCATGCCACTCCCTGCCATCCGACATCCCACGCATCCAAGGATGCGTTTTTGCACGTAAAGGACGCGATCTGGGTAGCCTATTCCATGCAGACGCAGCATGCCTCAGGCAAAACTGCAACAATGCGACGTTGGCGTCCTGGGACTAACTGGAATCTGCGCTAACCTCAGTCAGTGCACAGATATGCCGCATACACAGACGGGTGGGTAAGGATAAAGGGTGGTTGGTGGACGCACTGTTGCGCCCAGCCATCAAGGAAGTATGGGAAACAGCCCGATCATCCATGGATCCATGCATCCCAAGTATCCTCCATAAGTCCCGCCTGAAGGCCCTGAAAGAACCACATCCAGGCCTGGTCTTCCTCCAACTGGATAAGAACACAGGCAAGACAGTCTGCGTTTGCCGCAGGCTGTATTACCAAACCATGATCACAGCCTTTGGAGATGAATCACAGTTTGAACTCGTAGAGGAGTGCGAGAACAAACGAACTGCCCGCGAGCACTGCATGCACCTGCTGCGGAGCTCCGCTGATGCACACGGAATGACCAAACTCTGGGAAGGAGGGAAGGGGAAGGGCCCTCCCCATGCATTCCAGCTACCAAAAAACAAAATCCAAGAAGAATCGACTGCTGAATGGAAGCACAGGATTGTTTTTTCGTACTATGCACACCCCCTCAAAAGGTTTTCCAGAAAAATGGGGCGTTGTTTAACACTGTTGCTGAGAGAAGCCTCACAGAAACTCCAATCGCTGGATATGGACAGGATCACAGACGTCAAGCAAAGGGCCGCCTCAGTCAGTGCCCATGCATCCAGACAGCAAACACGCAGGAGGCCAGACACATATTCACTCTGGGAGCTGGACATTAGGGATTTTTTCCCGTCCATGAGCCGACCCGACACCTTGAAGGCTGTCCGCACCGTCCATGATCTGTTAGTAGACATCAGGGGAAAGCGAACAGATGCCTCTGGTGGCATCTGGTTTGCCATCCATCGCAGCGAACACAAGATGGACAGAATAGGTACCGGGTCCAGAGACCAGTTTGAAAACTTCTCTTTTGAACAGGTATACGAGTATGTGAAGTGGGAACTGGAAGAGAACTGCCTTTTCACTGTGAGCAATCGAATATACAAACAAATCAGGGGAGTCGCCATAGGGGGTGCCCTGTCTGCCCAGCTGTCATGCCTGTACTGTGTCGACAAGGAGCATGCGTTTTACAGCCAGACAGTGAACCAGATGCGCTCCCAGGTGACCAAATACATCACACCGTCCCTTCTCCCACACCGCCCGTTCAGATTTCGTGATAACCTGGTGCATGGGTGTGGCACGGGGCCGCCTGAAACTACCCAAAGTGCAAGCCCTGTTTGAACACATATATGGCCTCAAGCTACAGTTGGAGGGACAGGGCCTGACACTGCAGACACTTGAATCACACCTCACAATCGACCAACACACAGGCACCATCACGGTAGCACTCAAGGATAAAGTGTCATACCATCATAACCCAGAGCCCACCAGAAGGTATGTACGCTATCCCGATGTATACTCCCCGAACGCTCGAAGCATCCTCCGTTCCCTTGTGCCAGCCTTAGCACTGAAGTGTACATACTACCAGACAGACTGGCAGAGCCTGCGTCAGAATTGTTTGCAGACAATTCCGGAGCTACACACCAAAGGGTACCCAGGGCGATGGTGGGAGGGCTCTTTCAAGACGAGCCTCGCCAGATTTGGTTTTCCAGAACAGTGCAGACACCAGCTGAACACATGGGTACATAATCGCGGCAGGAGAACACAGGAGTAACAGCAGGGCGCCCAGACACACACTGGGGGCCTGCATGGTGCAAATACAACATATGGGAGTGCAACACACATGTTGATGACCACATAACAGAATGCATATATTTGCCATGAAGTGTTATGACGAAGTTATGCACATACACATGCACATGCACGAGATTCATGCAATAGGAAGACGAAAGCACCATCTACACCCGCATTTTCAGCTTGGTTTCACGATGTTTCTTTGATAAGTCTTCTATTGCCTCGTTTGCCGTGCCAACCATTGGAATCTCAAACCACCGTGCAAGAGATGCTAGGAAGCATTAGGGAAAGGAGCAACAGTGAACCAGGTAGCAGGTTGAGACAAAAATTCGTCAAAAACGCTTATCGTCAAACTGGGCACAAAGGTGGACGATGGCACAAGGCAACCAAAACCAAGCACTACGACACATACTGCCAAAAGTTGAAATTTTGCAAACGAACACTAATTAATGTCCAGCTAGTGCTATACTACAGCTTGTAAGTTAGTGTTGGATGCCGGTTTGAGATTGCGTGTCCTAAATGCTTGCAAACACAAACGTCACCGGTTCACAGATGGCATGCTTCAATTAGTTTGATACCACACCTTCAACCTTTCGATTTTGCCGACAAAAGAGATTCCAACGACCTTTCTAAGTGTCTATTTTCGTTCGCTTGCATGAATTTTCTATGTGCCTGTTGAGTGTCCGGCTTTGGGTTTGCTCGCCATTGAGACCACAGTCGCATGGGTGAGGACTAACTCGGTTACACCCACAACCACCAAGTTTTATGTTGGTACTTTTTGCCATCGACGTTTGTGCACGAAGCATTTGTGTTGATTTGCAACTTAAAATTGTCATTCTCTTCCGGCATTTGCAATCAAGCAGCTTAGATTGAGCAATCTTTAAGTTCCCCTTTTGTCTCTCTTAGAATGCAAGCCATGTTCCTATTCGGGTGGTGTGTGCGTCACCAAGGTATTGTGCCATGGCAAGTGTGCCGCAAACCGTCCGACCAGGAAGTTACAATTGGACGATGCCTCAAAAACAAATGTGGCCAAAAAGTTGTGCGTGGAGTGCGCAAGAGAAAGGGGGGAAAGCATCACACTTCATCCAATTGCTGCACTAGAAGATCCTTGTCCCAAGCATAAGAGGCGTTCATCCACGCTAACCATTGAACCCCCAACCACACCAAGGACACCAAGTGGCTCAAAAACAAATGCGACCTTTGGAAGTCCTCCAACTAACCCAATAAAGAGGTGGCCACGTTATTACAACAATTGGACTCATGGCTTGGTGAGAGTGAGGTTGCAAAATTTGACTCCACAAGAAAGCTGTTCAAAAGGAACTCGCTTTGAAATTGCATGGTGATCATGTCATGGCTCTCCAATCAATTCTTGCTCAACTTAGCATTTCCAAAACAACCTATTTTGGCCATGCGTATATTGGGAAGTTTTGTTGTCTACTTTCCACAACGCCAATTGCGATCACCATCACGCGGCCTTTCTTGGTCTCTTTGCGATGCACACAACGATGCGATTTTTAGCCCAAAGACGATTCCATTCATGGCATTGGCTTTCCATTGGCTATGGATCCCCCTCCACGGAGAAATCATTCTCGGCCATCAGTCTGCATGAGTCAATGCAACATATTGCTTGGGTGTGGGCTTCTCTTTGGGGAATGCTTCGCACAAAAACCACCATATGAGGCTGTACAAATGCGCAAGCGTTCCAAAAGCTCAAGTTTCTCCACATAGTCAAATGTGCCACAAACGAGTTGATGGATTTGGCCCCATTTGACGAACCGGAGAATCCAGTTATGCCGTGCCCAATACATCTCTTAGTACTCTAGATTCAGGTAATGCGCGCATGGTATTGCCTTTATGTCTCCACAGTTTGCCGAGGGAAATGGAGGGAACATTGTGTGAGGTCCATGCATGACGAAGCTCCAGGCGGTCTCCCTAGAGAACATCGCCTGATTTATTAAAGCATGTCAACAACAATATGAAGATCCTCGTTCTTGCGAGCGAACAAAGCACAATCGAATGCTTGCGTCACATACTGGACGGCTGAGGACTCGGCGTGGACGCAGCATTGGAGTCCTCATCAAGGGATCCTCTGGATCCACTGTCCTCACAACGACTTGGGACGAGCTGTCTCAAAGACCGAGCGGGACCGAACGCACGGGTTCGTGGTGGTGAGCTGCGGAGCCTAGAGGATGAAAAGGGGTCAAGTCTGATGGCCAAGCTCGAAGAGATGAGCCTGATGAACAAGGGCACCTTTGCCCTTGGCGAGAGTGTCTATAAGGACGCTCCTGGGAAGGTGTTGCAAACCGCATGATCGTATCTATATCTACGAAGCCGACCCCAGATACTGCACTTTCGCCAATCCCAGGCCAACTCCAAGCTAACTCCATGTTGAGAGCGTGCAACTCATACATCTTTTGCACCGCGTTCTTGTTGTGCCTCTTGCAAGCAATGTGAGGAACTATTGCCTTTTTGCATGTTTTGGATGTCGTGCTAACTTTGTGTCATGCCGCATGTGTGTTTTCTCAAGGAAGCCAACTTTTTTTTTTTTTTTGAAAATTTTGACTTGTGACTGTGACTGTCAAGGCGTTGCAGGATCTTTGCCACTGGGTGATAGAAAACAAGGTGTATGCACATGGTGGGCAGCTAGCATTTGTACACATATTGTTTAAGGAAAGACCCGGGCTGGCGCGTGCGCAGGATTGAGGTTTGGTATGGGTATAGGGACACCAAAACTACTGTGTGCGGTGCTAGCAGATGAAAAACTATATGGGGTGCAGGTTGTAGTGCGGGGTAAGCACCAAGGGTGAGATTGCATGATGAATAGGAGCGGCAATGGTGGGTGGGCTCTGGAGGACCACTGGCCCATCATGATTTATGGCAACAACTCTGGACAGGTTGAGTTGGGGGATAGCGTGTCTATCCAGTGGACTCCTCCCACAGGGGGTTGGAGGGGAATGAGGGAGCAGACTGCTATGAGCACCCAATAGTCTGCAAGCACTAACAGTGACGTTGGCAATGACATTGGATTGGAGCACTGGATAAGCGGAGGCGTTAAGGCACAGAGACCGTGGGTTACAGGCTGCACCCTTCGAAAAATGCCAAGGCATTGACAGCGTATGTGGCACCAAGTGCAAGCTCTGGGCGGACATTCATGTGTCAATTCAGTTTGTGCCAAGTTGCAAGCTCACAGTTTGGTTTTGTTCGCAAGAACCGCCCGTTTACGGCGAGATTGTTTGCTGTGCCGCTGGTATTTTGGAGCATGTTGAATGCTTCATATGCCCCGCTCCCCGCTTTCTGAGTGTCTATTTCTTTTTTCTTGTTCTTCCTTCCCATGCCCAAGTTTGCGCATGCCGTCAACATGGTGTTACGCCTCCTGCGGCGCAGAAAGAGCAAACTGGGTTTCTCTTCGCCGTCGAGACTGGTGCAGGTGAAGACTGGGAATTCCCCCATGCAGCAGGTCCCGGAGGAGCTTTGGAAGCACATCTCTGATTTTCTCGAGTCACACCTCCTGAGCCACGTCTGCCAGCTTGCCTGGCGGACGCTGCAGGGCCAGCACCTTTCAGTCCACGCCTCCCACTGCCGAAAGATCACTCGGACTGTCAAGCGGTACCAGAGCACCCTCCGGACCCTCGACGTCACATCCGCTGTCGGCTCCTGGGAGAACCCCGCGGAGGCCCTGGCCAGGCTCCGCAACGCCCCCGCACTGCACACCCTCCGGCTGCACCTGAAGGGCAACCTCCTGGGCTCCATTGGGCCGCGCGCACTCGTTGCATTGAAGGACGCCCCATCGCTTCAGACGCTCTGTCTTGACCTCTCCGGAAACATTCTCTTGCCCAACGGCGCCGAGCCCCTGGGAATGCTCTGTGAGAGCCAGTCACTGAACAGCCTCTCTCTGGACCTCTCTGACAACGTTGTGCAGGACCGTGGGGCCTGCGCACTCGCAAAGCTGAAGGATGCGCCAGCGCTTCACACGCTCCACGTGTCCCTCAACCACAACAAGATCGGCGATGTCGGTGCCCAGGAGCTGGCGGCGCTCAAGGAGGCGGCGGCAATCCGCACGCTGCACCTCCACCTCAACAGCAATCGCATCGGTGTGGCTGGCGCCGAAGGCCTCGCACAGCTGAAGGATATGCCGCGGCTTCAGACGCTCTGCCTGGACCTGGGGCGCAACGTGCTGGGCGCGAACGGCGCACGACCCCTGGCTGATCTGGGCCGCCTCAACACGCTGCATAGCCTTGACCTCGACCTCTCCAGCAATGAGGTGAGGGACGAGGGCGCACAGGCCTTGGCTCAGCTGAAGAACGCTCCCTCCCTGCGCATCCTCCGGCTCAAACTCTGCTGCAACAACGTGGGCGATGCCGGGGCGAAGGCCCTGGCTCAGCTCAAGACACACAAGTTGCTGCAGAGCCTGACGCTGTTGCTGGCGTGCAACCAAATCGGGGACCCTGGCGCGCGGGCCCTGGCGGAGCTTGCCAGCGCGCCTGCTCTGCGGAAATTGCAGCTCGACCTGTCGAGCAACCGCATTTCGGACGCCGGTGCTCAGGCCCTGCCTGTCCTTGGGAAGATGAACAAACTGGAGATACTGCAGCTGGACCTCTCCAACAACCACATGGAGGACCGGGGGATACGCGCGCTGGCACAGATGGGGGAGGAATTGCTGCAACCAGGACAATTCACCCTGACGACGGGGCGGCAGACGACTCCTTGCACACCGGTATCGAAGTGACGATTGCCTCCACTTGTGAAACCCTAAGGCTCCAAGTGCGTTGGCCAATCGACTTCAACGCGGTTTAATAGCTCGCATACTTTTGTTTTACCTCCTACTTTTGTGTGAGCGCATTTTTTTCTGATTCATAAACAGGGTATTTCAGGTCCTCTTCAAGGCAAATAGTCTGGTGTGTGTTGGGCTCTCAACTGTGCGGGGCTCTCTACAACTGTCAGCAAGTAGACTGCGTGGAGATGGCATACTTGCCTGCAACGATGTCATCTCTTGTGGCATCCAGCGATGGAATTCATTTGCATGTGCGAACATGTGGCAAGCAGTTTGTGATTTCGTACGACCACACGCCTTCCAATCCCCTTTCTGACTCGGTCACACTCCGCCACTCGGTGCTGCCGGCGCTGTTTTCCTGCATGCTTTGCATAACAGTTACTGACAGCTGTGCCAAATCCCTAATCCCCCCCTTCCAGGACTACAGGCATGCTCAATAGTGATTTGAGTGCAGACTTGGAACTTTAGCATTTCTCCCCTTGTTGTCTAGTCTTCTTTTGGGGTAGGCCGAAGGAGTGCCACACACGGGGGATGCTACCATGTGGGAGGCCAAGCCTCCGGAAGTATCAACTGGCATACTCCTTCGGCCTTTATGGCATAGTCCACCCCCCCTCTCTCCCTCGATGAAGCCCAGAACCCGAATACCACCAGGCAGCCTTGCCCCGATTCAGGGAGCTGAGGGAGCAGCACACTGGGATGGAACAGTCCAAGCTACATCGGACAAGAATGGAACTGAAAAGCGATGAAGGCCGTGTGAAGGCGCGCGTGGCTGGAGCTTAGTGGCGGGTCCACACCTGACCTTTTGAGGCCTCCTCTCTCCCCTCGACGGACACCACAACGAAGTTGTTCGGTTTTGTGGGTTGTGAGGGGTGAAAGCCCCCTATGTGTTTCCCATCCAACCTCCCTGAGCGGAGTAGAAATTTTGGGCACCCCTCTTATGTATTGTCAAAATTATCATTTTGAACCCATATGTTGGAGACCTCCCCAACCCCTTGCCGACCCTGACCCGGGGGTTCGTTTTAGGTCAACGAGGGGGGGGGGGGGGGGGGGCTACCCCCTAACAAGTCAGGAAAGTGATCCTGCAGATGCACACACCGGCGCGCACAAGTCAGTGCTGGAGGCGGCAAACCCAGCATGGACTCGGAGTGTGCATCTGGATGCACCTGGTCAACGGCACGGGCAACAGCCTGTCTCCGGGACAGCCGACCCCGGAGAAGTCAAACAGGACAAGTCATCCAGAGGCTCTGTTGACACAACCAACACACGTTCGGACCCACAGAGGGTCGGAATGTGCAGTGGCGAGAGGCCAATAGGCGCCGCCAAAGGCAAACCAACCAAAGCCATGGCCTCGTGCCACACCCCCCCCCCCCCCCAACAACAACAACAATCCCCCAAAACTTGGACACCCCTTTGGGTCACATCCTGCCCGGCAGCCGCCCCCCATGGTGCCACACACCCGAAAATAACCTGGCAAATGCCACCAAATGATCTTTCTTTCTTCGACGACATCGACTCTCACACTTTTGCAGGGTGAATCATGATTGTGCCGTACAGGCACTCTGCTGCCGCATGGGCATTTGCACTGTTTGATTCTCAGCCAGGGGCACAGCAAAAGAACGCCAAACAAAAGGGCCCTGCGCTGTGTGTGCACAATGCAGCCCTTTTGAGATGGTGACTCCACAAACACGTGGATCGTTTCCCAGTATTTCACACTTTCCACTGCGCTTTTTTCCAATCCTGCCAGGTTGGCCCCAGTTGCCCTATCAGTTGTGCCGTGTGTGCCCCATGTCATTTGCTCCCCCTAAAAAAAAGGAAGGAAGGAACAGGGCCCATGCCCGTTCTCAGCATGAGTGATACTTTGTCTGTGCTCAACGCTCTTTGAGAATTATTCTGTCATGTGCCTTGTACAGGCGAACTGGATGCCACGTCGTTCGGGAATTCGTTTATGGTCGACCTTTGCCCCTTCTCTCAGTTGCGCCGTGGTTTGCTCCTGCTGAAGAGAGGCCGCCGTATGTGATGATATATGTCTTATTTCTGTCAGTCTGTGTCTCCGCAAAGGCATAATTGGTATGGTGAAGGTCCAACCCTGCTTTGGCTGCCCCTTGTTGACTTTTCCAAAAGTGTCCCCCCCCCCCCCCCCCACACACCCCTTATGGCACACACACATGCGTTTCGGGGACCCGCATTCCCCGAATCAGCCCGAACCGGTAGATTTCTGGCAGCAGCAGCAAAACTGACAATTTGAGGTTCCTGTTTCGTAATGAGAACTGCCTCTGTGCAACTGTATTCTTCTTGTGTTGACAGACAATTCTTATGGACAAGTGTTCTGTCCATTGCAGCAAGGGGTCAGCATTGGATTCAACCAATGGCCTTGCCGCAGCTCAACAGGCCCAGTTTGAGCACCAACCTGGTCTCTGTTGTGTTCATTGTGTGTCCGGTACCTTTGGCCAGATTCATCTACAACCCTCCCCGAAGCGTAAGCCCGCATCAGTGGGTTTCCCCCCCTGAAACGGGAGGGGGCTGCACATATGCATAAGCAGTAAGTTTACATCGCCCACCACAAGACTTCATCAAAGCGTTTGTATTTGTGTCGGGGAATGTCTGCATTATCCATAACAATTGCACTCCCCACACAGACCCCACACATGCCCAATAAATGTGCTCTCCGAGCCCCGAGCCATCAATCAGTAGTAGGCAATCAGGGGTCCCCAGCCTCCTGAGCACGACTCCTGACTGCCGACTCCACCGTCGGTCACAGTAGTCAGCCACCGTTGTGCCACTGCTGCTCCCCTCCCTCATCGTGACCCTGCTGGGGGCTGTGCATACATCACGCTTTGTCTCAGCGCTGACCCCATAGGGACCTAGTTTTTTATGCTTGGGTTGCCCCAGTCACCTCAGAGTTGCCCCAGTCACACTCGGTCCCCTCCCTGCGTTTTGGGGACACGGTTTGCCCGAATCAGCCCGAAACGTAAGCCCGAATCAGTGGATTTCTGGCAGGAGCGGCAAAAAAGGCCATTTAACGAAGGTGCCTGTGTTGTGTTGTTGAAGAGTTTTGCGTGCTGTCGGGAACTTCACCTCGTTCTCGTCAGCAGTCCCTCTGCAGAGGGCCGGTAGCGTTGTTCGTCGACGCGTCACCTGCGCCTATTCAAGCGCCAATGAACGTCCATATTCCTCGTATCGCCACCTCAATGTTTCTCCATGAGGATCCCACAATGCCTGCAACGTGGGTGGCATCTTTTTTTGGGATTCACACCAATCGGGACCCGCACTCTATGGTGTCTTTTCCTGACCCTTTGTCGAGAGAGTCCTGTCCCCTCTTGGCAGCTTCAATGCCATCACAGCCCCTGAACATGCCATGGCTATTAAAGCCCAGTTCTGGCCTTGGCTTAGGGCCAAACAGCGCTCCAAAGCGCTTGCCAATATTCCTGCCACCTCCCACCTTTCACAAGAGCACAGAGATGCGGTGGCACCTGGAGCTACACCAACTGGGCCTCCAGTACACATCTGTTTGCCCCCGTCATCCGAAGTGACAGCTGCTGAGGGACTTGATTTTCTGTACCCCACGAGATTGAGAGCATGCCCCAGTGCTGAGTTCCATTTCTGCAAATGGCCTCAACCCCCCGCCCCCTCAAGAAGCAGTTGTTTGCACTGGCACCGGAGGGACGTTTCCCGTGTAGTTGTCATTATGAAGCGGATCACACCCTATGCCTGAGGTAGTGCGCTGCATCCTTACCTTCAGCTTTGGAATCCCAAGTATGCCCACGTGTGGCCGTTGGCGGCCGTTCGCGGTACATCTTATTGCGCAGAGTCTTATGTTGTCTGCTTTGTAGGAAATATTTGTGGTTGAATCTGGTCAGCTTTGGGGGCTTCTCTAGGGAGGGTAGAATTGGGGATGTGTGGGACAGGACTGCTCTGATTCCTGATTCCGGGACGTCTCTCAAGTACCGTTTGGTAAGAGGGCTTTGCCAGCTTGCCAAGGTCTGAACCAAAAAAAAAACTAGGGCTAAAGTGGGGATACTTCGTACAACAGTAGCGCACCGGGTGCACGCCATGCAAACGTCCTGTAGGTGGTTGGTGGTTTTGGGGTTGGTTCCGATAAAGTCTGCCAGATAACTGGTGCTGTGTGCAAACACACTCTCATGGTATGTCTGTAGGCCAACACACAGGGTGTTAAGCACTTCTGGCACCTGCCAACCCAATCTGCTGCCATCCATATAAGTTAGTTTAGGTCCTTGACTGGACGTCCGGGTTTCAACACGCTAAGTCCATGTTTGTTTCCTCCTTGTGGTTTGCGACCACCTGATGATCTTGTTGGTGAGACTTCCCGTGAGCGCGATGCACTTCTTGATTTTCCTTCGGTGTGGCAGCGCTTGCTGCAATCCCATGCATCAGATTCCGGAACTGTCCACAATGTTTGGCTACAGATCCTGTAGCCATGACTGTTCCATAAACAGAGATTGGTGAGGGCAGCACAAATGATATAGTGTCTGGGATCCTTTTCCTGGGTAACTTGCTGTTAGCGCAACACTGGTTGGTACATGGTCCTCAACAAAGCACAGGAGATCTGTTTGGGTTGTCTCCCCATCCCTCTTTCCAGCCCGGCCCCCCTACCCCTCCCAGAATGTCAGATCTCCGCACTGCTCCATCAAATGTGACAAACGGAAGCCATCAGCCCGCACCAACAAGGGCGCAGAATAAGTGCGGCTGTGGCTGTTGCGGAGACAGTCGGTATGCCAGGCTGCCGTGTTTTCTGGATGTCCTGCCCCCCAGCAGCGGCGCGTTGAGCCACAGGTCACCTGCGGAAGCCTACTACCCCCTGTGAAGCCAGCACTCGGTCCATTTGGGCGTCTACTCCTGCCTGATTCGGTGCATTGCAAGCTTCAGAAGCGCCACCGCCAGCTCTGAAGCGCTTTGACCCCATCAGTAGCCTCAACCCGCCCTCACTTTCCTTTCACAGCCGAGGGATGACTGAATAAGAAGCCTGTCAGCTCTGCAAGGTGAGTGGGCGCTGTACGGATAGTAATGCTGCAACTGTGAACAGGAACAGTGGGGCAGGGGAGACAGGCCCCTCCCACACACTACACATTTGCTCCCAACCCCGGTTCCCCCTTTGCACACACACTCCCACAGAACTGACTTCCACAGATACAAAAGTTGCCGGCTGTGCTGCGTAGTACTCAGGCGCAGGCCTTCATGGCCAGCGCCTGACTACAGCAACAGACCACGAGAAATGGCTGTGCAAACGTCTAGTGGTCCCCAAATCCCTTGTTGGGGCCTTTCCCGAGAAGAGAAGTACAAGTTCCGCTCGGTGGTGGGGTTTTTTCAAGTTGGGGCCATACAAGGGGTGCAAGTACCACAAAAACAATAAGCGGAACCCAACCCCCGCCCACCTATCTCCCCAATTTGGTTGACATGGCTTGTAGCCTCCTCCAGGCCCCTCCGCAAGACAACACCCAACCTACAAGACAACGCAGGAGCCTCATCGTACGCAACAAACAAAAATAAAATGAGGCACGATAGAACCCACATCCATCAAGACAGAACAGTGGCTCATACTACACAAACGCACCTCCCCGCATGAACCACACAAACACAGGAGACTAATGCATGGCCCCAACACCAAATGGCCCATTTTGCATGATAGACACGAGGAAATCACAAGCCAACACCACTGTACAGCACACGCACCCTACCAGTATACCTGCAACTCAGAACACACACAACCCCGCCTTGAGCATACAGAGTTTGTTCAGCTGTTGATGAGTAAATGCAGATGAGCCCACTGCCATTCCATGTGCACCCAGTCCAGAGTCAATATTATCTTTCTTCTCCCTCCCCCTCCCCACTGCCGACACAGGATCAGAGATAGGAGTAGTATATAGAACCGTTGCTTTCACCAGCAAACGGTGTCATGTCCCCTGCAGATTTTGCCCTTAGACGTGGCACTCCCAAGATCCTATGCAGTCTGCAGGCGTTATAGAGGGGGCAGTGAGTGAGAGGTTCTTGGGTGCCCACCTTGACACAGGGACATATAAGGGCCATGAAGGACATTGTTCATGCACAGTTCCTGCCAAAACTCCAGTGCCATGTGCGTCTACTGCATCCTTTGAGCGCTAGCCAGTATGCTTACAGCGCCATACCCGCCGACCAGCCAGTGATTTTGACCGGTCAGGCACAGCTTTTCCTTTTCTTTACTGCAGCCGCATCAGGTGCGGAGTCTATGTCCATTTTCAGTGTATTTGAGTGGTGCACGGCTACACTAAGTGCTTGGAAAGCAAGGGATCTATCTGTATATACATCCAGGCCCGCTCGCTGATGTCCGGTTGGGTGTCAATATGGTTTAAACCCCATGGACTGTTGCTCCTTAAAATGATTTCCTTCCGGCATTTGCCCTATGAACGGATTCTGTATTTCGCCAGGTAGAGGATTGCTGCGACACAAAAAAAAATGAGGGACCAACTGCTTCACAACACATAACCCCCCCCCTCCCTTGTGCAAGCAACTTCGACATAGGTCACAGCCCACTGTACATAGTAGATTGCAGCTCTGTTGTGCCAGTGGCTGACTACAGCAACAGACCACGAGAAATGGCTGTGCAAACGTCTAGTGGTCCCCAAATGCCTTTCCCGAGAAGAGAAGTACAAGTTCCGCTCGGTGGTGGGGTTTTTTTCAAGTTGGGGCCATACAAGGGGTGCAAATACCACAAAAACAATAAGCGGAATCCCCCCCCCCCCCACCTACCCATCTCCCCAATTTGGTTGACACGGCTTGTAGCCTCCTCCAGGCCCCTCCGCAAGACAACACACAACCTAACCTCCTGCCCCCCCAATTTTAAGGACAGGTTCTTAACTTTAGCCCGGTTGCTGGTGGTGGCAGTGGGGGTTCTTATTTAGTTTCTTTTCCATGAAACCTCCTCCTGTCACCCAAAGGCAAAGGGTTGGCAGCCAGCAGACGGGTGTTCACGACATGCATTGTTGCAAAGGCTCACAACTGATATTTTTTCAAAAGGATGGGTTGCCTCCCTGCTGACCCATCAGAGATCAAGCTGCGGGCCCTACCCTGTTATACTTTTGTTGGTATGTCTGATGTTGAGCAGGGTGTTCAACCAATGGTGGCTGCAAGGGCTGAGGCATTGCTTGAGCCACATCCTGTCTACAACTTGCCAGCTGCAAAGTGCAAGCTTCCATCACTTCCTATTTCCACAAGTAAAAAACAATCGAAGCAATGGTTTTTGTTCCCCAGCTTTGGCCAAAATTGCTTGTGAGAGACCAAGGTGGTTCTTATCTTTGGCACGCTCCGTGGAAACTCCCAGGGGGTTTTTATTTTTGGGCTGGTTCCTTAAGTTGGGCCCCGTTCTCAAATTTGAGGGGTTTACAAGACAACGCAGGAGCCTCATCGTACGCAACAAACAAAATCAAAGGTGGCGCACTTAGCGCAGTGCGCACGCAGTGCACGCACAGTGCAACTATTTGGGTGTGTGGCCAAACTAGAGACCCATACTTTGTGATATGAGGGGCGCAACATTGTTGTTTGAGAGTAGGTTTTGATACTTCTTCCACATTGGGGATATGGCATTTTTTGGATTTTCACCTAGTTTCACCCACTTCCACCTTTTTTCACACTTTTTTGCTCATTTCCACCACATCCAATCTTTATTAGGTTGATTTCTCCCCACCATGGGACCTCCAGAAGGCAAAGTTGTTTTCCCCCCATCACGGGGAACCCGAGCAGGCGCGGTTGATGTCGTACCTCAGGGTCATGATCAAGGCCGAGGGACAATGCAGCATCCTCTCCAAGTGCTGTATCACGTGCAAGTACTATAATCGAAGGTGACCTCACGGGCTTGATCAATGCCAAGGATCCTCCATGCTAGCCAAGACGTACCATGCCGTCATCCCGAGACCGGCGGCAGCGGGGCTATGCTAGATGGCCATACCCAGCGCCCCCGGGTCCATCATCCCACCCCCGTTCATGGAAGATGGACTACCTCTCGCCCCCACTGAAGGAGGCCTCCCAGGGTCTACAGGGTCTACAGCGGGACATGCTCCTAAGGCAGGGGTGATATAAGGGCGTTCGGAGAGGTGTGCTTGGGGACTCTTTAGGGGGAACTTGGTCTAAAAGGTAGCGGGTAGTGCGCGCAGTGCAAGGGCCCCAAAAATGAGGCACGATAGAACCCACACCCATCAACATAGAGCAGTGGCTCATACTACACAAACACACCTCCCAGGCAAGAGTACCAGCCCAATACCCAGTCCAGAGTCAACATTATCTTTCCTCTCCCTCCACTTTCCCATTGCCAACACAGGTGCAGACATAGGAGTAGTATATAGAACCGGTGCCATGTCCCCTGCAGATTTTGCCCTTAGATGTGGCACTCTCAAGATCCTATGCAGTCTGCAGGCTTCATAGAGGGGGCAGTGAGTGAGAGGTTCTTGGGTGCCCACCTTGACACAGGGACTTATAAGGGCCATGAAGGACATTGTTCATGCACAGTTCCTGCCAAAACTCCAGTGCCATGTGCGTCTACTGCATCCTTTGAGCGCTAGCCAGTATGCTTACAGCGCCATACCCGCCGACCAGCCAGTGATTTTGACCGGTCAGGCACAGCTTTTCCTTTTCTTTACTGCAGCCGCATCAGGTGCGGAGTCTATGTCCATTTTCAGTGTATTTGAGTGGTGCACGCGACCCAGTACAGCTACACTAAGTGCTTGGAAAGCAAGGGATCTATTTGTATATACATCCAGGCCCGCTCGCTGATGTCAGGTTGGGTGTCAATATGGGTTAAACCCCATGGACTGTTGCTCCTTAAAATGATTTCCTTCCGGCATTTGCCCTATGAACGGATTCTGTATTTCGCCAGGTGGAGGATTGCTGCGACACAAAAAAAAATGAGGGACCAACTGCGCCATCATTGCCGCAGCGTCCAGCTTTGTACACGCACACCCCCGCCCACAGCCAGTTCAAGATGTGGTCGAACAGCAGCTGGCTGACGAGTTGCACCGCAACCCTACCTCCAAGAGGGCCCAGCAAGCTTGGGCGCACCACAGGGCGACCAATAATATGAAACGGGCCCAACGACACCTGCGGCGCTTCCGAAAATGCGCGGTACGCGGCCGCTCTACTTTCTTCAATGCCCTAAAGTGGTGGCTGATCACCCCCTTCCGCACGACTACCCCACAACCCGACACGACCTCGGCCGCCGAACACCTTCCGCACTTCGGGGGGGACCCACCATGGAGACCGGAAGAGGCCAAGGCTCTTCTTTCACAGGTCTTAAAGCCAGGACGACCAGTGAGCCCCGATCCTCCCTCCTGGCAATCTTTCACAAAAGCGCTACGCCAACCCAAGAACAAGGCGGCAGGCATGGACCACGTGGCACGCCACCTGTACCAGTGGTTACCCAGGGAACTACAGTGGGACCTATACATGGCAGTGCGCCATGTGTGGGAAAGCGGCGATGTGCCGCACCACTGGCTGCAGGCCAGAATAGCCATGATCTACAAGTGTGGCCCCCCTGAGGCGGCCCACAGTTACCGGCCCATTAGCGTATCCACGGGGATGTACTCTATTCTAGGCCGGCTCATATTGGACACCCTGCGAGGGCCCATCGACACGGCGCTCTCCGACCCCCAAGCATGATGTAGACAAGGCTATACCACATCACAACAAGCCCTCCGCATGTCGATGCTTTTACACCAATACGGGGACGGTGCGCTGGTATGCCTCCTGGACATCGCAAAAGCCTACCCCCGCATGCCCCATGAGTGCCTCACCTACGGACTCCAGTTGATTGGAACCCCAGCCCGCATCTACAACATGGTGGCTAGCATCTACGCGCACAACACGGGGGTGTACGGAAACGTCCGTTTTCCGTTGCGTTGTGGCATCAAGGAGGGGTGCCCCCTGTCCCCAGCCCTTTTTGTTCTAGTGTATGAGGCCTTCCACCAGACTCTCACTAGGGAATTTCCCAACAGCACCATACTGGCCTATGTCGACGACATCGCCATCATCTCCCCGAGCCAACGGGAGATGCAGCACGTCTTGGAGCGCGTCAGTCAATTGTCTGCCATACTGGGCCTCAAGACGAACCCTTCAAAGACACAGGTGTACCGTTGGGCCCCACCCTCCCGCCGTCAGGGTGTGGCACGACGAGAGTCCCCGACCAGGGGCACCATCACGTGGGGCGATGCGTGATTGCCGCTGCAACCCCCTATCTTCCACTACCTCGGTCACCTCGTGGCACATCCGACCCGGGAACAAAAGGCATGTGATGACTTCGTGGGGACGGCCGCAGCTGATCTGGCGCGATACCAATACCTGCCATCGAACGCTTTCGAGCGGGTGCAGCTGCTGAACGCCATCTTGATCCCACGGTGGAAGTACCACACCTTGTTTCTCCCCAACGACTCAATGTACAAAGCCATGGACTCCATGTGCTTGCGGTTTGTGCTTATGGCGGAGGGCATGGAACTCAATAAGGTCGACATTCACAAATCATACAACGTCCTCCATGTCACTACTCCTCACCGACTGGGCGGAATGGGGTTTTGGGCCCACAGGGCACGCTTCACCACAATGGTACAGAACACGTTACGTTCACGTCCGGGATCCATTGGCTGCAACCTTAGCAAAGAATTGCCCTCCCGAGCGGTGCCTATTCGCAACTACTTGGCCATACTCACCCAGCTAGGTGCTCGCACTGCACTCCACATAGCACTTCCGCCGCGGCCGGCCGGGGGACCCAACCTCATCGACAGTGAAAGCTCCGATGACGGCGTCCTCTTGTCTGCCCGCAAGGAGCAGTCGGGGGATGCCCTCCACACGCGCCACTACATTGCCCCACACCGGTACCACGAAGACCCCTCGGCAGGCACGGTACCTGCGGGATACCACCCTGTCAACATCGCGGGCATTCCGTGCTACTCAAACAAGCAACCGCCAACCGGAACGTCCCTATACTCGGATGGCAGCCTTCCAACAGCTCAGATTGCGGGCTCGGAATACCAAGCGGCGGGCGCAGCAGTAACAAAAGGGCCTCTTCGCATCCTCGCCCGGGTGGCGGGCCCACAGCAGTCCTACAGGGCTGAAATGTACGGAGCAGCCATCGGCGCGGCCATTGCATCTGACGGTGACACTCAATACATCAACAACATGGCCGTCACAAAATGCGCACACTGCCGACCCACGCACGAATGTTCTGACGCTGACATCCGCCACAAAGTGTGTGACCAAGTGCAGCACAAACGCGTCGCCGCGGAGTGGATCCCCAGCCACCGCCTTGAGACGGAGGCCCGTAACGCGCAAGAACGCGAACAAATTCGACGCAATGGGGAAGTAGACCTGCTCGCTAAGATGGCCATGCGCCTACCCGTGCCGCATTACGACCCCAAGCGCCTCGAAGATATTGCAATGTGCGGCGGGCCCGCCCCCACTCCGGCGCGGAAATGGATCCTCCAACGGAGGCGCGTTGTCACTTTCGACGGTGCGCACTAGGTATCCTGGCTGCCGATGCGCGGGGACCGACATATGCTCTAGGTTAAATGGCTTTGGGGTCAGGTACGATGGGATGGGACGGGCGCGCCGTGGGACCATACCAACCCCAAATGCCCCATATGTCCCCTCCACCACGGTACCGCTGTCCACAAATAACTCATCCACTGCATGCGTTGGAAAGTCGCATTTCGCAACATGTGGCTTAGCACTTGGGGACCATGGCAAGATACCGTGACCGAATGGTGGAACAGGGCGTCAGCGGCAGACCTACACCATGTTTCCTGCCTTCGCATACCACAGTCCCCATGGGACCTTATCCCCCGAACAATGCGGGTAGACCTCAGGGAGCGTGTGGCCTGGAACCAATACCACGCCCTACATGGCGTATGCCAACTGCGCGGCCAACTCACCATGCCCCCCCGTGACCCACAGGTGCCGCCCACGCCCTCCACGGCGGTGCCCTCGGGACCTCGAATGTGATTCATGACTCCGTTCGCTGTGCCTGTGGCCAGGGCGAAGGGTGGCAACAAACTAGACCGTGGGTGGCCAGTACACCTGCAGACACCAAGGTTGGGGGTGCGAGCTCGAGAATGGGCATTGATTGCTGGGACGCAAGGTGTACAATAGTGTGTCGTCAAGCGGTTCTGAGACGTAGGGCTCGTGCCCTTCTCCCTCCAACCGCCGTCGGTTCCACTCGATTCGTGTCTCCACTTTGCCCTTGTGGAGACATCAGTGGACCCAGTGAAACACAACATCGTTGGGGTGCCAAGGAGTGAGAATGGACGCCACATCTGTGAACGTTTCTGGCGCATGTGACACCCGGACGGTGGTTGTGGGCAGGTGAAGGTGGACCGTGGAACACCGGAAGCCGCCGGGTCCGGGAACACGTTGCCATCCCCAACAGGACAAGGATGTGCCGCAGCAGCCTACCCCTCTGTCTTCCTCTCTGTGTTCTGTGCTTGTGCGTCACCCCTCGCTATGTTGACCGCTCATGCCCCGGGACGGGACCCCATGATTTGACTTGTATTTGGTGGCCGAGTTTTGAGCCGTGCTGCCCTCCTCTCATCGTGCGGTCACTGGACAGAAAAGGCCGTAGCGGGTGTGGCTGTGGTGTGGACCATGTGCGCCTGCTGTAGCTGTTTTGTGTCTTAGACGGCCCCACTAGGACACCCCAAAGTAACCAAAAATAGCCCTCTCGGCGCGCAAAAAAACATGCTGCAGAGGTGGGGTAATATGGCGGTACCCCAGGCACGTACAAGAAGCGGTTGCAACACGTGGTGTGAATTTGCCTTCAGTTCCATTTAGTCGGGGGACACCCTGTTGTGTAAGGGCAACAGTTGATCAGTTACGGTGATGTCCACCGTAGCTGGGTTTTTTTGTGGAAAACATGCACTGAGGTCTCCATGAATGCTGAACATATGCTCATGATACGTGTTGGTCACCTTGCAGCATCCTTTGCCTGCCTTGTAGTCATGCAATTGCGCCCTTGGATCTGGTGGTTCCTAACTTGCGGGGATAGTGAAGCGTTGTCAAGAACCAGTAAGAAAAAGTGCTTTTCCAATGCTTTGAGGCATACTCTAGTTGTATTAGAGATGCACTGAGCATCCATGCATTTCTATCTTAGTATTGGTCCCTCCAAAAGTGGTGATAACACATTTTGACCTATCGAACCAAACAGCCAATCAGGATATGGAGTGGACCCCTTAATCCCCATTCAATGTGAAGCAAATCATCTTATCCTGAGTTAACTGAGAACTGACATATCCAAGGCAGAGCCTATGAATTTATCTATGTTTTTCCATGAATTCTTAGCTATCCTAGTGGTATGCACCCTAGGGGGCTGGGCACCTCTTTTTGAGAGGTCCTGGGTTCAATTCCTGGTCAGCCTAGCTAAGTAGGAAGATTCCATGTGACATGGCAGTGACCTCATCGCCACATGCCCTGCCACCTCAGCACATATGGGACCCAAAACAAAGAGTGCACATCTCCTGAGATGGCACCATGGAGAGAGAGTGACCATGGGGCAGTTTTCCAACTCTTTTCCAAAACATTTCAGCTATCTTTGTGAATATGCATTCCGATTTGACCTGAGTTGCAGTTTCTGTGAATATCCAATCATCTTTCACTGTTTACACTGCAGCCCTTCATGCTTTGATCCTGATTCTCTTCTCCTTGCACACCTCTGGCTTGGGTTATCCTGGATTGACTATATTTCTGCAAACAAAAGGTTTTCATCTCCAAAAACAAGCAGTAGGAAACCCTACACCAGCAGCAAGCAGCAAAAGAGACACAAACACAGTGCTGAAAGCACTATAAACTTTTCTGGTAGCAAGAGGCAGTCTGTCTCTGCGCACCGGCAGCAACCCCGCGCCGTACATCCAGTGCGCCGAGTACAGGCACATATAAGCAGAAGGGTGACTGAAGATGGACACAAGGAAGGAGGATGCCAGCGTGAAGACAGCGCCAGCGCCTGAGGCACCGGCAAGGCCAGTACCTGGCGCTGTACCTTCGGCGGAGCCCTTACATGGGCCAGTGGATGCGGCTGAGGACTCCCTGGATGGACTCCAGACGGCCTTCGGGGCCCTGTCTGTCGAAGAGGTGGTCTCTCAGCCTGTGAAGAGGAAGAGAGAGAGCGAGAAGGATGCTGGAGACGAAGCAGGCGAAGGAGAGGAGCAAGGGCAAGACCTGACGAATGTCCCTACCTTCGAAGGCGCACCAAGCGCTTCTAGCCTCCACGCATCACCCTCTCCCATAACCACCACACTCCCAGCCGCTGCAACATCCACACCCATAACCAACCCGCCTATGGCAGAGGGCACAGGCTTTACTGGCATGCCTCCCTACCCCGCCTATGGTATGGGCCCACCTACCACTGCGCTCCTTGAGGCAACTACTGCCAGTGAGCGGGTGGCTTCCAGCTCTGCGCCGCGATGGTATGCGGCTGAATATCCCCATCCACTACCCGCTACTGGAACCTATATGGATGTTCCTGGGTATGCACCTGGGTATGCACCCTTGAGTGGGTTGAGGAGAGGACCTGAATCTCTTGGTGGCAGGAGTAGAGGATCGGGAAGATCCTCCAACAGGTCCCTGACGCGGTCTGAGATCAACGAGGTGCTCCGAGGAGCCACTTCAAAAATCGTGGGCGACCTCACTCAAGAGATCCGAGAGAAACTGGAGCCCCTGATGATCCCGCCCCAAGCGTCACCTACCACGGTGGGAATGTCACCCCACCGAGTACAGGCTGACCACCTGGCGGCAGGGTTGACAAACACCCTGGGGAGCCTGAGGAGCCGACCGATGCCGACACCTGCAGCTGTACCGAGAAGTCCCTTCGTGCCGAGAACGGCCCAGCCGCCCTACAGCCACGTGACGAACTCGACGAGGGCCGAGCTGGACCGGCTGGGGCTAACAGCCTTAAGGGCAATGGTGGACGTGGAGCCTTATGGCTCTAGTGATCTAGGCGGAGACCCCTCTGACGATGAGCCGCCGTCGATGACCTCTACTTCGCCCTCGGAGGACGATGACCCGGAGGACCCCGAGGATCAAAAGGGGAAGAAGAAGAAGAAGAAGAAGAAGAAGACCCGACGCCCTGAGGGACGCAGGTCTCAGGAGGCGAAGGCTATTGCCACCTCCAAGATCGTGGTGAACCTGCCTGAGTTCACAGGCAAGGACCTCAGCGAGTTCGCTGAGAATTTTGGCCGGTTCCTACGACTGACCGGCCAAACCCACGCTTGTGGGCGAGTGAAGTGCGATCTGCTCATGCAGTGCTGCAAGACCAAGTACCTGGAGAAGCAGGTCAGGCAGATCGTGACTAACTCCGCCACCTTTGCCGATGTGTTGGTTGCCCTGGAGAGGCAGTACCCAACCTACGAAACCGACCTCTCCATGAGGGCCGAGATCCAGAACCTGCCCGTGCTGCCCAACAACCCCAAACCTGGCAGGGTCTCCGAGCTGTTGGCTGATCTGGATCACTAGGGTGGACGACTGACGCCCGGTTCCTACAGCAGCGACGACCTGCTGTTCTGGTTGGTGGCCAAGCTCCCTCGAGAGCTATGGGAGGAGTGCCGTTCGACGGCGGAGCGCAAGGCTAGATCCCTCCGCTACGAGGATCTATGCGTGCTACTCCTGGAGCTGGCGCTGGAGAAGGAGAGCGACCAACACTTGAACAACTACCGTCCTGGAGGAGGAGGTTGTGGAGGTCATGGCAAAGGGTACCAAGGGTCCCGACCTGGGCAGCAGACTACCCCCAAACACGCCCACGCCCGCATCATGGAGAATGTGAAGGAGGTATTCTGGTGTGATGCCAGGGACGAGCAGGGCCACGTGCAGCACGCCCCTGACTGCGAGCAGCGAGACTGCTTCGTAGTCCAGGGCAAGCAGCAGGAAAAGAACACCGGCGCCAAAGCTAAACTGCCGGATCATTACAGGTGCACCATCACGTGTGCATTCTGCGGGAAGCGGAAGCACTACGAGGATGAGTGCTACCATAAGCAACGCCTATCGGCGAAGCTTAAGGGTGAAGATCCTGGCAAGAGCTCAGGCAAAGGTGGAGGCAAAGGCAAAGGCAACGACTCCGGCAAGGGCAATTCGAAAGGACGTGGTCAAGGACAAGACAAGGGTCCAGGTGGACGAGGAGGAGGCGCTAACCGCCAGCCCGACAACAAGAACAAGGACAAGAACGGAGGCAACCCCAACCCTAATCCAGGGGGGAACTCCGAGCCCTCTGGAGGGCAGTCTGGACCTACCACACGCTCACAAACGCAGGCCCAGCAAGAACAAGGAGCCAAGCGTGAGCATGAAGGTGGTGATGACGGCAACGCTAAGAAGAGGAGCCGTTTCATGAGGATGGCCCGCAAATTGCGGAACAAGGGGTTCGAGGTGACCTGTCCTGCGGAGTTCTGACGGGGACGCTGTGGTGGCACCCAAGATCTGGTGTTTTGGGTACGTATCCGACTAGGGGGACGCGAATACCTGGGGGTATTGGACACTGGCGCCACCATATCTATAGTGGCCAAGAAAATTTTACCTTGTGGGAGCCTGAAGAACACCATGACCACCGCTGCTATACGCATGGGGGATGGACATGTGGTGCACAGCTGCGGGGACTGTGAAGTGGAGGTACCTATGGGCTCCCGGACTATCGCCCATCGGTTCTATGTGATGGACACTGAGGCCTTTGACTTTGTACTGGGGAATGACTTCTTCGTACAGCACTCCCAGATGCAATCCCTGACGCTGCAAGCGCCCTACCTCCTCTACGTGGACCACGGCGGTGGCAGAGAGTCTGTGCCACTGGAGCAGTCGGAACATACCTCGAGTTACCTGAGACTATCGAAGGAAGAGCCCTCGAACATGATGGCGGCCTCCAAAACTGAGGACTATCAACTATTGGGGGAAGTCCTAGACCAAGCTCTGAAGGAGTTGGGTTACTCTCGAGAAGACCTGAGTGTGGAGTTGTTCGCCAGCGACAAGCAGCATGTACTGGACCTTTACTGCAGCAAGGGGAAGAACTGCAGCTACATATTTTACTGGCCTTCTTTCGGGATGGCCTACGGGAACCCCAGGTTCAGTGAACTGGGGAAGGTGCTGACCAAGGTTGCCTTGGAACGTTCCCGTATGGTCCTGTGTTCCCCCGATTGGGGAGCCCCTGGGGGCAACGAGTACTGGCGAAACCTCCTGGACAGGCTGACTATCAGCTCTGTTCGTTTGCCTGATGAGGCCATCTACGTGCCTCTGGGACGCAAGACGCCTATTGGGAAGCCCGGATGGGGGAGTATGCTCAGCGTGGTGGGCGGAAGTCTTACCACCATCCCCTGGGAGGACCCGGACCCGACTCTGGTCCAGGCTATACAACGAGAAAGCCATGGACTCGCCTTGGGTGACTTGAAGGATCGCCTACGACCTCAAGATGCTGTTGAGACTACACCCGGAGGAGATGAGTACGTCGTGACTGACACCAACGCCCCCAACTCTCCCTGTCATGTACCTGTTCCTGATGGAGTCTCTGAGTGTGGACTATCTGAACTACCTAGCTCTATCCACTCAGACGACGAAACTGAGCACGACGCCTTCTTCGTGCAGACCTGTGTGGAGGAAGTGGAGAACGCCGAGTACGTCGCCCCACTAAAACCCCTACTCTCCATGAGGGTTGAAGACCCCGTGGACGAGGAGCTGGACCCTCGATCCAGGCTCAGGGAGTATGTGGATTCCAAGAGGAAGTTGGTGGCGAAGAAGCTATGCTACGTGAAGCCTACCCGCAGCTCATGGCCACTGAAGCAAGGACGTAAGGGAGACCTATCCCAATTGAAGGAGGACCTCGAACAGAAGATCACCACCTGGCAAAGGGAGGTAGATCTTAAGCTCATGAAAAGCGTGTGGGGCGCCCATGTGAGGACCCCAGAGGAGGACGACCTCTCGGAGGAATGTGTATGTGAACCCCCTCGAGCGTGCCTATGTTGCCATCGTCCACCGGAGATGGTTGAACAAGACCTTCTATATGCCTACCAAGGGCTGAAGGACACTACCACGGGCGAAGAGTCGGTGGAGGACCACCTCCCGACGTCTATTACTCAGGGGGCAAGCAACTTACACTCTGACGATGACATGGAGGACAAGATCAAGGTATTGGACCCGCGGGTAGAGAAGCTTATAAGGACCTATCTGGAGGTGTTCGGAGATCTACCCCCTCCAGCCTCATGCGACAAGCTGGTACAGATGGACCTCAAGCTGAAACCCCAGTTCGTTGGTCACAAGATCCGGAGGAGACCCTATCCAGCTCCTAAAGAGCAGGCCGACGAGATTGAGCGACAGATACAAGAATGTATCGACGCTGGCCTAGTCCTGGAGTACAAGGACGGGGACTACCCCCTACACTGCAGCCCCTGTTTCCTGGTGGCTAAACCTGGGTCTACAGCCAAACGGCTGGTAGTGGACTAAGGAGAGCTGAACAAGAAGACGCTGAACCACTCAGGGTCCATTCCCAATATGGAGTCTACCCTGGAGAAGATAGCCTCCTGCCGCTACAAGACCAAGATGGACAAGAGGAGCGGATTCTGGCAAGTGGACCTGACGCCCAACGCACAGGAACTACTGGCCTTCATCACCCCTCAGGGGAGGGTGTTCAAGTGGAAGGTCATGCCGTTTGGCGTGGCTAACGCACCCGCTCTATTCCAAGAGCTGATGAACAAGATCTTGTCCATCCTACGAAGGAGACCTAAGGTGCAGGAGCTCATATCCCGTGGTGCCCAGATGGAGGCACACATAGACGATGTATGCCTCGGGACCAATACCCAGGAGGATCACCTAATCCTCTTGGGTGAGTTCTTTGCGGTCTGCCAGGAGAACCACACACGACTCAAGCTGGAGAAGTGTGAGTTCATGCAGGAGACCATGCAGTACCTGGGGTTTGACGTTGGCTATGGGTGGTGGACCCCAGCGGCCTCTAAGGCCAAACCCCTGATGGATGCCAAGGTACGACACGAAGACCCCAAGAAAGGACTTCATGATGTACGCAGTTTCATTGGGGCGTGCAACTTCTATCGCCGCCACATCAAGAACTTCACCTACACCAGCGCCGTTCTGACGGACTTGATCAAGAAGAGTACTACTTGGCGCTGGGGCCCACAAGAGCAACAAGCGTTTGACGAGCTCAAAGACAAGGTAGCCAACGCTAAGTGCTTGGGCGTGCCTAGGGCACAAGGGGAGATTATCCTGGTGACCGACGCCAGCAATGTGGGCGGTGGTGGAACGTTGTTTCAATGGCAAGCACTAGAGAAGGAGGAGTTCGACTCGGCCATTTCCCGATGGGGGACGGAAGGTCTCAACCGACATGGAACCCTCAAGCACAGCTACCCTGACGACAAGTGGGTCCTAGTACCTCTGGGCCACTGGAACTGGAAGTGGATCCAGGCCAGGGGGAACTACTCCACCTATGAGCAGGAATTGCTCGCGGGTATGCTGGTGCTATCCTCACAAGCACGGCTGCTGGGGAGTAACCCTGTGGTCTGGCTGTGCGACCAAGAACCGGTCCGCAGTTTCCAGAAGGGTCCCCCACCTGAGAAGGCCAAGCTACGGCGCTGGTGGACCTACCTCAGTCAACTACGGCTGACGGTACACCATATCCAGGGAGTGAAGAACGAGTGTGCCGACTACATCAGCCGCAACAACTTCGACGCCCTGATTGGTGCCCGGTCTGAAGCGCTGGCTAAGGAGGCGTTCAGCCGTATGGACGTCCACTTGGACCTCAACATGACGATGATACGCCCCCTGGATGGACTCCAACAATCGGAGTACCTACAGGAGTTCGGGGATATCTTCAAGCGCCTGGAGAAACGCCTTGAACCCCTCCTGGTCAACCAAGACCAGTGGAAGAGGGACAAGAGCTACCTCTGGCACGAGGACCGCATCCTGGTGCCTAGTGACCGAGTCCCAGCGCTGTTGAAGTGGACCCATGAGTCCAGTGGTCATGTGGGTGCTGACCGTACCCTGAGGCTGTTCAAGCAGTGTTTCCACACTACGTGGACTGACGACCAACTGCGGAAAACCCTCCAGCCTATCGTGGACAAGTGCCCGTGCAGGTCCTGTAAATGTAATGGGTCCACAAATGTAGAAGATACTCTTATCTATTTTGTTTCCAAATTTATTGTAGAGTATGCATTTTTATTATAATATGGGCTGCAGATTGGCCCGCGAAATTCGCGGACGGAAAATGCCAGATGGCAGCCGCGCATCGCGATTATTGTACGTAGATTTAAATTTTTGATCTGAAGAAAACTATTGTTTTTAATAGTTAATTATCAATGATTTATCATTATTTTATTAATAGGCATCCATGTGCCATTTCTGTGTATCATGTCACAGGATGCCTGTCTTAACATGTGATCAGAACTGAACGATGACTTACAACGAGTTTCCGGATTTCAGTGCAGTGCTGTGCTATGGAAGATACGGGTGCTGAAGTGACGGAGATCCAACAGATCAGGGTAAGAAAGTAGATGCTCAAGTAAGTTTTGATTACAAGACAGGTCATCCGAGTGCCTTTTGTTGTCTGTTGGGTCTGGGCCTCAGTGCTTCAGTCACCGGCAGCAGCGACTCTACGGCGCTGCTGTGGCGAGCAGTGTGGCTGGTGAGGAGTCACTGCGTGAGCGCTGCACGAGATACCGACGTACAAGAGACATTGCCTACTCTGATGATGACCACTTCCAAGGTGCACACGCGCGGCTGAGTGCGACTGTCCGTGACTTGGAGGAGACTGCGTGGACTTAGCCCTCTCTGAAGAGCATGAAGGAGGACACGTTCCTTTGCGCGTTGCGCGGTGGTGACCTGACATCTGCGGTGTGCTCTATACAGGAAGGCGGGGACAACCAACCCTCATCGGAGGTTCCGTGGCTGCAGGCAAAGCTGCTGCAAGTGGGCCTGGCGAATCGCGCTCGTGGAGTGGGCTGGATGCCGGAGTTCAAGGACTTGTTGAGTTCACTGAAGGTCTGCCCCAGTGTGTGTCTGAGCGCGTTGCCGCGCGCCTACAATGACTGCTATGGCTGTTGGGTGTATGAAGAGAGTGGTTGCTCTACGCTTGCGACGACCGAAGCTGTTGAATGTGAACACCGGAAGGGTCTCTATGTGCTTGAACAGCGCTTGTTCGAAGGTTTGCTTACAGAGATGTTCATCTGCTTGAAGCGTCGATACGAGAAGTTGGGCTTTCACCGTGATATTGAGTTTCTGACGTGGGAAGCGCTGCGGGCTTTGGGTTATTCGACTGGTTATCCTCTGCCGGAGATGGACTTGGTGGATTCTTTTGTGGCGCTGGAGAATGCAGCACGGGTGCAGGTGCTTGCTGGCAAAGATCGACTTGCTTCGAGCCGCTCGCTGGCGTTCAGTGACCAACGCGTGGACGCGGCGATCGCACGTGAAGACTGGAAATGGCTGTCAGAGCGAGGAATTCTGTAGGGGCGTTTGAGTGAGTTTGTGGATGTGGCCGAAGAAGACGCACGAGTTGTTCTTTTGTGTCAGGAGGACGAGGCCTTCGGAGCCTTGAAGGTGGCCGCCGGTGCTGGAGCGGTAAAGCGCACGAAGGGCAAACGGGATAAGCGGTCTGCTGCTGCGGTTGCGCGCAGGCAGGCCAAGGGGAACGTGGAACGTGGATTTGGCGACTGTGCGCTTGACTGAGGGCAAACGATTCTGTGTGGGTTTGGCGGTGCGGCGTTATGGGACATGTTCGCTTTCTTGGCGGTGCGGCGTTTGTTTGCCTGTTGGTAAGGCGGGCGTTCTTGTGGTTAGCCTGCTAACTTCATGGTTGGTTTGCTGGATTTTGGTGGCTGTTGTGATATTTTTGCAGATATGGCTGAATGTGGACTAAATGAGCTGGATGTGAAAAGTGACTTGGACAACAAACGCCGTAGGATAAGAAAAAAGTATGGGAAGTTGTTTGTGGTAGTGTATGGAGGTTCAGGTTTGTTTTTGTTTTGTCTGTGGGCTTGGATATGCCCTGTTTTGCTTTGCGAGCCCTTCGTTGTGGGCTGTGGGCCTGTTGGCCTTGTTTGGGCCCTGTGTGGGCGCCTGTATTTACCCTGTTTGTGGCACGGCTTTGCACGTGCCTCTTTTCCACTCACAGGTCTTTCCAGGTAATTTTTCTCCAGATTTTTTCTGCCTTTTTTGCTGAAAGGGGCTGCACGAGATGGGTTGGGGGATGGAGATGGGTTGAGGGGAGGCCAATTCGCCTTTGAGGTACCCCCCCCTTCAGTGCAGCAGCCCCCTTGGGAGATCCAGAGCCAAAAAACCTTTTCTTGAAAAAACTTCTACAACCCCTGGGGATATTTTTTATACTCTTTGCCTGCTGCAGATTTTTGGGTGGTCCGAGGACATGTAGTGGGGGGCATGGCAAGCCTTCATAATACTTTTATAAGTGGGGTTGGGGTATTGGACGCCAACTACGCCCCCTCCCCCCTCCAGGTCAGCAGATACGCCGGTGCGTGAGACGTCAGGCCCAGTGGAAGGGCAGAGAGCAGGTGGGTCAGTGGGAACCTCTGCTCTGCTGGCAGAGTTGTACTTTACATTTTTTATTTTGGGAAAGGGTTTGGCATTTGAATTTGCAGGGTGTTCCTCAGTTCTGGTGTCTGGGTGTGAGCACTTTGCTTGGTGAGTGCGAGGTATGTGTAAGCGTGCATGGTATGGTGAAGAATTGAATATTGGATGACATGTGCAGGAGGCGTGAAGAATTGAATATTTGATGCTGGATGACATGTGGAGCAGTCGTGAAGAATTGATATTTTTGATCTGACGTGTTTTTTTTTCTTTTTTGTTCGTTTGTTCAATGCTGCACAAGTACTGTGCACTGCACGTTGTGCACTGCACCTGCACTCTGTAAAGTACTGTGCACGGCACCAGGATGGTGCGAGCCCAGTGGGCACAACAGAATCTGTTTGTGCGATATTTTTGTGCCCATGCTCTGTGCCTTGCGCCTGTGTGTCTCTGTCCTCTTGGGATCTCCCCTAGGCAGGGTACTCTGGGCCAGGCTCCCTAGGCAGAAATTGCAGTTGGGTTTTGAAAATAATTTCGAAACTCTGGCTGGGTTTTTGCACTGACTAGGGCTGTTGGAGCTGGTTTTTATATAATGAAAAATGACTGCAAGTTACAAGTAAGATCAGGAAGATGTGCAGGATTTTTTTTTCATTATATACAGGTTTTAGTGGGAGTGTGTTAACACACCTCCCAGAAAGGGAATGGGGTTTTTATAGCCTTTGCTGCAGGCTTTTCCCCAACCCCTGAGCAGGGATTTTTTTTTGTACATTAAAACAAAAAGCCCCTGACACCTGGTGGGTTTCCATTTCAGGGCACTGGGGTGTGGCAGAAGTTTTTGTTTTGTACATAATGGTTGTAGTAAATACCATGTCACAGGTGCAGTATAGGTTTGTGCTGAAATAGCTCAGATTGGCTTTGGGTGTGTCTTACCCATTTGCCCCCATTATTCATATTTTTCAGCAACAAACTCAGCTCTGGAACCTGACTTTGAGCTTGGTGGGGGAGTGTAATGGGTCCACAAATGTAGAAGATACTCTTATCTATTTTGTTTCCAGATTTATTGTAGAGTATGCATTTTTATTATAATATGGGCTGCAGATTGGCCCGCGAAATTCGCGGACGGAAAATGCCAGATGGCAGCCGCGCATCGCGATTATTGTACGTAGATTTAAATTTTTGATCTGAAGAAAACTATTGTTTTTGATAGTTAATTATCAATGATTTATCATTATTTTATTAATTAGCATCCATGTGCCATTTCTGTGTATCATGTCACAGGATGCCTGTCTTAACATGTGATCAGAACTGAACGATGACTTACAACGAGTTTCCGGATTTCAGTGCAGTGCTGTGCTATGGAAGATACGGGTGCTGAAGTGACGGAGATCCAACAGATCAGGGTAAGAAAGTAGATGCTCAAGTAAGTTTTGATTACAGTAAACCAGGGGATATCAGGGACAGAGGTCTCTACTCGACCCTGCCCATCCCTCACTGTGCTAACAGTGTTCCATACGTGGACTACACGGAGATGCCGAAGTTCGGGGGCTATGACTTCGCCCTCGTGGTAACCTGTGGGTTGACCAGGTTTACCAGGGTGTTCCCATGTACCAAGCACATTACCGGGGAGGAGACTATCAAGATACTCCTGGAGGAGTGGTTTTGTGTCTATGGGGCGCCCAAGGAGATCAACTCCGATGAGGACATACGAGTACGCTCAGATACTGGCTGGTACAAGAGGGTCCTGAGATCCCTCAATGTCCAGGTGTCTACGGGGATTCCCCACTCTCACATGAGCAATCCCCTATGTGAGCGACAGATCCGTGTCCTCAAGGAGAATGTAAGGATATGGTGCAAAACTGAACGCACCAGAGACTGGGTGAGACTACTCCCCGTCATATCCTTGATGATGAATTCCCAAGAGAGTTCAGCTACTGGCTACTCGCCCCATGAGCTATTCCTCGGGCGCCCGGCATGGTTCCTACATGCCCCCTATCCAGAGGACACCCATTCTTCTGTGGGTGAATGGGTCCAAGAACAACAAGCGAAGGTGGACAAGGCCAAGGCTATGCTCCAGAGAGTGAGGGAGCGTCAGTGGAACAAGAAGAACAAGCACCGTGTACCGGCCACCTACCAAGAGGGGGACTGGGTGCTGGTGCACCACAGTCGACTACCCGCCTGGCCACGCTCTACCAGGGATGACCCATATTTCGGGCCGTACAAGATTCTATCTGTGGATGGACACCGTATCACCGTGCGGTGTTCTCCCCGTCTAGGGGGGACCCTGGTGTGCGCTGCTCAACACCTGAAGCGCTACTATGATCCTGGAGACCTCTGTGGGGAGGAGTGGGAGCTGAACGACGAGGAAATCGCCGCTCTGGACCTACAAGGGGCTGCCAGCCCTATGGAAGTTGAAGGTGAACTCCCCGACATGAACGCCGAGGAGATGGCTAAGGAGGGCTTCTACCTGGTGAAGTCTGTCCTACGCCACCGCTATCGCCAGGGTTGGCGCTTCCTCACCCTCTGGGAAGGGTTTGGAGTCGAAGAGGCCACCTGGGAGCCCTTCTCTGCATTTGTTCTACCTGAGGGACGCCTAAACCCAGTTCTGGTTGACTACTTGTCCCAGAACAACCTTGGTGAGTTGCTGAGGCTCGCTGAGACGCTTGCCTCCAAGACTAAAGCTAGGGACTGAACCTTACCCTTACCTGCCAAAGCGTATGTGTGAGTGTGCTATTCCTAAGGTCCTGAGAGCAAGCCGCAGAAGTGGTGTCCTAATTATACCCAAGTCTGCACGCTTACTAAACCTGGAGGGTTGGCTTATTGATGCCACGGGGTACGCCCCGGGTCTCCCCTCCCCTAAGCGCCCAATTTCTGTGCTGGCGCAAAACCTTTGGGGAATACCCAGCGTACTAATCCAGGTATTGTTTTCCCTAGCTATCTGTCTACTACAGGGAGGGGTGGCCAAAAGCTATGAAGGCATGAAAACGCCGTTTTGCTAAGTGGCCAAAACACTGACCTAACCACTGCCACAGCCCACCAACCCTGCTAAAATTGCAGGAAACGGGTGGGACAGTGACACACGCACTACAGGTCCTACACACCCTACAGTGGCACCATCCTGGTGGGCGAGCACTGGGGCAGCTGGCTCAAGCCCCCACTCAGGACTACCACTCGTACACGCACACTCTACTTGGTGTTGTTGAAGAACATGTCGTGGGTCCTAGCGACCCTCCTGTGAAATGACAAGAGAACACAGCGCTGCTAAGCAACTGTGGCCTAACAGGGGACGCCACAACGCGTTTCCCCTGCTAGGGCTTGGAGGGAAGAGGTGCTCTTGCGTGCACGGCGCAGATGTCGATGGAGTCGGACTCCCTGCTCTGCCACAGGCAGAGGGGAGTTATTTGATTGTGTGATCTGCGCCCTTGTTTAGCAGGGCATAAAAAAAAATGGTATGCTGCTGCACCAATCACCCTACCTGCCCACCTGTAAAGCAAAGGCAAATGAAGGGGCGTTTGCGGCGGAAGGCCAAGCCACTCTCCACGTATTATACGCTTCTCAGACTGACCTATAATACACTGTCCGCAAACACGCTGAAGAATCAGCTACCCCTGTCAAGCAAGCAAGCGTTAAGGGACTCCTCAGGTTCTCTTAAAGAACGTACCGAGGAGCCCCTGGGTAGCCTAAACAAGGTTTACCGTGCGCACTTCGCGTGGCCTACCCTTTAATGCGTGTGTGAATGCGCGAGCATGCACTTGTATCGTGGGCACACCTGCCCATCTGAACCTTAATCACGAACTCCACCAGGGGGTGGCCCCGCCTGGGCTTACTCACCTTACCTACCGCTGGAGAGAGAGAGCAAGTGGGGGGCGCACGCGAAGAACGTTGCTATGCACTTGTGTGTATGTCTAATCACCCTGATCTGACCTCTAATCATCTGCAATCTTTGTAATCAATCCCTCTATCGCGTCCTATCGTTGTTAGCGCTGCTACAAGGCTCGTTCACGGAGACACGAGACGAGCAATGTGTATGCGGCATACGAGACGAGCATACCTGTAGTTTATACCTGATTCATTGTAGTCTTTTTCGTTGATTTTCGAATTCTTGAATTTTTGATACTTCTATTAGTGTGGGTGGAATCTGTATGTTTATTTATTAATGTGTGTCTCGTCATTTTCAAGACTACGTGAGACATACGTTTATAATTCCATTATTTCTCCATTTTCCGGCGCTTCGCTAGGAGCCGCTCCTGCGCGCCGCCTTTTTCTGCGTATGAATTTCTGGATTTGAAAAATCTAGAGATGACTATAATTTTTATAAAAATGTGCTTCTGATGCACAGTTGGATTCTGCTCAGGTGTGTCGTCTTAGAAAAATTCTAGGCCGTCATTTGACGGATTTTGGTGTCGTCGCTTCGTTTTTGCGTGGATTCGTCCATAATTCTCCCATTCCTGCCTCTGCAGATACCCACGCGCAGCCTCGCTGAGTAGGCCGTGTTCTGGCCGAAACGCAGCAGCCTGGAGAGACTGAGCAGAACCCAAGACCCCACCAAGGGGCAATTTAATTTTTTCACGACTCCCTTCGCCCTAAGACAGGTCACAGGTCGCCAGCAGGTTTACGAGAACCCATGCGAGTGTGTATATTGTGTCTTGCGTTGGGTTTGTGTCGCGCTGCGTCTTGGAGGGAGGGATGCACATGCACATGTTTTGGCATGCTCCCAAACTAACCCAACCAAGCCACAGGAGCCCCGGCAGCGCCATGAGCGCTGAGTCTTCTGTAGGAAATGTTACAAACAGAGCAGCAAAAGAGCGCCAGCCATGGTGAGCGCCCATTTTTCTGTGTGAGGGAAACTATAGGTATTTTAAGGTAGATGTGGAAACCAAGGAAAGGCCAAGAAAAAATCCCTTTTTCCTAAAATGCGACAGTGGTGGCCACCACAGCACAGGGGGGGAGTAAGAAAAAGTGCTTTTCCAATGCTTTGAGGCATACTCTAGTTGTATTAGAGATGCACTGAGCATCCATGCATTTCTATCTTAGTATTGGTCCCTCCAAAAGTGGTGATAACACATTTTGACCTATGGAACCAAACACCCAATCAGGATATGGAGTGGACCCCTTAATCCCCTTTCAATGTGAAGCAAATCATCTTATCCTGAGTTAACTGAGAACTGACATATCCAAGGCAGAGCCTATGAATTTATCTATGTTTTTCCATGAAATCTTAGCTATCCTAGTGGTATGCACCCTAGGGGGCTGGGCACCTCTTTTTGAGAGGTCCTGGGTTCAATTCCTGGTCAGCCTAGCTAAGTAGGAAGATCCCATGTGACATGGCAGTGACCTCATCGCCACATGCCCTGCCACCTCAGCACATATGGGACCCAAAACAAAGAGTGCACATCTCCTGAGACGGCACTATGGAGAGAGAGTGACCATGGGGCAGTTTTCCAACTCTTTTCCAAAACATTTCAGCTATCTTTGTGAATATGCATTCCGATTTGACCTGAGTTGCAGTTTCTGTGAATATCCAATCATCTTTCACTGTTTACACTGCAGCCCTTCATGCTTTGATCCTGATTCTCTTCTCCTTGCACACCTCTGGCTTGGGTTATCCTGGATTGACTATATTTCTGCAAACAAAAGGTTTTCATCTCCAAAAACAAGCAGCAGGAAACCCTACACCAGCAGCAAGCAGCAGGAGAGACACAAACACAGTGCTGAAACCACTATAAACTTTTCTGAACCTAACAGTAGATGGATGCTAGACTGCAATTGTTAATGCGCGTCACACTGCCCTCGGCAGTTGCATCGTTCACAAATCATGGCGAACACGACAGCTGCTAGGCAGGATCAGGATAGTATTCCTGCGGTCTACTGTCAGGAACCTGAGAGTGTATTAGGTTGTTATCAGGATCATGATAGATAATCTCCCCCACGAACCTGACAAGCACATTCACCTTCACCTTCACCTTACCTGTCAGGATCCTGACAGTGATCATTTGGTCTATTGTTGGGATGTAGCCTGTTGTCAGGATCTTGACAATTGTGCACCTTCACGAATATGACAACCACCGCTGTGTTATTTTTAGTTGATCTTACATTATGTCGTCGTGTTGCAATTGAAGCTTCCATTTTTCGTATGTGATAGTACTGTGTGCCTGATAACCTTCCGAGTTTCTGCGCTTGAATGTGCCTGTCAGGTTCGTGACAGCGATCTGTTGTCGAGATCCTAACGGTACAACCTAACAACAGACCAAATGATCACTGTCAAGATCCTGACAAGTAGGTGCAGATGACGATGAAGGATATTAAAAAATGCGACAACAGAGGCCTGATTTCCACATGCATAGGCAGCGAAGACTCAAACGATATAATCACACAAGGACAGATGTTTCCTCGCTCAATATACATAAATTTGAAGATTTGGCACAATATACAGTCAGGAACCTGACAGTGTTACAGATCATCTTAATGCCATGACGCCGTTGAATGATGAACACCGCAAGTATGCAGACTGCTTGCGAGAGTTCTTTGCACAACACGTATGGGACAATGGCATGGCAATGATTCAGGATACTGTGGCAAACGGACCATGCTTGCCATTCGTGAACATGTGCTTGCAAATTTGCGTTGCACGCAGTGGGCGATACTCGCCGCAGAAGCTGAAGCGCCACCTAAACAATGGCCGAAGCAGATGGCCCGGTGTCTTTGCAAAACAATTGTTCAACATTTGGAGGTCTATGCACACAAGTGCAGCCCCGTACATTAACCATCCACTGGAAAAAGAACTACATGGATCAAGACACAAAAGGCGCATTCTGAGGCATGGTGGTCTGCAATTAGGACGAGAGAAACCACTGGCAGAACGAGCATCGGAAGCGGCTGCAGCAGTATGGAGGCTTTGTGACAACAAGCCAGTTTGCATCTGGATAGCCAATTTCACAAAGAGAAGAAGAGTACTAGATGCGATAACGGAAGATGCAGACATTGAATGCACTGCATTTGCTTTGCTGCCAGCTGTAGGATTGCCTCACTTTGATGGTCATTACAGTCTGGCACAGCTGGTGCATCGCATTGGGATTCGTTTGGAACATCTGCAGGAGGCAAATACAGAGCTGGCAAAGGTACTTGGGAACATCCCGGATGGCACTGTGAACAAGAGAGACATGCGAGTACCTTTGGATGTGCGACGGCCTCGGGCGCGACCGCCACAGTGGAAACCTATGCTGCTCACCTCCCACCGTACCTCCCGCAATAAAGAATTGTTCTACATTGTTAGGACCGTGACAGAGATACAAGCCCACACTAGGCGCGATCTACCCATTTTTTTTTGAGACATGGCGGTTTCCCGCCCAAAACATCATCACAAACTGCTCACAATGCGAGGTTCCTCGAAGGACAGCCGCGGGAATGGAACCCATACAAAAAGATCATGCCACTGTAAATTTCCCTGGGTGCAAAGCACTGCCAAGTGAGGCACCAATAGCCTAGAGAGAGTGACAAATGGCAATCAAATATTGTTGGGCTACCAACAGGAGAGGAAGCAGTTTGAAAGGCGTGATGAAACTAAAAGAGATAGGGCATGACCAGAGTCCTGTTAGAGTAACACTTCTGGGACGTCAGAAAAATGCAGTGGTCTGTAAGACTGAAAAAGAACCTGAGCTCTGTGACGGATGGATCATCCCAGGGAGACAGAGTCCACAGGTAAGCAGACATATAAACAAGATACAAGGGCTTGAATCCGGGAAACAGGGACATCTGCAGAAATAAAAAAGAAAATTAGAAAATAAATGAGGGCCTGGGCATGCAGGTTCCAGTGAAAATGGGGAGCCTGTTTGTCTGGATTGTCTGAAAGATCCAGTGGTCTGTGGGACTGAAGAAGAACCTGAGCTCAGTGACAGATGGATCATCTCAGGAAGACAGAGTACACAGATAAGCAGATATATAAACCAGGGTATGCCGGCACCACGAAAAGAAACAGAGATGAATTGGCGAGCGTGATATGAGGGGGGGGGGGGGGGGGGGGCTGTGGTTATGGGAAAATGGGGGGCAGGTGGGGTCTATGGTTTATGGGGGGGGGGGGCTTTCATGCATCTTGCTGAGGGGGGGGGGGGTTCAGCCTGCGTCTTTTTGGAGCAGAGTTGAGAAGTTTTGGAAAGTGGTGGCGAGAAGTGGTGCAATTGGAATGTGGAGATGAAGTTGAGGGAGAAGATGTTGTGTTGGGGAAGTTGTGGGGTGTGAGGTTCAAGCGGTGGAATTTTGATGAAGGTTTTGTTTTGTGAGAGGAGCGAATTTGGTAGGGGTGTTTGTTGGTGGGTTTGTTGTGTGTTTGTTTCTTTGGATAAGTGAATTTTGTTGGAGCGCTGGAGGAGGTGCTGAGGTCAGACATTGGTGTACACCAGGGGTTGTCAGGGGCGTGAGGCTCGAGGTGATCAAGGTTCAGAGGGCTGTTAATGAACCAGTCTTTGATGGACTCCAAGGCTTTGGAGAGGGTTTTGCGACGATGTTGGCGCGATCTACCCATTTGTTGTGACATGAAGGTCCATGTACAGCTGCTCAGATTTCTGTACAGTGTGACCTACAAGAGGTACGACATGCATCAAATGATGTTTTGTGTCCCATTGCATTATGGCATTTGGCATCCGTACAAGTACTGATCTGACCTGAAGATTGGAGATGAACTGCTTGCCAACCGCAAGTTACTGTACCAGGAGAGATTGTACTGTGCACTTTTCCTTGCCGGACAGGCTACAACAGGGGCGATTGAAGCCATTGTCCGTAGGCTGCAAGCGCTTACTGCACCCACGGACACCGACCGCATTGCGATAAGCAAAATGACGGGCTTGCAAACCTTGTTGTACACATACTGTCCAATGTTGTTCCTGTTGGGATATGGAGTGCGCACCTGTACATGGGAGGGGGGCACGCAGAACACGGGTGGTAAAGCCAACGAGGTATTGCAATGGTGTCTCATCACCATGCTTGCACTGTGTGGTACGGATTCCCCGTCAGTGGAGTACGTCCGCACACTCTGCTATGCGTTAACCTCCTAGCAAGCCTGGCACAATGCTGCCCCTGCATGTACATTTGTAGAAGAAAGCTGTGAGGCCATGTTGTCCAGGTTAATGGCAGCATGGAAGGCGCGTTCGAGTACAAAGGACATATCCGCTGTTATGGACATTTTTCTGTGCCTCCCGAGTACCCAAACGGAGCGAAGCATACGGGCCAAGATTTTGGAAAAGTATGTTCTGCATTTTCGGCAAGCTATCAGGAGAGTTATCGCACAAGCAGCCGATCGGGAAACACCGTTGGTACAGTTCTCCGAGGCCAAAGAGGGTAAAACACTGATTGCGGGAACGTGGGATGCTGCATGGGAATCCCCGCCCCCACCTCAGTGGAATCGTCCCCGAGCAGAGTTAGTATTTGTACATGCACTGCAGTGTATGAGGCATGAAGTACCACTGCATGCAGCTACTGAAAGGGCCCTCAATAGGCATGCACCGCTGCGCAGCGCAGAGGACATCCGGGATGATGGACCTGCTCACAACTGTTTGCGCGCATGGGCCAGGCATGCAAACCAGCTGAACCCCAGACCCAAACCCAAACCAAAACCCAAACCTAAACCTAAACCCAATCTCCAACCCGGACCAATACCCAAACCCATACCTGCACCTGCACCAGCAGCCCAAGCTGCTCCACCTCATTCCAACAGCCCACCCCATGCGAGACCGGGGGAATATGAACATGCAATCCATGCACTCATTGATAGTGATATGTCAGACCTTGACGAGTATTTGGTAGCATCAGAACAGCTACTTGCAGGAGTTGACGGCGACTAAGCCCCAGATACATTTGCTGTTTTCTTTGCCTCTATGGGATCAAGTATGGTTGCGTGTACAGTTGATACTGTCAGGTTCCTGACACATATTCGTACGAGGGCCACAGGTGCCCATTGAAGATCACGTGACGCAATGACTATTGGGGTCACACCACCAGCCGATTGTACATCAGTCAGCTTCTTGACAGGAAGTAACAATAGTAGTGGCCGCTTACGATTTTAATTCCAATTGTCAAAGGAGGGACTTGTGGCGAGGGACTGCTGGAGGAGTGAGAAACAGGTAAGGCAGAAGAGGCAGATGCATGTTGCTGATTCGTGTGCACGCCGCCGGATGTTGATTTCGGATATCACACACGTCAATGGTGACACATGTCTAGCCGGGGAGGTCGATGTCCCTTTATCGGGATAACCGCTCATAAGTCCATGCAAAAAAACATATGTCAGGATCTTGACAGGGATAGTGTCAAATCCGGGCGTGGTGAAGTGCGAAATTGTTCTCCACGTATGCCATTGCAATGTTGTGGCCCAATATCAGTTTGATTTCACATGTAATGACGCGTTCCCGTGGGGGGCCGGCCACGGGACGCTGCGGTGACACGCACAGGTGAGCAGGCAGGCAAGGCACTACGCTCACAAGGGCATCAATACGCTCGTGTCATGTGACAAAGCGTTTCAGAATCCTTGCCACTCTGCAAAGAGGGAACAAAAGTATGTACAACAACACATCAGGATATGTACACATGGGGTTAGGACTGGACTGGGGTAAGGGCATCACAGGACCATAGACACTCAGTCCCAACTCATATCGCAATCCCAGGTCCGACCCTCTCAGTGGCTGATGGGGGCGGGGGCTCAAACACAACCCATGCCCTGCTCAGTCCGGACCCTGAAACCCTGCCAATAGGGGGGGTGTCCCGCCCAGCCACAGGCAAGTTCCTGAGAACCAAGGAGCTCCAAGGCCAACCGACAGTGGCTCCCTATGCTCCCTTAACGGCAGGTCCCAACTCCTCTCTGAGCCAGAGATATGGCCCCGCCATTATCCCTCAGGAGTTGGTAGCTGAAAATGGGCTGTTTCAGCCCAAACTGATATTGGCTTGAAAAACTCCAAAATTGACCCCTCGTCCGGACCCGCCAGAGGTAGGGACGAGGCAATTGACCCTATGCCCTTCGAGTACGAACTCCCTGGAGCCCTCACCCAACCTGGTTCCCCTTGAGGTCCCGGCATCAGGGCAACACGGATGAGTCAAGTGGGGTCATGATGCCAAAATCACCAAAATTGGCGTCATTCCCACGCGTGGCTGGCTCAGCCAAGGTAAGGCCATTGGCTCACAGGGTAGGAGGCAGGACCTAGGATTTATATCTGAGTGTACAACTTGGATTTGGGTCCGGGCTCCCTGTGGGCATAGAGAAATGGGGCCGCCAATTGACCACACGGAAGGGGGAAATTGGGGTCCCAAAATGGAGTCATTTTGGCTGCTCGAAATGAGCCAAAATTCGGGGTGCTCCCAATAGCATATCTCCACGCTGCCTTGGAGATCGGATCCGCCATTCCCTACGCGATCCACCGGGAGTCCAACGGAGACTCCCATGCCCTTGGCTCTCATAGATCTCCATGCCACTTGGCGTGGTGACGATCCCAATTGGGTCCACAAATGCCAAAATGGCAAAATTGCCCACACTCACTTTGGGCTAGCGCCTTAACGAAGGTTGCTCCGCTTTGCCCACGTGGTGTGTGAACCATGGGGACCAATGTCCATATCACCCATGCCATATATGGTCCATTGGTCCAAGCGTCCGGCGTGCACGAAGGTTAGAACATGGTGCACGGCGGGCAGCAAAAGTGGAAAATTGCTCAAAATGGCCAAAAATGCGCACACTCATGGTTGGGGCAAGTGAGGCACATGCCCGACTCGGACCGGAGTGTGCCATAGGATTCGTATCAAGTCATATATGTCCAACATATCTTTTGGGCGTCGCCCAACTCTTCCGGTATTGGGAATGGCAGGGTCGCCAAGTGAGCCCATGATTTGGGATAGTCCTAAATCGCCAACATGGCGGCCACGGTATGCCAAGCTCAAGAGGAGTTATTCGCCGGGTCCAAGATATGTTGGGGACCGAAGTATGTACCCTCATAACATACTTGGGTCATGATGTCAATTGAGCGCAACGTTGAGATATACGGTCGCCACTTGACATCATGACGAGCCAAAAACGGCAAAATTGGTACAAAGACACACAAAAGTGCATTGAAAGGTGCACAATTATATTATAATATCTTCGGCTTGGATCGTGCAATTAACTAATCCTTCTAAACACAATGACTTGACACCAATGACCTTCGATCCCACATATGTGCTCCACTTGGGGCGCCTTGAAAGGTTACGAGCGCTACTTCTCAAGTGGGCAAATGAAAATATGGAAAATTGCAAAACACACACCTTGCTCCCAACGCATCGCTTTGGGATCGCCACACAAGCTTCCCTTCACGAAGGTTAGGCTTGCAATTGATCGTGGGGAGTATGGAGAAGGGGCTTACACAATATGAGGTCCATTGGCGGGTTCGGCTTGGAGCAATGGACCCGCCAAATGGGCACGCAACACAACACATGGCACATACCACATATTGCCCAAAAAGGTAGCTCCCCCCACGATATGTCATGCCCCTCCAAGGGCATAACTTTGTGTCAATCGCTCATAGGAACTCAAGGAGAGTTCCTATGCAACACCAACACTTGCGCGCTACACTCGAAAGTTATCTTAACGCACGCAATGTCATGGCCAAAGAGTTATAACGCAAACTCTACCCTCTTGACCATGATCCATTACACTAGCGCGCACGTGTGGAAACGCAAGGCATATAAAGCTTCCTAAATTACGTCAGGAGTATTGTGAATACATCCCACGTTTCCTTATTGTCATTCCTCGCAAGCGGCACGAGATATGACCCTTACAAGTGGCCTCACGAATCAACTTTGTTTTGCCCATATCTCTGAGTCAAATGGAGGGCAAGATAAAAGGAAAGTTGATTCGTGCATAGGGAAGCACGTAGGTCCACTCGACAGAGGTCAAATCAAGTGCGGGGATGTCGAAGTCGAAAATCCGATTTCGACATCCTGAAAAATTCAGATTAAGGTTGCGAGTGTAAGATGTGAAAATTGCGGAAGCGTCCATGCAGTTCCTGAAGGCTTTGGAGCCTTCGTGACGGATTGCGTTGAAATTTCCATTATAAACAGTTAAACTGGCGGTTACGGTAAAGTCGCGATCCAACCGCCAGCAGTCAAAACAGTGAATATCAGAACGGAAGCGTAAAACTTGACGGAAACAATATGAAAATAAAACCCTGTTGATTCCTGATGGTCTGATATACAAATCTCCGCTGGCGGTGCATCGGTTGCCGATGCGGGGCTTTACGGCACGGAATGGAGCATCAACGGGCGTCTTCCCTTCCGTACATGAGGTTAGTGGACCGGAGACCGGCTGTATGCCGTAACCTAGCCATGGGGTTCTGGGTACCCCTTCACCCCCCTCCTTAGAGCAAACCCTGGGGGGGGCTCGATAACACCCAAGCATGGCAGCGGGTACCCAGGACCATCCCCTGAAGGGGGCGTGTCGCATCCTCACTTCAGGCTGATTCTGGGTTGGGCTGCCCATTGCAACGCATAGTAAAACAGGTATGATGCTGTAGATGTTAGTAATAAGAGGTACAGTATCAAGTATCAAGTCCCGGGTCCTGGCGGCGATTGTTCGGCATCCAAAGGACCCGTTAACCCATACCAGGCGCACCGGGTGCCGGCTGCTACGGTCACCACCACAGTGGTAGTGGCATACACGGCCAACATAGGCGACACACGACGACCGAGGTGGTCCCACAGGTCGAGAGCGACCACAAAGATCCATCAGGCTACCCCAAGCTTCCCAAGGCCCGCCGACTGGGGAGAGTCCCCACGGGTCCTTCCTCGGGCGCACCATGTCCATATCCATACGACGCGAGTCCAGAGTGCCATAGTCGAACTCCTTAAGAACCCCAGATCTTAAGGGAGCTCCTCCTTAAGGGATCGGGCATCAAGGCCGTCTTTTCCCTCGCCCTATTACCACGAAGGCCATACATGAGGGAGTCCTCATGCAGTGTGGGCGGAGGCGTCGACTCCTCAAACCACCAGTTTCCCAGGCAGACTGACCGAGGTCAGGAGCACCGGAGGCCGCCATCCGAATGCAAGTGCGTCTGCGAATCGGTAGGCTCACACTGGGACTGACAGTGGCGGACCGCTGGGAGTGTAGTCAGGCAACTGGGCTTCCCGCCTGGCGCCATCAGGATCTCCACATCACAGCGAATAGGGCAACACGGTATCACGGGCACTCAAACAGTAGAATATGTACTGAGGTACTGGTCCAGGCTGGACCCTATGTAAAAACATGTAAACGGCGACTCAGGGCGCCTCTGTATCCCGATTCGTGGTGAAAAACAGTCCATCCCTCAGCGATGGGCTGATGACACTTAACATACAGATGCACATATCCTGGAGGGCAGAAAAACAAGCAATAATCTGGGTAAATAGGCGTGTAAACACGCTCTGGACAGAGCGCCAAACCACGCCACGGTCAGGATAAGGCAATGCAGGAGGGTGGACAGGATAACGCCTGAGTCCAGACATATATAGTCTGCAGACACACGTCGACTGGTCTGGATCCCGCAAATGCCATGGGACCAGACCACACACCAAAAATCACAATGCCGATGACAGCGGCATCCGTTGCGCAACGACGTATGGGCTTCAAGGCCCCAAGAGCTCAGAAATATGAAGGTCAGTCGCCCTACCTGGTTTCCCAAGGATTCAGCAGGGGGGGGGGTGACGAATAGAATTGAAGAGAGGGGCCATCCTCCTCTGGATTCAGCAGGGGGGGGGGTATATGGCCACTCTGATGGCAGGTCACGGGAAGATGAGAGAGAGCAAGCAAGTGAGGGACGATCCGTCGGCCTCACAAGCGCCTCAAAGCACATCAGGGGAGAGCTCAGGGCGCTGATCAGGCACCCCTGGCTGCAATCGCCCGGGTGAGTGCTGCCAAGTCCGAAACGTGGATCTTGGTCTTGTGCTTGCGGATGTACTCCATGAAGGGAGTATTGACCCGCGGCACAAACCAGGAGACAGGTTCCGAGGTATCGTGGGACGGCCCATAGCCTCGCCAACGAACCTTGAACTCCAGACCTCCTGGTGCCGAGGCTTTCGGACGCTGAGCCAGGATCTTCTCGACAGTATAGTCGTCCTGCTCAGCATAGTCGTCGTCCGAATCGGCCTCATGTGCGGCATAGCTCAGGGACACATGCTGGCCACGGAGGTCGGGTTCCCGCACACGGAGTTGACTCTCGTGGCGCTCCCGGAACTGTCCGTGACCCACCTTGATGCGGTAGGTGTCCTCACCAATCCTGCGGACCACCTCGCCGGGTGTGAACCAGGTCTTGGTGCGGTGGGTGCCCATAGGGCGGGGTCTGATCACCCACACCGGGTCTCCCACCCTGAACTTCTGCGCTGTCGAGCTCGGGGCGGACTTCTGACGCTCAGCATGCTCCCTCTCGAGTTGCTGGCGGATGTCCCGCGCCGTTTGCTCTTGCCGCGCGAAGAACTCCTTGGCGTCCATAGCCATGCCATCACCAGACAAGGGAAGTCCCCTACCCAGGGGGTCCCTGCCGAACAGAATCTGGTGAGGGGACAAACCGCCCGGAGTGGGGGTGTCATGATGGGCCTTCAGAGCAGGCCACATCTCCTCAAACCAGTTCCGACGTGGATTGGTGATGTGGATCTTGCGCAGCTTCTCGAACAGCTGCCATCCAGCCACTTCAGCACGGCCGTTAGACCGGCTGAGATAGGCGACGCTCTTGGCGTGACGTATTCCCATGAGGGAACACATAGCCTTGAACCAGCCACCAGTAAACTGGGGCCCTCGGTCACTGCAAATGGTGCGGGGGATGTCAAAGACGGTCAGCCAATGACGAATCATCATGACTGCCACTTCCTTGGCAAGCAACCCCTTTTTGCGTGCCGGAACGGCTACAACGTAGCCGCTGTGGCGGTCCACACAGAGAACCACACAGTCAAAGGTCTCCTTGCCAATGTGCACTTCGGGCATGGAGAAGACGTCCATGGCCACGCTCTCCATGGGCTGGTCAGGAACCGGGGTCCATTGGGGTTCCCCCTTGACGTTCCGGTTATCGGGATTGCAGGCCTGACAGACTGAGCAACCCTTCCTGTCCTTCTTGATGGCGGTGTAGAGAACGATATGGTCGATCTCGAACCGACGCTGCATGTCAAGAGCTTGCTTCTTGACCCCTGGGTGCAGCATGTGGTGGTGCCAAGCTTCACATAGCTCGAGCACCCGGGACTCTGGTACTAGCAGCTTACCATTCCGGTAGAGCTTGCCATCTTCCTCGGTCAGCCCCTTCGGCCACTTCTGCCCGTCGTCAGGGTCGGTCACAGCCCTATAATCGGCCGCAAAGGCCTCAGACTTGGCGTAATCGTCGGTCCAGTCGTCCTGGAGGCAAGACTCCGGGAAGAGGTGCTTGTCGGACTCAGCTCCCTCAGGGGCGAGTACTCTGACCGCTCTGCTCACCCTCGTTGCGAGGGGGGCATCCGCGGCCATGACGAAGAAGCATTTTGCACCCTCCTCCTCCATCAGGCGCTCCATTTCGATGATCCTCTTGGCTTCAGCGGTCTCAGCCTCATCGCCATGGGCAGAGATATCCTGCATGCCCTTGCTGGCGGGATAGGCCCACCTACTGAGACAGTCCGCCACGGTGTTATCCTTTCCAGGAATATACACGACCGTGAGGTCGAACTTGGCCAAGGTCTCATGCCATCTTGCCCGTCGGGAGGCAGGACCTGAGGGGGTGTCCACGTGCTCCTTGTGCCACGACTGCAGACTCTGATGGTCGGTGCAGACGGTGACGGGATGGAGGGCTATGTACCCAGCCCATTTCCTGAGAGCCATGACGATGGCATACGCCTCCTTTTCACGGGGCGTCCACGTCCGTCTCTGGCCTTCCGCCAGGACTCGGCTCCAGAAGGCCACGGGCACGTGCCTCCCGTCGTCAAGCACTTGCTCCAACACAGCGCCAATGGTGTAGTCGGAAGCGTCGGTGCGCAGGACGAACCCTCGGTCGGGATCCACGAGGTGCAGACCCACTGCGGATAGCAGCGCCTGCTTCATCCCCTCAAAGGCACGGTCGGACTCAGCTGTCCAGACCAGAGCCTTCTTGGACCCCTTCTTGGTCTCCTCTCGGTTGCCCTTGAGCATGGTCGTCATGGGGGCTGCATACTCGGCATACATTTTGATATACCCCGAGTAGTAGTTGCAGAACCCCAGATACGCCCGTAGCTCAGAGACCGTCTTGGGCTTTTCCCAGTGCTCAATCACAGCCACCTTGCCAGGTATGGGGTTTCGCTGCCCGTTCCCGACTACGTGGCCAGCGAAGACCACCTCGCTTACCGCAATGGTGGCCTTGTCACTGCTGCCCGTGAGTTTGTGCCGAACCAGAAGGTCCAGCACTCGAGTGATGTCCCTCTCATGTGCCTCCAGGAGCTCCTCGTAGCTCATACTGGGGTCCCCGGACGCGATGATCACGTCGTCCACGAAGGGGTCCGCACAGTCGCGCACCGGCTCAAGCAGGTTCTCCAGCATCCGCTGAAAAGCCGCATTGCCGTTGGTAACGCCCATGGGCATCACCTTCCACTGGAGAGGTCCAAGTGGGGTGCTCATGGCTGTGCAGGCACGGGACTCCTCGGCGAGAGGCATCTGATGATAACCATGTTTCAGGTCAATCACCGTGAAGATCCTCCGCCGGTGTTGCTTTTGCAGCATGTCCTCAATGAGGGGCAGCGTATAGCTGTCGTGCTGCGTTTGGGCGTTCAGGCCGCGGTAGTCGACCACGAGCCGCCACTCACCGGCAACCTTCTTGGGGACGACGAAGCACGGAGAGGCCAATTCGGAGTGGCACCGCTCGAGCCAGCCTCTCTGGATGAAGTCACGGAGGATCTTCTCCATGGCCTCTTTCCTCTCGCCCCTCAGGGCAAAATCCCGGTGCCGATACACACGGGGGTCCTGCTTCAGTCGTATCTTGGCCTCGCCATACGGTCCACGCACCGGTGGGGGAAACACAGGCTTACCGCTGAAGAAGGTATCACCATACTTCTGCTTCAGCCTGGCCCTCAATGCCCGGATCTTGGGGCAGTCATCGGACTCCGCCTTGGCTTTTCCGGGCACTTGAACCACGGAGCTTACTTGAGGGGTAGCGACCCCGCTCGCTTTCGGCTCAGGTGGTCTTCCCAGGTAGCCCAAAGGGCCATCTCTGGTCTTGCCTCGGAATAGATCGCCCTAGGTGGGTGGGTTACCCCCGATTGGCTCGTCCTGGCTGGATAGGTGGTCCAGCACCCTCTGCACGAAGGTGTTCCCGTCATAGGAACCAGAGACGATCGAGTCCACTTCCCACCAGGCTCTGTCCCGGCCCTTGCCCTCACGCTGGTTTCCCCAGTCGTGAAAGGGCTGATCCATATACCCCTGAACCAGATCCCACTCCTCTTCAGTGAGGGGGTCTTCCGAATCCGATTCTTCGATGTCAACAGGGGGAACCGCAAAGCATTGCCTCCAAGGCTCCGCTACGATGCGGTTGACACACACGAAGTCCGTGGTGTCGGCCTGATCAAGGCCCCCATCCACATAGTGGAATTCCGTTGGCCATCTCTGGGGTGGCATGGGCTGTCCCTTAGCGTCCTGATAGACACTCTCTCCAGCCGGTAGGACGACCTTGTTTAAGGTCATGTTGGTCAATGAGGCTACCCAATGTCGGGTACTTTCCTCCTTGGTGCATCCCATAGGAACAACCAGCACTGCCTTGGAGCGGTCCTTGCGAATCTTCGCTATCGCTCTTGGAATGTCCCAACGGGGGCAATGGATCCACATCAATCCCTGATGCGGACCCCAGTGCTTCTTCCACGCGGAGTCCTGGGCGCTCCAGTACTTCTCACATACCCGAAGATGGGCGGAGGTTCCTTAAGAGAACGCATCCAGGGCCAGATCCGAAGCTCCCAAGTCCGCGACCACTCGGCTCGCCACTTCCGGCCTTACGCCGTACTCCTGGTTTGCAGGACCAGTTGGCTCAGTGTCCAGTGCGGCCACTTCGAGCTGATTGCGTTCGGGGTGGATCCATTGGCATTCCACATGGTGCTCAGGTGACGATAGCCACGAGAGCTGGTCGTCCTGGTACAGGGTCATGGAGGCCTGGGCCGGGAGAACGCCGGAGTCCGTCTCCATCATGAAGTCGTACCCGACGATCATGTCCCAGTCCATCTCGGCCTCGTAGAAGCGACCGTGCAGGAGGATTTCCTTGCCGAGGTCTGGGCGGCTCAGCTCACGATGGTTCACGAACTGCAGCCCAATGGCCGCTTCCTTCGTGCCTCCCACCATGTACTGGCCGTTCGCCACCTTCAGCCTGACAGGCTTCCGACTGTCGGTCAGACACTCTGGTGGAAGTAGGCCAGCCTTGACCAAGCTGACTTGAGCTCCCGTGTCGACCAACACGTCGAAAACCTTTTCCACTTCCCCGCATAGGGCACGGACCTTAAGATGCAACTGCCGCTCGCGACCGACACGGCGCACGGCGTGCAAACTCAGGATCTCCGGCCGTTCCAGAAGCTCCACAAGCGACTGGTGCAGGTCGTGGACAATGGGCTCAGGCTGCCCATCTGCAGCATCCAGCTGCGGTCCGGGTGATCCTCCGATACTCTCGGATAGATCCTGTAGTACATCAAACACATTTTTGGTCGCGAAGGACGGACGGGTGCAAGGGTTCGTGCCTTCACTTGCCCTCACCCCGCCTCCGCGACTGGGCGCCGGACCGGGCCTTCCGCCCGCGGCAGTCCCCTTGTGCTTATCGACTCCCGACTGGGATGGTTCGGCGCTTCCCACGTCACCATCCTGCGACCGCCCTAGCTGGGGCCCTTGGCTGCAGGGGCTCCGCTAGGGGGCGTCGGTTGTGGAAGAGGGGGTGTTCTCCTCGGCCTCAACGTCGTTGACGCCCTTCTTCCTCCTCTCACTACGAGTAGGCTTCTTGTCCTTGTCCTTGTTCTGGTTGTTCTGGTTGTTCTCCTTGTTCTTGTTGTCCGACCTGGGGACCCAGTTCCTCTTGATCTCCTGGATCTCCTTGGCCAACTCGGTCCCCTGCGACACCAGCTTGGAGAGCTCGTCCCTGTCCACCTCCACCTTGGCTTCCCGGATACCCGCGGGGGCACGCTTCTTCGACCCGTGCGCCTTCTTGTAAGCCTCCGTGTTGGCCTTGTGGATGGGGCATGTTCGGTGGTCATGGTTGAAGCCTCGCTTCCTCCCATAACACACGAAACAGCCCTGAGGGTGAGCTCGTATGAACTCCCCAAAGGACAGCGGAGGGTCGCCAATGCGGCGAGGGTCCCTCTTCTCCTGCTTCCTCCAACCCTGCTGCAGGGGCTTCCAGTTTCCCGGCTTGCTCCCCGCGCTCAGGTTCTTGGCCACGAAGGCACACACGGCCACTTCGGCGGGCTCATCGTCGTCGTCATCGTCGACGAGAGTCTCTTCGCCGCCGGCTCCCGCTGGGTCCATGGCAGCTTCCCCGCCAGGTCCCTCGCCAACGTAGTTGACGTCGCGGTCGCCGGGCCTCAACCCGCGGGTGTGGTGGAGGTTTCGGTACTCCTTGAGTACTTCCTCGCCAACCCATTCCAGGATCTCGTCGCAGCTCATCCGCGCCGGGATGGGCTGCAGACGGATGGTCTGGCCGCTCAACTCACACTCGTCAAGGCGCCACATCGCGGTCTTCTCGCGATCGCCCGAGACGGTGATGAGGAGTGCGTTCCGCAGGGAGTGCCGTTTGACATCCCGGGCCACGTGCTTCTTCGCCCAAGCCACCACGTTCGTATGATACTCTTTGGGGAGCATCATCTTGACCGTGTGGTTGGACTTGGCCCGCTTGGATTCCTCCTTGGTGACCCTCTTCATCCATGCTTCCGGCAGCATGGAGAGCAGGCGAGCCTGCTCGTCACCCTCGTTCCAATCCTCCACATTGCGGCGGAAGAGGGTGTATTTCCCTGGGAAGTCTCGCCAATCTCGTAGGCGGATCTCCCGTCCATCATGCTCAAGCTTGATGGACTTCCAGCGCTTGGCAGCCACCTGCGGAGCGTCCACCCGCTCCTGCTCGTTGAGCCACTTCTTGGCTTCCTTGAGGGTCTTGATTCTCCCCTCCTTGGTCGCCACGAAGTATAGCTCGCCGAGCACTTCCGGCAGGCGGTACCTGAACCGTTTGAAGACATATCTCTCCGCATCCGCGGGAGGCAGGTCTTCAGTGACGGTCAGCCCCCAATCGTCCAGCTTCTCCAAGAAGCGGTCGAGGTTGAGGGGGTTGCCATCGTACATGGGGGGCTTGATGTCCTTCAAGTCTTCCCACACGGCGGCATCCGCGGCCTTAGAGACCATGAACGCCGGCCGCGAGGTCGACCGAGGTTCCCATCGGCCTCGCCCACGGACTTCCACGGCCGCCACGTCCATCTCCTCCATGGAATCCCTGTGGCTACGCCGCGGTTCCTCCACGTACGCTGAACCAAAATGTTCACGCCGTACTCTTTCCATGTACGCATCTTCATCACGGCGCCGGCGGCTGAGTTCAGCGGCCTCCCGTCGTACACCACGCGGCGGGCTGATGTCGAACTCCTCCAGGTCCAGATCCAGGTCCTCACCTTCGCCGACATCCCACTCCACGTCTCCTCTGGGGACCTCGTCCCTGAGTCCACCATAACGTCCACCAGCGATGGGGATTGGCTCCGGGGCTGGTGCGGGGCGTCGGGGGCGTACCGGTGTCTGCGGTGGAGCACGGCGGTTGCGGTACTCCGCGCTGAGCCACTCATCACGCCAATCCTCACTGCCACTGCCGGGCGGCACGCGCTCGTTGCGGCGGCCCGCGCTGTGGTGAGAGGGGGCGGTGAGAGAGGGGGCACTGGCGCTGGGGCGACTCCTGGGGGCTCCGCCGGGGGCGTGGGGTCTGCCTGGACCTGGTCCGGGTCCCCAGCCGTCGTCCGACGAGCCAGACTCCAGGGGTGGGTGGTCGCTGCCGACGCTCCCACGGGCTTCCAGCGCGTCCAGCCTCTCCTGCAGGCCGCTGACGACGTTGGTCAGCGACTTGGTCTCGGCCCTGGCGATGTCCAGCTCCTTCTGCGCGCGCGCGGCGACCCTGGAGATGCGAGCCATCTCGCCCTTGCCCGTGTCTACCTCCAGCTCGAGCAACTGGACTCTCCTGCGGAGGTAGACAATCCACCGCCAGGTGGTATCCGGGTCGCCGTTCCCTGGTGGGTCGTCGGGGTCCCCAGGGGGTCCTCCAGGAGGGCCTCCGCCGGGTCCGCCCGGTCCAGGGGGTCCTCCCCCGCCCGGTGGTCCGCCTCCAGGGGGTCCACCTGGTGGGCGTCCTCCAGGGGGTCCTGATGGTCCTCCGCCAGGGGGTCCCGGTGGGTCTCCGCCGGGTCGCCTCGGTGGGTCCGAGGATGGGCGCTTCCTCGTGATGCCGAAGTCCATGTCGTCATCCTCGTCCATGTCGCCCCACCTGGGCGTCTCGGTCTCGGAAGGCTCCGAGCTCCGGTAGGGAGGAGGGAGATCCTCATCCTCACCTTCCGGTTCCATGGGGACGTCTCCGCCTCCTCCGCCCGTCCAAGCCACCACTTGGCGATGTCGGCGGCCTCGTTCATCCCCGTCACTGGCGGTGAAGAAGGGGTCACTGTCGTGGGGCTGCCCACCCGCTGGCCTCCGCGGCCTCTCGGGGGTCTTCCCCTTGCCCTTCCTCCGTCGACGGGCGGTGGGGTCACTGCTCCCACTGCTGCCCGTGTCGGCCTCATCCAGCGTCATCTTGGAGGAGGCGTCCCCTTCGAAAAGCTTTCGAAGGGTCTCCACTCGTGATCCTCCCGGGGGAGTCTCGCGGCGGAGTTTGGCCTCTGCCTCCTCCATTGCGGCGGCCGCTGCTGCAGCAGCTTGCGCTTCGGCTTCCTCGCGAGCACGAGCCGCCTCGGCTTCCCGGGCCTGCTGCAGCCGCGCCTTCTGCGCTTCCAACGCTGCCAGCTCCGCCTCCATCTTGGCCTTCTCCTCTGCGACCTTCCGTCGCGCGGCCTCGATGGCTTCCTTCTTGGCGGCGTCCTCCTGGGCCTTAGCCGTTGCTTCGGCGTGGGCCCTTTCCTACGCCTCCTTCTTTGCCCTCTCTTGGGCAAGCGCCTCTTCCAGCGCCTTCACCTCGGCCTCCTTGCAGGCAATGGCCTCCTGCGTCCGGCGGGCTTCCTCGTCGGTTGCCCTGATCCGGGCAGCCACTGCCTCATGGGCGGCCGCAGCCGTGAGACCGGCCGCGATGGCTGCCACTTTCGAGGCGTGGTAGTCCATGCCTCTGCCCCACTCGGTGGCCTCCTCATGGGCGATGCCGACGGCGCCCTCCACGGCAGCGTTCCGCTGCGTGGCCCGTTGCCGGGCAACCCGAAGGTTGCAGGGCACCCTACAGACGCGCTCACAGGCGCGCGCCACGTCCCTTTGGGCGGGAGCGGCGCTGCTGCTGGAGCTGGCCTGGTCGGCGGGCATCCTCCCGCGGTGGGCCGACTCCACGTCGCTGCTGGGGCCTGCTGGGGCCTGCTGGGGCCTCAGGAGCAGCGGACGGGGCTTGGCCCTGGTCTGCGTGGCGACTGCCATGAAGTCACCAAGGGTGGCGTGGCCGGGGTGGTGACCACCATTGGCCCGTTGGGGACTGGGGGCTGGGGTTCCGCCCTTGGCGCCTTTGGCGGCTTCGGCGGCCAGGGACTCCTGGTACTCCCGCCACTTCCGGTCCCGCTTCTTGTCCCCGGCGGACCGCTTCTCCTTCGCCGGAGACGCGCTGCTGCTGCCCTGCAGCCTGCGCTCACTCCCCGGCTCCGGGAACTTCCTCTCGATCATGTCCCACAGGGAGACATTGATCGAGGCGCCCGACGGGTAGGCGTTGGGGTCCTCGTCCTCCTCAATCCCGTCGGGGCGCAGCCCTTCGCCGGGCCTGTCCGGCCGGGTCCAGGTCCTCCAGCGCCTCTGCTGGTGGCGGTACTCGTACCCTTCCGCCCGCAGCCAGTCCTCCACGGCCTGCAGGCGGTCGGGGGCGATGTCCGTGCGGAGCTCGAAGCTCCTGGGCATGCCGCCTTCGCACTGGGGGTGGCTGTGGCGGTAGTGCTGGTCCCAAACCAACCCACGCAGTAGTTGCGCTGCATGGGGGTGGGGCCGCGGCCACGTCCTACCCGCTTCTTGCCAATTCACCATGGCAGCGGGGGCGTAGTTGGTCTTGAGGTCCTTGGTATGCACTTGTTCAACTCAACGAACTGGTGGTGGTTGTTGAGGCGGGTGCTGCAGCACTGGGCTGGCTGTGCGGCTGGTGCTGGTCAGCCGGTGGTTGTGGAGGTGGTTGACGCGGCCTTGCTGGTCGGCCGATGGGACTCCGGGTCGGCCAATGGGGCTGATGCAGGAGTCCTGGTCTGTGCACCTCTTTCACGGTCGCTGCGCGGTCAGGGCGATGCTCTGGTCGGCGCTGCGGGCTCCGTGACGAACTCGGCGCTGTCGCTGGGCGGCGCTGCGAGCCGCTGCGCTGCGCTGCGAGCTGCTGCGCTGCGCTGCGAGCTGCGAGCTGCGAGCTGCTGCGACGCGCTGCTCGGGGTTGATGGCCCCGAGTGGCACGCGAGGGTTGGGTAACCCCGCGGCGGTGAAACGCTTTTGACGCGTTCCCGTGGGGGGCCGGCCACGGGACGCTGCGGTGACACGCACAGGTGAGCAGGCAGGCAAGGCACTACGCTCACAAGGGCATCAATACGCTCGTGTCATGTGACAAAGCGTTTCAGAATCCTTGCCACTCTGCAAAGAGGGAACAAAAGTATGTACAACAACACATCAGGATATGTACACATGGGGTTAAGACTGGACTGGGGTAAGGGCATCACAGGACCATAGACACTCAGTCCCAACTCATATCCCAATCCCAGGTCCGACCCTCTCAGTGGCTGATGGGGGCGGGGGCTCAAACACAACCCATGCCCTGCTCAGTCCGGACCCTGAAACCCTGCCAATAGGGGGGGTGTCCCGCCCAGCCACAGGCGAGTTCCTGGAAACCAAGGAGCTCCAAGGCCAACCGACAGTGGCTCCCTATGCTCCCTTAACGGCAGGTCCCAACTCCTCTCTGAGCCAGAGATATGGCCCCGCCATTATCCCTCAGGAGTTGGTAGCTGAAAATGGGCTGTTTCAGCCCAAACTGATATTGGCTTGAAAAACTCCAAAATTGACCCCTCGTCCGGACCCGCCAGAGGTAGGGACGAGGCAATTGACCCTATGCCCTTCGAGTACGAACTCCCTGGAGCCCTCACCCAACCTGGTTCCCCTTGAGGTCCCGGCATCAGGGCAACACGGATGAGTCAAGTGGGGTCATGATGCCAAAATCACCAAAATTGGCGTCATTCCCACGCGTGGCTGGCTCAGCCAAGGTAAGGCCATTGGCTCACAGGGTAGGAGGCAGGACCTAGGATTTATATCTGAGTGTACAACTTGGATTTGGGTCCGGGCTCCCTGTGGGCATAGAGGAATGGGGCCGCCAATTGACCACACGGAAGGGGGAAATTGGGGTCCCAAAATGGAGTCATTTTGGCTGCTCGAAATGAGCCAAAATTTGGGGTGCTCCCAATAGCATATCTCCACGCTGGCTTGGAGATCGGATCTGCCATTCCCTACGCGATCCACCGGGAGTCCAACGGAGACTCCCATGCCCTTGGCTCTCATAGATCTCCATGCCACTTGGCGTGGTGACGATCCCAATTGGGTCCACAAATGCCAAAATGGCAAAATTGCCCACACTCACTTTGGGCTAGCGCCTTAACGAAGGTTGCTCCGCTTTGCCCACGTGGTGTGTGAACCATGGGGACCAATGTCCATATCACCCATGTCATATATGGTCCATTGGTCCAAGCGTCCGGCGTGCACGAAGGTTAGAACATGGTGCACGGCGGGCAGCAAAAGTGGAAAATTGCTCAAAATGGCCAAAAATGCGCACACTCATGGTTGGGGCAAGTGAGGCACATGCCCGACTCGGACCGGAGTGTGCCATAGAATTGGTATCAAGTCATATATGTCCAACATATCTTTTGGGCGTCGCCCAACTCCTCCGGTATTGGGAATGGCAGGGTCGCCAAGTGAGCCCATGATTTGGGATAGTCCCAAATCGCCAACATGGCGGCCACGGTATGCCAAGCTCAAGAGGAGTTATTCGCCGGGTCCCAGATATGTTGGGGACCGAAGTATGTACCCCCATAAAATACTTGGGTCATGATGTCAATTGAGCGCAACGTTGAGATATACGGTCACCACTTGACATCATGACGAGCCAAAAACGGCAAAATTGGTACAAAGACACACAAAAGTGCATTGAAAGGTGCACAATTATATTATAATATCTTCGGCTTGGATCGTGCAATTAACTAATCCTTCTAAACACAATGACTTGACACCAATGACCTTCGATCCCACATATGTGCTCCACTTGGGGCGCCTTGAAAGGTTACGAGCGCTACTTCTCAAGTGGGCACATGAAAATATGGAAAATTGCAAAACACACACCTTGCTCCCAACGCATCGCTTTGGGATCGCCACACAAGCTTCCCTTCACGAAGGTTAGGCTTGCAATTGATCGTGGGGAGTATGGAGAAGGGGCTTACACAATATGAGGTCCATTGGCGGGTTCGGCTTGGAGCAATGGACCCGCCAAATGGGCACGCAACACAACACATGGCACATACCACATATTGCCCAAAAAGGTAGCTCCCCCCACGATATGTCATGCCCCTCCAAGGGCATAACTTTGTGTCAATCGCTCATAGGAACTCAAGGAGAGTTCCTATGCAACACCAACACTTGCGCGCTACACTCGAAAGTTATCTTAACGCACGCAATGTCATGGCCAAAGAGTTATAACGCAAACTCTACCCTCTTGACCATGATCCATTACACTAGCGCGCACGTGTGGAAACGCAAGGCATATAAAGCTTCCTAAATTACGTCAGGAGTATTGTGAATACATCCCACGTTTCCTTATTGTCATTCCTCGCAAGCGGCACGAGATATGACCCTTACAAGTGGCCTCACGAATCAACTTTGTTTTGCCCATATCTCTGAGTCAAATGGAGGGCAAGATAAAAGGAAAGTTGATTCGTGCATAGGGAAGCACGTAGGTCCACTCGACAGAGGTCAAATCAAGTGCGGGGATGTCGAAGTCGAAAATCCGATTTCGACATCCTGAAAAATTCAGATTAAGGTTGCGAGTGTAAGATGTGAAAATTGCGGAAGCGTCCATGCAGTTCCTGAAGGCTTTGGAGCCTTCGTGACGGATTGCGTTAAAATTTCCATTATAAACAGTTAAACTGGCGGTTACGGTAAAGTCGCGATCCAACCGCCAGCAGTCAAAACAGTGAATATCAGAACGGAAGCGTAAAACTTGACGGAAACAATATGAAAATAAAACCCTGTTGATTCCTGATGTTCTGATATACAAATCTCCGCTGGCGGTGCATCGGTTGCCGATGCGGGGCTTTACGGCACGGAATGGAGCATCAACGGGCGTCTTCCCTTCCGTACATGAGGTTAGTGGACCGGAGACCGGCTGTATGCCGTAACCTAGCCATGGGGTTCTGGGTACCACTTCAGTAATGCTGTCAGGATCCTGACAAGGGTTAAGAGTGTTAACGTAATTGCCACTGTTCATGTCTACCACGCAGTCCAATGCAATTGTTTGTGTATAGTGAATGTATGATTAGGTGATGGTGACCACGATGGTATACATTGCACATCACATCACATCACCACATCACTTGTACCCGACACGGTGTGCACACAAAGGACAGCAATGAAGACAATGGTTTTTAACATACGCAGAAAACCAATGCTGCTTTTACCTTTGTTAGGACGATTCCTACTTTTAATCACCAATTTAGGTGTGCAGGGGCCTAAAGTGGCCCTTGTGCAAGTGGTTTCCCCTTTCAAATAGGCCCTTTGCAAAGCATCATGTCACAAGCGAGCTCTGGAATGTCCTCACAATCATCTCCTGGGCTCACACAACACCAAAGACGCCGCAAACGACAGGGCCCGGGGCGCACCTTGGCGCCCGAGGGCACAGGCGAGGCTTCCGAAGAGGCTTCACAAGGAGTACAGCACGCACATGAGTCACCGGAGGCCCATGACGCCAGGAATGCGGAGTCGAAACCGGAACAGAAGGAGAAGAAGACGAAGAAGCCCGAGAAGACAGGTGAGGGGTCCAAGGAGAAGGAAAAGAAGTCGAAGCAGCCGGGCAAGAAGATGGGAGGCATCATTACGGGCTCCGACACTACTGCAACGTGGGATCCAACCGAAGCGACCTTTGATCGCTCGATTGAGAGAAAAGAGGTTGTGTCCAGGACAAGGCTCAAGCTTGACAATGACTTGACGTTGGGTCAGACCAGACTTATTGATGTTGACCGTGTTGAGGAAATCCGAAGAAACATGCAAGAAGACCCTCTGCCGGCTAGGGAGCTCAGCTGCATTCTTTCGTTTCTCCATGGTATGCCGCGTGCCCTGTGGTGAGTTGCGGTGTCAGGACCCTGAGTGGTGTTTATTCGGTGATGGTCGTGGCGGTGCCAGACACCACTGTCAGGAGCCTGACAGCTCGGAGCTAACCATCGGTGACCGTGTCTTAGGTGGTATGCTTGCCGTCATTGGGGGGCAGCACGGATTTACCGCCGGAGAGGAGGAATACGCTGAATGTGAGCGCATGAGGACCAAGCCGCAAGATTTCATGGTTAAATATTGGAGCTGGACGCTGAAGGCCAACACGCCGTCGGGGGTCCGTGAATTGCTTGCAGGAAAGCACAACCGAATCCAGCATGGATGTTCACCTCACAGTCTGAGGCACCGAGTTGCATGTCTCCACCGAGAACTACACAGGCATCCAGACGTTCCACAGGGGGACAACATCAAGACGATGATGACGAAGACGGCCTATACTGCACAGGACGGAACATGCAATGGCATCCAGAAGCGTTGGTTCCCATTGGCGAAATTGTTGGCTCAGGGCAGCGATGCTGTGGTACAAGTTGTTGCCAAGCTGCAGGGAAAGAAGGCGGAGCCGAAGTTCGAGGATTTTGTCTGTGTCCAGGGGCTGCATACGCCTGAGGTGAGCAGGATTGTGGCGTTGATCACCAGCGACGGCTTCAGTGTGCAGGGAATGCGTCACGAAGCAAAACGTCTGAAGGCCATCCGTCTGTATGATTGGCATTTGGTCAACCCCGAGAATCCGCATGTGCACTCGTCAAGAAGTATGTGACCTTGACTTGCTGAGTTACGTCGCCTTTGTGCGTGCCTTTCTCCGTTGCTTTGTGCTGCTCATAGGAACTCGTGCTGAATGGCAGCCAATTTTGAATGAGGTTCCTGCTGCCGATCTGGTTATCCATCTGCCACCGCTCTGGTCTTGGACACCCGAAAGGCCACGTCCTTCGTTTGGGATTATCGCAAAGGCTGGTTTGTGGTCGAGTGATACCCATGCTTCGCTACGGCAAATGCTGGCTCGACCCCCGGATCCGCCTGAGGTACATGCCAACGTGTGTCATGATAGTAACATACCTGAGAGGCGGGTCGTCCGCCTGCTCCGTTGTGTGGCTATTGTTTCACTCTTTTTTCCTAAGTTTATAAAATTTTTGATGCAACTGTGCAAAAATTTCTTTTAAAAGCTTTTAGAAACACAGCTCACACCTTCTTTTCCTGGAGCCGTTTGAGCTTCTGAGCCTCTTTTCGTGAATGCAACTCAGTTGCGCTTGTCTTCGACAGTATGTTTTAGACAAAAGATGACGATTTCTAACGTGGTTTCGTGAACTTTTAGCGATTTGACTTTTTAAATCGCTAGCCTTTTCGCTAAGCCACAGGATTCACACCCTGTTGGGTAGATTTTCCATTTTTTTTCAGCTCCTGGAGTTTCGTGCAATCCATCAGGAGTATTGCTCTGCCCTAACCCTTGGTCAGGACGCTTACTAAAACGCTGTTTGTACAGCGATGGCCGTCCGCATTAGAGCGTTCGACTGTACCCTAGTGGGTAACCATGTACACTCTAGGGAGGAGGTCCTAGGTTCAATGCCCTCTACCCCCAAATTTTTGGCAAAAGTTTTCGCCGCACGCTGGCGACTTTTGAGGAATGCCTTCGTAGGAACATCATTCACGGTACATTACACTGTTTTTCAAGGGTACCTACAGTGTGGTAAGCTTCTATGAACTGATGAGAGTGTCATTTGCTGGTTTGAGGCATTTTGTGAGGTAATTTCAGGGTAATTTGAGCCTTTTTCCTTGCTCCTACTAGCATGATCAACTAGTACTCCAGGGGGGAGTAGGAAAAAGTCACTGCCATGTCTTTCTTGGGGTACTTGTTCCAGGCCAAGCCTCCCCCAGTCCTTGGGAAGTTATGAAGACTAACACTTAATCATTTTTATCACTCTTTTTGAAGCTTTAAGTAGATTTTTCAAAGTAACTAGGGTTATAACCCTAGCCCCCCATGAAGTTCACCCCTACCACTCAATTGAGCGGAGGTATCTTCCTTCATGGAGGTAATGCCGAAATAAAATAGGCATTTCATGCCGTGGGCCTTGTTGGTTAAGCCCAGTGGTCTCCCACCTCAGGACCCCTATACTCAATTGTTTTTCCTACTTATTGTGGGCCTACTTTTTAAATGATTCGGAATTCAGTTGCTTGGCCATGCTGGCCAAGCCATATCCTGTGTCTGGCCCAACCTACTTGCCCCAGATTCCTAACCAACTCCAGTGCATGTCAAAAGGTGCACAAAAAGCTTGGGTCTATCTTGGTGGCCAGACTTATGTCAGTTTTCTTTACAAAATCATTTGTTTTGTTCATATTTGACTGAAGCATTGTATTGAAGCCTGCATTGTCTATGTGCAGCCCCTCTTTGTTACACATGTTTTGATTTGGAAGGGACTATCCTGACTTCATTTTGATCCGGTGCTTGGACTTGCTCTACTTTATCTCTCTGTGGACCTTATTTTGCTTTGGGGAAAATCAGCAAGGTTTTCTTTAACAAATACCAGGAACAAGCACAAGTGTCGGCAAACCAGAGGCCTTTTCTCTCCTTGCTTCGAATCGCAACGGCCTTTGGTATCACTATTGGTATTACTTTGTTTGATCTTACAATCACTGCAATCAGCGAGATTGCCCATGTTTTAGAAAACGTCTTTGGATACTTTGGTTGTGAGCATTTTTTGGTATATTTTGCACCGGACATCACGGAAGAGCTCCGTGACCTTTTGTTTTGACTTTCGGTGCGGATCATGATCATGTTCGGCCTCCCCGCCAACGACAAACAACATTTGCCTACCTCCAAAATTGTACTTCGGGGCACTAGCTATCAACAAGCGGCGGGCGTCAACGGATGACTAGAGACAATGTAACAAGCGTATCTACTTTTGAGACACACCCTGTTTGGATTTTGCGGGTGTTTTGAAAATATTTGAAGAATCATAGAAAAGAGCAATATCCTTTAGGAAGTCTACCAAGTCGCAAGCTGCTTGAACTAGCGCGTAGTACCAGTCCTGTGATTGCCATTCAGGAACCATTGCAATGACTTGTGCCCCCCATAGGAAGCTTTACTCCACATAGGCTAAATGGCACATTGGGCTGGAAGCATTCCTCTGCTAGGGTTGACGCAATTTGATTGGATCAAGGAAGCTTCAATCTTGCGTGAATGACAAGTGGGTACATAGGATGTTTGAGGTGTGTTGGTGTGTACTTCTTTGGCATTGCCATGAACCTTGAACAACAAGTGCATAGAGACCCAAGCGTTAAACGTTGAGAAGATGCAGCGATGGGGCATTTTTCTGAATCAAAATTGTCTGGCCCTAAATGTGGTTGAAACAAATGCCATATTTTTTGGTCCAAGAGTGTTGGAACTCTGGCAAGTACATGCGGGATGCTTGTGTCCCGGACTTCAAATCCTTCTAAGTAGTTGAATCATGCTAGATATGAAAGCATTGTTGACACCTTAATCCTTGAATCATACAAACTGAAAGAAAAAGTGAAAAAATGACAAGGTTCAGGGTCACACATTACCCAAGGGACATTTCGTGATGGTAAATGGCCAAATTGAAAGGGCGTTAGTATGGGTTCTCAAATTTACTTACCATGGATCAAATCGATGCATGGTAAGTTGGTAAGTTGGTTGGTGGTCCAAACGAAGCCCTATATGGATACGCAAGAAAAATACAGCACTGACTCGCATACTAACAATTGAGCAGTACATAAATTAGACACAGCAATGATTTCACTCAACCACCTGACTCACACTTGGTCTTGAGGTCTTACCTTCTATAACGTCCTAGGATAGGCTCCAAATGGCCATGAGCTTCGAGACAGCGTCGGAACCATCAACAGTGGATGCACCAAGATCTAAATGACACGCCTTGATGGCCAATGACAAATTTTGGTTGGGTAATTTTTCACGGTAAAGAAAGTGACATCTATGTTTCAGCAACACCCATCAATTTCTACATAAACTTCCAATGAATTGCTCCCGGCTTGCATGTGATGCCTGCATGGAGTGATAGTCACAACTTGCAGAATGTTCTTTCCCTTTGAAAACATATTTGGCGGAATGAATGTCGGCAGGTGTTTCTCCCTTTTGCTCTATGATGGAATGAGTAGATTGCACGTTGACGGCTACCGTGATAACTACTTGAGTCGTGGACGAAGAAGTAGGACTCATCGAAAAGAGTATAGTTCATTTTAATGGGTCTTTTCGGGTCACAATACGGATACTCGTGCACAATTCATGTGTTTCATAAAAAAAATCCTCTCTCTAGATTTCCTCCTTCTAGCTTGGCAATCTTTCCCTTGGCGGCTCTGCTCTCAGTTCCCTAACTTACCCCGGCGTCTTTCATCCCCTTCATGAGTCTGTCCGTGTCCTACTGCAGAGTGGTGGCGTTCAATAGCTGTTTAGCCAGCTTATGTTGCCCCTGCTCCACATAATCCTCGAAATTGATAGGTTGGTTTTCGTGCTCAGACATGGTCAGGGCGACGGCACACACAAAACAAACAAGCACTAGGCAAGTGCGCACAAGGTGCCCTCCACCCACCCCCTTACCTAATTTAAACTCAAATTTATTTCATAAACTTTCGGTAATGTTATCCATTCTTTCATTTTTTCAGGGGTTGTTTTTTTTTATCCCGAAGTCTCAGGGGTTGTTTTTTTTAAGATCCCGAAGTCTGTTCCCGAAACGTTGTTTTATTTTTTTTTAGATCTGAGGCGGAATTTGTTTTAGAGAGCCATCTAAAATTTTAGTCACTGTCGACGCTTTTTTCAGATGTTTTGTATTTTGTAAGAGGTTCTATTATTGTTTTTAGCGCATCTAAAAAATTAGTCTCACATCTAAAAAAAATATTTCCCCCAGGGACATGGGGGGACAGCGGGAGGGGGATGGGGAGGGGGAGATCAAAGTGCGCGTGGGGTGGGTACCATCCATCTGCTGCAAAATTAGAGAACACAAACTCCATAAAGTGCACTCCAACCGATAAGATGATGAACAACTGTCCAACCAAGAGACTTGTGGTGTTATGGAGACTGAAACGTTTTGTTTTTGTCTTTTTTTGTGTGTGTGGCAGCGATCCTCTGCCTGGCGTGTTCCACGGGTGCTGTCCATGAAGCCTAAGGGCATGAAACACCTGTGCTATGAGACACCGCTGGACCCCGCGCGTTGTGGTGGCTTAATGTTGCCCTACTAGTGCGGCTTCACCACACCTATATACTGATATGGACAGGCTGCACCTGATGCAGCTCAGAAAGAGTTGTGGAATTGGGGTTGCGCAGAGCAACCAAGCATGGCTCTGATTCCCCTGAATGGCTGATGGGGGTTGCGGGGTGGGGCACCTTTCAAGATGCCCGGGGGAGAAGCGAAAGCTCAGGAAGTGCTGTTGTGTAGGCTCCATGTGCGCCCGTGCACCCTAGCGTATGGCTCTTATGTGTTTGCTGCACGTGGTCATGTGGGGCTGGGGGTTGCTGGGCGCATGTACCCCATCAGATTATGGTGGCCCACACGTGGGGGTTTACAGGGGGCGGGGGGCTTGGGAGCCAGTACCCATTCTGGCGTTTGGTGTGGGCGTGGTGGAAGGGGCACGTCAGGCTTAGGGTAAAGGGGGGGGGGTGTTTTAAGCAAAGGGTGTAATGGGATCGGGGTTGGCTGGGTTGGGCGGGGTAAGTTTGGGGGCAGCATATTTTGCAGTGTTGACATGGGCTTTCTTTTCAGGATGCCTCGTTTTTGTGAAGGCGTTGGTTGAAATGGTGGAGGGGGTGGTTGTGACAGTGGTGTGTGAGATGGTGGTGGTGTGGGTGCTGCCAGAGGGCTCAACGTCGAAATGTTGGCAAAAGCGTGATGAGCAGCATGTGAGGGTGGTAATGGTGGTGGGATAAATTGCAGGGGAGCGTCATGAAAGTGGTTGAGAATGGTAGGCGCCGTGGTTGACATAGCTTTTTGAGTGCTAAGCCAGGGTTTGCTGGACTGTGCCTGATGGCAGCGTCATCAGCGGGTGTGCACAGCTGGTAGAAAGCAAAGATCTAACAAAGTTATGAAGGTTGCGCAGGGCCCAGGGACATTGGAGTGAGGGGGGTTTTTCAAAGAGTGGCTCCGAAATGGCCATGTGTTCAGCATGTCGTTGCGAAGACAAGCACCAGCAGATGATTGACAGAACGCAATTGTAGAGATTGGACTGAAACGTGAAGGAACAATGCACATTTGGATGTGGGCATGTTGGTGCAGACGGCATCCTGCCCAAAAGTGGTTCTAATTGCCACCCAATGGTCTTGGGGCCCCATGGTGCTGCGATGCATGGCAACATGTTGCCAAGCTTGGGGACACCTAAACCAGTGCTTGTGGCGCAAATTTACCGAGGCTTTGTATCTCTGTGCTCAATCTTTCCCTTGCTGTCTCCGCTGAAGCATGTGCCGTCTCGTGCTGGTGATGAAGCAGGGAACAACAGCATAACTGTTTCGTTTCCTCGGTGAAACACTGGGAAGCAGGGCATCCGCCACGGACCTTATCCAAGTCAGAAACATCATGCCCATATCCACCACTTCTTGTCCAAAAACCTTGGGGAAGTTCTTGCACTGCGTGCGCACTGCGTGCATACTGCGCACACAGAGGCTGGGATACTCACCCAAGTAATACGGTTGGTGGTGACCGTATTATTTCCTCGGAATCCATTTCAGAAAAATGAACAATCCAAAAATATTTGACTATTTATGGAAGCACTTTTCCTTTATAGGAAACCAAGGGCACAGGATCAATGTTTTACCACCAAAAGGTAGCTAGGGTGCGAGTATTTGCCGACATCCAAAACTTCGCACTGCGTGCACGGCATTCCCCTTGCCATAATTTATTTCCTCCAGCTCAACAGGTTCAACAGTTCCAATGAGTACGGTATGAGCTCTCAGGCAACAGCATTACCATGATTACAAATTTGGCATGGGCTCCCATCGCGTGTGCGTACTGCTAGCCAAGCTTTTATGGGAGGGGCACGTGAAATGGAATTTCACCGGTACTCTTTGCAAGGCTGTGAGGTGGACCCCTGAACTTCCATTGCAAACTTCTTTTTCTTCGGTCTCCAGGGTGTTCCAGAAGTGGCTTGACGGAAATACGCCCTGTACACCAGCATTCTTCACCATCCACATTCTCTGGAAGACCCATAGCCACTAGCTAGCAAGGCACTCAATTTTTTTGAAGTCAGGCTCAGTCTTTTATTTGCTTTTTTGGGGGGGTCAAACCATGGGAAGCCGACAAAGCCCTCGTACGAGGCGGTACTTGAGAGAATTCTCGGAATCAGGGATCAGAACAGTCCAGTGCTAACGCTTGTCCCACAGGTCAGTGTGGTAGCGGACATGACACGTAGGTAGGGTGAGCTAAATCTGAAACGAGAAGATGCAGTAGGAACTGCCACACCAGTAAGGATCCCAAGGTGCTACTGGAGCACATGAAAGACTGGAGGATGAGAAGAAACAGCGGGTTGTATTGCAGCAGAGTTTTTTGAAACCAGGCTTATATAGTGCTTGATCATAAGACCAGAGTGAGATGTTAGGAAAGAACAAAGTGATTCTTTGTTTTTTTTATGGCAAGCTGGTGAAACCAGAAGGCACTCGAGAATCTTTCGGAATCAAGGATCAGAGCTGTCCAATGCCACGATTGCCCAACAAGGCGATGCGGTAGCTGACATAACACATAGTGAGGATAAGCTGATTCCGATGCCAGGAAATGCAGCGGGAACTGCCACGCCCATGGAGGGGGGCATCACAGCGAGAAATTCAGTTGGGTACACAGGCCCTTCTGACTTCAACCTTCAGCCTCAACCAGTCGTTCAATTCCCTCCAACGGGCTTGCAGTTCGCAATTGGAATGATGATGCCTCGGGGGGTCTTCAGGTGCGGCGAGGAGCAAATGGGAATAGACACCCTCCCATGAATATGGTTGGACAGGAGTTGAGGTGTTGCGGTGGGGAGTGTATTTGATACTCACTGCCTCTGAGCAGCTGCATTTCAAGATTTTTATTGGGCCCCTGGCAAAGTGAGGATAAGCTGGGTCTGACACCAGGTAATGCAGCAGGACACTGCCACGCCCGTACCTAGGCTTCCCAGCGTACTGGGCTCACTGCCTCCCATTCTTACTGGCACGTTGGCTTTCCCAGGGTCCATGGGATGGCACCCCAGTGCCACACATTTCATTCCAGCTCATGCTTGTGCACTGTACACCCACCTGGAACAGCATTCCTCATACCCCTGAGGGAACATGCCACCCACCCTCACACACACACGGGGGATAATCAATGGCACATGGCACACATGAAGATACCAACACAACATAGCATTCAAAAAGAATCATCCAATGATGTGGTCTGGCGAGTGTCTCAAGCCAATAACAATGCCATTTCGTTTTGGGTGAATGCCTCATCTTGGCAGAAAGCTTCACAGCCCACTTGGCATTCCAGGTGATAGTTCCCTCACTCTGAGGGGCGTTCAAGGGCGGATACTGTTCAACGAAGGGAGACGGTGGCATGCTGGTGCTGTACAATGCATGTCATGTTGCCACATATTGTGTGATCAGGCTCACCTCCCTCGCACCGGTCCTGCATGCAACATAGAGGCACGGTCCTGGTGTTGGGGGAACGTTTCATTGGTGCGGCAACGTTTCCCCTCTGGCCCAACCCACCCCCCTTGCCCAATTATCAGCAATGCTTCACTGCCTGACCAGGGGCTGGTAGGTGGGCAAGGGAGAGCAAACACTCCATCTGACACCAGGGTGGTCGTCAGGTAAGCCCAGGTCTAACAGTTGGTCATAGGGAGCTCTCAAGAAAAATGCCATTGGAACGGTGAGGGAGAAAATCATTGAACAAGCTCGTCGTTGGACAAAGAAGTGCACAGATACACTACAGTGCAGAGGTGTAGAGTGTACTGTTGCGCTTTAGATCTCCTGTGACGGTGTCTAAGTGTGCCCTTCAGAGCATTGACTTGGACCCGATGACAGACCTTTCCTGCCCTACTCCATCTGGTCAGAGGCCAAACTGATTTGGCATGTACCAGACCGGCCTAAAGCCACAACATCCATGCGCTCAACTACCAACTCATATGTTTGTGGTATGCTTTGGTCTGTTGCTGGTCGAGACCAAGAGCTGTTGCAGATGCACCAGGATGAAACCATGCGGGTGCCACTGGGTTCTATGGGCTTCTTTGTTTGGGCGGTTTGCTCTCTTACCATTTGTTTAGGGACTCTGGCTTCGAATGCAGGCCTACAGGGTTGTTCATTCTGGTCACTGGAGCTGTAAACTTTCTCACCAAAAGGCGTCCGACCACCAATATCGTTCCAGCGCTAGCTGTGTGCATCCACAGCCAGAGGCAGCGACCAGTTTGCAATAACTACCCCTCTTTGATCGGTACCTCTGATATACTCTGCCCCCTCATCCGCCCAAAAAAATCACAGTCATCCATTGGGGGAGAAACTAATGTATCCCAAAGTATAAAACATCTGACAGATTCCCAAACACTTCACAGCTTGAATGCATAGCAGTTCCGGGAACAACCAGTTACTATTTTGAAGGGGTGCGGTAGCCTGCTTACCAGGTGGTTCTCAGATGGCTCTTGGAATCAAGGACATGATCAAGGATCAGCGCTGTCCAATTCTACGATGGCCCCATGAGTTACCATGGCAGCAGACATGACAGGCAGTATGAAAAAGATGGATCTGCTGCCAGCAAATGCCGTGGGAAACTGCCACACCCGAAACCTTCCCTGTATGCTCTGATGCACAAAAAAATAAACAGTGCTCTATGTTTTGAGTGAGTCAGTGGTTCTCCATCATAGCATATCACCTGTGGGATTTTCCTAACGAAGAGACGCCAGTCAATATGCTTCATCGCATATCAACCATTTCCATCTTTGGACTTTTGTGAAACGTAAACGCGCCATTGTTAGCAATGGAGGTTGAGATGGTGCAAATTTGCAGGTTATCTGATCCATGAATGCCCTTTCCCGAACATACATGGTACTCACACAAGCCTCAATAGCATCCTTGTATCGAATAATGGGACTTGCTTCAATGCTTCCACTTTTCAATGGAATCTTTGGCCGCCCGATGTGTGCTTGCCCTCCCGAGACAAAATAGTTGCACAAATACGACACAGGGCATAGAAACCAGCATGTGCCATCGAACCCTTGTCTTCTCGGGGTCCCCATGGTGGGGAGAAATCAACCTAGAAAAGAGTGGATGTGGTGGAAACCAGCAAAAAAGTGTGAAAAGGGTGGAAATGGGTGAAAATCCAAAAATGCCATATCCCAATGTGGAAGAAGCATTGAAACCCTCTCTCCAACAACAGCGATGCTCCGCATATCACAAAGTATGGGTCACTAGTACAGCCAGACGCCCAAATAGTTGCACTGCGGGTGCACTGCGCTAAGTGCGCCCCCTAAGGGTGCCCCCAATAGGGCTGTTGAGAAAAAGTTCCCAACCGTGAAAGCAGCAGTGTGGCACACTCATCAAGTATTCAAGGGGGGGGGGGGGGGCTGTTAGCCAAAAAATTGAAGAGCACAGAATATCTCATGAGTGGAAATCACTGGAGCAGAATAAATGGATAGTCAAGAAATCCAAGGGGAGTTGTTGACAGTTACACAAGCAGTCGAAGTTGTGAGTGTGTTAGCATGTGAAATGAATGCAATTGTCGCGAGGAACACCTGAAGCTGTGCCCTGTGCAATCCACATACTTTGGGGGAATGTTTGCCCGGCGCGCACCCTGCGCGCGCCCGGCGCGCTACTTTTAGACTATGTTCCCCCCGAAGAGCCCCCAAGCACACCCCTTGGAAACGCCCTTAGAATTAGGTGACCCAAACTGCCCCAGCTCAAGAAAGTTGCAAACTGGGGTACACAGTACCACTCTCGCTCCTTTAAGGGCGATCTTGGTCAACACCTTAGCAAGTTGGGAGAATGGGGGGTTAGGATAGCACAACCGCATCGATCTCCAGTAGAAGCGATAGGCGTTATTGAGGTATCGCGAACAGTAGAGCTGCATCATAACATTGGTCCCACAAGTGTGGGTGTCAATACATTCAGTACAATAGTGCTCCTTACACTCATCACAAACTGCGACGGTGGAGCGTCCTGGCAACACAACACACACACTTCTGCCTCATCCTCTGCCTCATCTTGCGTGCCACAACCGAGCAAACAGCTGCTCAATGCGTGCCCTATACCACCCGTGCACCTCATTGTAACATTGTTGGCGGGCTGTCAAAGTGCCATTCTTTCTTCCAATGAATGGCACAATGACATGAATCCGGCCCTTATAAGCACCATCATGGCCCCCAACTTCGAAATCAAAGAAATCACCTCGGGTACGAGAAGGTCCATACCCATCCCAAATCAAAACATCTGCTGATGTCCCGGGGGCCAAGGGGCAAATCCATATAATGTTGCCCAACATATCAACGGCAACAGTCCACCGGGCACGGGTCACAAAAGATGCCCGGCGCGCGCCCGGCGCGCTAACGTTCCCCCTTTATACTAGGGTACCAAGCTGCAGCAACCACTCCTTAGCTGGTTATTTTTTTTGACTGACTCCAGAAGTTCAAAGAGTACTCAAGCAACCACTCCTTAGCTGGTTATACATCAGGCCTGTGCTAAGTAGCAGCAAGGCGCTCGGGCTGATTGCGCAGTCTCTACACCAGTGCTGCAGAGTACAGTTCAGTCACATGATGACTCATGCGTCCCTTGGGAATAACAGGAACCTGTGTCCGCGGAGTATTCTGGTGCATGGTAGTGCAGCAGGTACTGGCGCGCTGAAACATCTCTTTTTCATATGTGGTCGGGATTTAACATCACAGGGGTACAGATGTAGTCGGGTCACAAACCAGAGGGTGATTATGTTGCGTCAGGCAGTGGAACTCGCTAGCATGTCTCCTATAGAGGTATGGTGTTTGTGTGCGCGTATGGTACGGTGTGTGCCGCCTGTGTGTACAGGTGGAGGGTGGCAATGGATGCATTTTCGTAACTCTTGTGCCACCGCCGTACGCATGTATGTACATGCTCAGTCTGGCTCCCCAGTGTGTGAGTGAGTGATTTGTTTGAGGTTAGGAGACATGTCGCACCTGCACTGGTTGAGCGCTGAGCGCGCGCATCAAAGGGGTGCAAGGTTCAAGTAGAAGGGTTGGGGTCGGGGTGGCGGCTGGTGGAAAGTGGTATGGTGCTTCCATGTAGTCTATGAGCGCATGTCGGTCGCTGGTTTCTGTGGGGGCATTGAGCAGTCTGCCCGTGGACTTCGTGGCTGCGGTGTGCAGTGCGCCCAGAACTGCTGCAGCAACCACTGCTTGGCTGCTCAAAAGGAAACCAGAAAAAAAAAAACTGATCCCTTGAACAACAAAGGCAAGTGGGCGAACCATGCACACGCGACGCAAACAAAATGCCCCCACCGGACTGGCTCCATCCCGACTTCACCGCCTTGGGGACCCAATATGTCAAGGGTTATGCAACCAATACCACCACTTTCCTTTCTCTGTGACGCATTTCGGAGATTCCATGGCCACCATATCCATTGAGGAGCTTGGACTGCTGAGCTTTGGAACCCCGAACACGTGGCACATTATTTGCAAGGACACTTGCTCACAAGGAGCGTACTTAGGAAGTTTACCCCCCTATGTACATCCCCCCTTTGTCCAAGGTATGACCAACCAGAATTCCAAGGGAACACCAACGTCGGGGTAGAGGAGTTTCAACGGAACAGCATTGCCAAGGGAACCAGAATTCCAAGGGAAAACCAACTTTGGGGTAAGAGGAACTTCAAGGGAACAGCTCTGCCGATGGAACCGGAATTCCGAGGGAACACCAACTTCGGGGTAAGAGGAGTTGCAAGTGAGATGCCAAGGGAACCAGAATTCCAAGGGAACACCAACTTCAGGGTAAGAGGAGTTTCAAGGGAACAGCATTGCCAAGGGAACCAGAATTCCAAGGGAAAACCAACTTCGGGGTAAGAGGAGTTTGAAGGGAACAGCATTGCCAAGGGAGGTCTCAATTCATACCATACATATGCCCCCAAGTTACCCCCCCCCCCCTCTACTGGCCCCTTGTGGAAACACAGACCAGGTTCAGGAAAATGCCGAAACACATACTATTTGCGCCAGGCTGTGTTTGCGCCCGACACATACTGCAGACCACACCATGCAGACAGGAGCCAAACCTACCCCTCAAAACATGACAATACAAAGCATTTGTCCCGTTCTGCACAACTCAGTTACCACTCAGTTGCTTGCATTCAAATTGACTGGAACCGAACAGAACCCCTTGCCAACCTTGCACCTCATCTTGAAGAGCTGGAGATGCCTGCGTTTTGGGGCTAGCTTAGGGGCTGTCTTTGCGGCTGGCGTAGGGGTTGGCTGATTGGCTTGGGGGCATCAGTCTTGACCATTGCGCTCATACACAGTGCAAATGTATCGCTCACCTTGTGTTGAGGGACCCAAAACTGGAGCAGGCACAAGCTCATTGTTCATGCACTGCTGGGATGTGACAGGAAGCCCGACAGTACAAAGAAAACTGGTCATGACTACAAAATGGTGCCCCAAGAGGCCAGCATACACACCAGAACATAAGATCACATGGGATTGCAGCTACACCCACACTCTGACGCCCAAATTGACTGCTCCTGCAGCCTGCACCAAGCTACAACACCACATTCTCTTAGTACTGGAACCTAAAAAAAAAACGGTTCCAAAAAAACGGCCCAAAAGTGGGCAAACACGGTGTTAGGACAAGGGTGTGTTAGCACAAACGGCCGGGGGGGGGTACTTAAGGCAAAATGTATGTACATGTGCAGTCTTTCTTGGAGGGTCCTCAGCCATGGCTCAATAACTGCTTGAGGGTGGCTTGCCCAGCACTGGGGAGGATAGCAGCCTTCGAGCTGGAGGCGTTTGGAGTGGATGTGGGCCATGGTTTTCGGAGCACCTCTACCCTTGTTGGCACCAGTGGTGAGGGCGGTGGTGGAGGAGATGATGGTGGTAGTAAACTATGGATTTACGACTCAAGGGAATTTATTTTGGGTTGATGTTCGGGGTGTGCGACCCTCACTAGAGTGTCTACAGGAGGGATAGTGAAAGTGCTCAGGAACAACTCGGGAATCAAGGGTACCCGAGGTCTGATGACGCCAAGTCCCACAGGTTGAGTGTGTTTACATGTGTGGAACCACGCCATCTCATTCCTTCATTTAAGATTACACCATCGAGTACCTCCCCCCCCCACCGTGCGTGTCCAGCAAACAATAAAGTCCTCAGAAAATGCGGTCCGCACAAGAGTGTTCGTTGGACACGTTGTTCGGTACGTAATTAATTCAGTACCTAAACTCGGGACCCCATGAATTAGGTCCCAAAAAACTACGGAAAGGTTCGTTGGACAAGGCATTCGTTAGACACGGGGGGCGGGGGGTACAGCCGATGCGGCCTGGGTGAGCCTTCTCTGTGACCGGTTAGGGGCCGAGCTGAGGTGGGTCGTGGGGGTGTTGCCACATGCATAACGGACATCTGTGCTATAGGGGCACATCACCATAGAGCCAGAACGCTCATATGTGATGGTACAGTAGTCAGCACCACGCTCTGAGGGGCCCAGAATCGTGGCAGGCACAATACTGCCCCCTGAACGTTGGAAATTGACAACAGCACCAGCTTGGGTACGTGTCAATATGATCAACATCCATGGCTGAAATTGCGAAAAACTGAAGTGTTCTGCATGATAAAGGGTACAGTGCAGTGCCTGGGATGCCAGAAATCTGAAGCACACAGCAATGCACCAACAATACCACCTTGTCCAGCCAGCAAACGCACAGGAGAAGCTCAATATCCGACCTTCTGAGTAAATTTGCAAAACGGAAATTGACAGTTCCCTCGCACCCCCGCTTACGATTGCAAGGGCGCTTACTATGCAAAGGGGGGGGGGATGCCTTTGGGTCGTCGCCTGCCCCAGAACAAAACACGAAACGGGCAATGCAAGTGGGCTGCTGACTGAAAGATCACTCTCATTATTGAAATCATGGTCGGATCGCCCTGGGCTGACCCGACGTCAAACCAATGCAAGCCTTTGGTAGGGTGCAATTTGGGTACCAATCAAATTCCAAAGTTGTCACCCTGTGGCGTGTCACTGCCTGTGCACTGCATGCAGAGGCACTCCATGAGGGTAATCATACTCACAGTCGACGATGAAATGTCTTGCCAAGAAAACAAGCGTGGCCGAATGCACCAGAGCCACACTCCAGGGGTGCACTACTTTTGGTGAACACATCGTCTACACAAGAATCATCTGCTTGACCTGACCGGGCAAGTGTCACTGACGATGGGTACCTGCCACTTTTCTGGTGTTTGGCTGGGGCCCCAAGAATCTCTCATTTCAGTTGGCAGTTCAGATATGCACAGCTATGGCCCCAAAGGGCGAGTGTGTTTCCAATCACCACCCGATTGGAATACCAGCACTGCGCCCTCTGTAGAGTCTGCAGACTGCACAGGATCTCGGGAGTGCCACATCGGAAGGCACAGTCTGCGGGGCACATGACACCGTTTGCTGGTGAAAACACCGGTTCTGTATGCTGCTCCTATCTCTGCACCTGTTTGGCAGGGGGGAGGGGGAGGGAGAAGAAACAGAATATTGACTCTGGACTGGGTGCGCATGGAATGGCAGTGGGCTCATCTGCATTTACTCATCAACAACTCAACAAACTCTGTATGCTCAAGGCGGGGTAGGGTAGGGGTGCGGCCCCAGCTGACCAAGGACAAATCCGTCATGCCCTGAACTACCAAATTGGCAACCGTATTGGAATATCCAATGGCGTCCATTATTGTCAGTGCATACCGCTCTGACGCTTTCAACACGTTTTCATCCTCCATGAGAGATTACATGCATGCAGCACAGTCAATGATGACTTCCGATATGTTTGCAATTACACTGTTTGGGTGCACAAATTATATAGTAGCATACGGAATGCAACACACAAATGATCATTGAAAGGGTGCTCCTTTGTGTGCTTCTTGTTGATTGATTTGACAACATATGAAAGACTGACTGACTGACTGAGTGTAAAGCCGGCTTGTAGTCTCCCACACGGGACTACCTATGCGGTACTTTGTCATCAAGCTCCGGTTACAGCGTCTGAGCACTCAAGGCACGCAGAATGGGCATGGGGTGACACATAACAGTGTTGCTTGGGTGTTTTCTGGGAGGCTGCTTTGAAGTCTTGAGTTTTGGACAGGCAGTCAGACGTCCGTGTGGCTGTTTGCCCACGCACTTGGCGCTGCCGGCAGGATGGGGCCTGTACAATGCGCCGAAGGCGGTGGGACGTGTGTTTGGACCTCAAAATCTGACACCAGTGTGTGCAGTGGGATGACTGGCATGCCCTTGCAGACTTCCCTTGATGCGAGTTGACCTGGGAATAACTCTGCGGGAAAAGGCAATTCTGAGGTTCTGCAGTGGGATGCCTCCTTGCTTCTCTCCTGGAGAATCATTGAAACAGGCGAGCGGAGCAGGAAGGAAAGGAAAAGGCCGTTGTCATGATGAGGGGGGCCTCACAGGGCTTCAGCTTAAATTGTGCAGGGCAGTCATCAGCCAGAGGAGGGCACCGACAGATGGGATACCCCCTCCGCGCCGCAAGGGACTCATGGTCGTTCGCCGACGCCTGACGTTGCTGTTGGGGTGGAAGTGGGGACACAAGGGTTAAAGGGATTGACAACGTAGCTAAATCAACTCGGTGATCAGGCACTGGGGGCGTCACCATCCCTGCATGGTGATGCAATACCGTCCGTACCTACCCCACGGGTCATAGACTTAGTGGAACTATCACCAAAATATCTGCTAACACCACATGGACAAGGCAATGGCGCAAATGGACTGTACTTGAACTCCCGCCTGTAATGGCTGTGGCTGTTCTGTACGGTGTGCAAAGTGTGCTCTGAATCCAGCTGAAGAAGGCAACCTCACAGCCATCTAAACCCACCTGGAGGGGCGAGAGCACCTGGTCGGGGTCCACTCAGATGCTTAGACACAGAAATGGAGGGGATGTCGCGACAGGTGGGCCAGTTACAGAAGCTCCGCATGAAACGCATTGTGAGGGACCATTCGTCGGTCCGTTGGACAAGTACGCACGTGCACATCTTTTGGATGTACAGAAAGGGGTGGGCCTACGCATGTTGAGGCGTGCAACAGGAAAGAACTCATGATTGCATCGTCCATTCAGCATAGGCAGAGAAAGAAATCGGTCGTAAAATGGCGAAATGGTTTCAAACATGGCAGGTGAAATTTCCACAAAGCATTTGACTGTGGCAGCATGAGAACGCCCACAGACTTCCCACGACCTGATGCCAGTTTCTCAGAATTCTGCATGATTCAATCGTCCGCAGGGTCTTCCCAGCGGAGCTGTTCAGGACCAGCGGGTGGCCGTGAGAGCCATGCAGTCGTCCTATATATAGCGTGGCTGAAAAAACCTTGGCCAACTTCACTTGACCATGGGCACACCCATAATTCAGAGGCCCTCAGTCGGGCGATGCAAAGACTGATTCTACACAGCAGATGGCATTCGCAGTGTTGGGGCCCACGCAGTGTAACAGGGTGGGGTGGGGGGTGGCGGCGGCAAAGCGCCATGTTTACGATCCAACACGGACGCTCGTCACTTGTGGATAATTGTAGCCGAGTTTTGACTCCTTGGTAACCCTCGGGTGACGTCCCGTTGGGCAGTTGGGCAGTTGGGAGACGTTGTGGGGAGCGCGCAAATAGATAAGACCTGCAACTGACTGGTGCACAATCCGTGCACCGGCTCTGGAAAAGCCCCCCCTGCCTCGTCGGTAGCAAATGCCCAAGTGAACGGCATTCACGGGCCGGGGAGGGCGGGGGGGGGGGCAGCAGCAAACGACATGCACAAACTGCTCAAAAACGTAGGGGCAGTCAGCAACGGCCACTGGTCGCTCCACTGCGGGGGGGCGTTGCTCGACCATTGGCCGCGGAGTGTCAGGCCTCGGCACTTGTTGTTGCCGAAGACCGCAGACTGAGTCGGGGCTTCGGAGGTGCTCCGTGATCCCCCCTCCGAATGGTCCTTGGGGGCCTCATGCACAGGTCCCGGGCTACGGCGAGGCTGGCAGCCCCCGTGCGCAGGTTCAGGCGTCCTTCACGGAGCGGCAGCGTCCAGCCGGGGCGAGCCCGCCGCGGCCACGAGCAGCTCCGTGAGCACCTCCGCATTGAAGAGCCCCGAACACAAATCGGAGTCCAGCACGACCCCACACCGCTTCGGCGGCACCTCCCCGCCGTCCGCTGCACCCTCTTTGACAGGCCGAGCGACTGGAGCGCAGACCTTCTTGGCCTCCGCTGGCCACGGTTGGCAGATTCGGCGGTGCTTCGGCGGCACCTCCCCGCCGTCCTTCTTGGCCTCCGCCGGTTGGCAGACGTATGGGTCGACACTGCGGCGCGAGGCGCCCCTGGCCATATCGTGCGCCGGGCCCGGCGCGACGTGCTCGACGCCGCATTCCGTCGCGACATCCGGCGAGGCTTGCGAGGCAGCGTCGCGTGGGGCCCCGGGCCCGGCGGACGCCTGGATGCGCTCCGGACTCGGCTCCGGGCCCTGTTCCTTCTCCGCGTCCTCACGCAACGCCAGTTGGCTGTGCATCCAGCCTTGGAACTTCTTGGTGATGGGCTCCTGGACACCCTCGGCCACCACCCTCTCGGACACCACCTGGCGCAGCCTCTCGGGGTGCTCCTTCCAGCACTTCGTGCCGAACTTGCAGAAGCCCGACAAGGCCCAGACCTCACACACCTGCGTATCCGCAAGCTGCTCTAGTAGGATCACTTCGCCGGGCTCTGGGTGGTAGTAGCGACAGCCCTGACGAAGGCGGTAGCAATCGCCCTTGAGAAAGTCAAGGCACAGCGGCTTCTCCGTCTTCTTCTTGGATGCGTTCCGCGGAGCCCTCGCCGAGCGGCGTGTGCGAGGGGCCTGCGCTTTACGGGTGGGGCTTCCATCGTCGTCGCTTGAACCTTCGGCAGACATGCCGTCGCTCGCGGCCCGGCCCGTAGATGCGCACTTCAGGGCGTCATCTGCATTCACGTGACGCGACGCCCGGCGCATCGCTGCGGTGCAGCTCAACGCGGCGGACATGACGCAAGTTGACATTTTCGTTGTACGAAGAGTGTGGACTAGAATGCGAAGGACTAGAACAATACACTGTTTTTTACGATTGGATGGATGCTGTCACAAGCATGACCCTAATGCAAGACCCACAACCTCGTGCATGTGAGAGGGCATGCGACAAAGACATGCAGTGGTGGCCTTTGTAGGGAGGCACACGCAGTGGTGGCATGGTAGAAACATAGCGCGGCATAAGCCTCATCCATTACCAAGAGTGGAGTGGAGCTCCCCAAGTTGCTCACTTGGTGTCAGCTTGTGGTGTTCCCTCAGCCAGGACACGCAAAAAGGTACCCTGCACTTGGTTATTTTCACTTAGTAGATGAGGATAATCACAAGGGGGTCCCATGAACCGCAGTGTTGGCACATGCCAGACTTAGCCTCACAACCAAAACCCTGATGGAAGCAAGGTGGGACATCTTCCAACCTAAATCCAACATGTGGACAGCACAACCAACCCCCTACGTGGAATATGCCCGGCCTGGTGTGGTCGGCGGTCCGCAGATTGCTGATCACGAGGAAAGTCAAACACAGTAACCCCCTGACTCCCTTTCGCAAGCAGTGCTCTGGTTAGCCTACCTTTATGGTTGTTTTTCGAACTTGCACCTTGCTAAACAGAGTTGATGCACCCCACATCATTTTTGCACAACCAGTGGCATGGAATGGAAATGGCAATGAACAAATGATCACTTTCCCTATGGGGCTCATCTGTCCATTCCACAACCATTAACACACAAATGGGCAGGCACACACACCTTCATGGCACACAACCAAGGGTTCACTGGATTAGGATTTGGAGAACGCCATGAAAATTGCTTGTTGCCAGTTTTGTTGCGGGGCCATCATATAGTACAGAAGATTTTTTAAATAGGGACAGTTGTGAGTGTGATTGGAGGCACACATTTTTACATGCGCCCCCGTCGATGCACATGCACTTCGAATTTGGCAAAAATTTGGCAAAAAAAAATGGTGCGCACATGTGTAACATGTGCTTTCACATCATAGCAGCAGCGTGGAAAAGACACCTGTACTAGCTCCAAGGATAAAAGACGGGTGCTTGGTGGATCACCCCTCCATGTGTGACCTCACTTTTGCACCATACCTCGCCGTGTTCCTCATCTTTGATAGTGAACTCATGGGTGCGCACTCTCTTGCACACCCTGCCCATGTGGTACCTTATTGCCACCGTACTATTGAGTCAACCCCACCAATGCCCTTACCCATGAGCCTGCATAACAACCAAAATGAGACAACAACAGTGCACAACGTTAAGCATACACCATGGAGTGTGCCGTGTGACGGTAACATGTTCAGCCTCTTCCGGCACTGTCATGCCCATAGGGTTTGAAATACTCTACGCCCGTCAATTCGCCTTCCTTCCCTTTCCACTCAGCAAGTTCGAAGCGGGGGTCCTAAACATGTGCCCGGGTTTGAGTCAATCAGAATCAAAGCAAGCAGATTAGCACTAGACCTTCAGTGGACACGGCAGAGCCCTCACACAGGCAAAACAATTTTGGACACCGAGGGATACAGTCACACTAAGTTGGACCATGTGTAAGGAAAAGAGCAAATGTTGGTTTTCGATGAATTTTGGGGTGCTAGCAATGCAGAACATGGCACATAAAATGGCGGTGTTCCTTTTCGAGAGGCGTACGCCCCAAAGTCTTTGTATACACTGTGTTTTGCATGGTCTATGTATGGAATAAAACGTACGATGAAGGTGTCGTGCCTTGGATTTGATGTTGTTCAAACTTTGGCAGAGGTAGTGCTCGTACATATCATTTCAGTCAATTTGCAAGAGGTACTATGATGCATTTGATGTGTGGAATTGAAACAGATAAAGGGGGCGTGCGACCCATCGACGTGCGCAAGAAACTCACAAACTGCTGGCCCAGACCGCCCACCACAGGGAGGGGCGGTACCGTGCCCCCTTTTGTCCAACGACCAGCAACGTGTCTCCGTCCCACCCCGGGGGCAGGTGTACCGCCAGACTTGCCACTTCATCGCCTGGGCCCCGCCCACAACTGCTACTTCTCTGTGTTTGCACAAGCAAGTTATGGCCCACTTAGTGTGTTATTTCACTTGGAGTGACCCAGGTAAACGGGGCAATGGCCATAAGCCAGGGATCGTGTGTTCCATCTTCAATGTGCACAGTGTGTGGCACACTGCAATTTGATTCCGCTCAGCAGAAGACAAAATGACGGAGGTTTGGGTGTGAGCCAACTTGGCATTTCTGGAAGACCTGCAGGCTGCTCTGCGGACTGGTAAACAGGCGAGGGAGTCAAGCTGCGCCAAAAAACAATTTTCCGGCGCCTGTGGCGCAAGCATCTTTCCCCAAAATCTCAAATTGGAGAATCATGGGTTCGAAAACTTTGGGGGGTCTGGAGCAGGGGGGGGGGGGGGGGGCGGGGGTGTTTGGATTCGAATAGGCTGCCCCCCTTGTGCGAGGGATAAATTCTGTCCAACCTTTTTCAGCATAATTTGTCCATATGTTTTAGGGATTTGTCTGCAATATTCCCTGAACTGTTGTGCTGGGAATATGTGGTTGACTGACTCAGAGGCTGGTGTTGACATGCATGAGTTTACTGACTTGTACTATGATCACCCCCCCCTGCCCCCCCCCAACAATAGAAAGTCCGCCTACCCCTGGGCTGTAGGATGCCGAATAATCCTGATGTACAAATGGCGTAATAACCACTCACAAAAACCAGCAATTGGAATTGACGTATTTTGGTGTTGAGGAATCAGTCAACGCTTTGATTTAATTTTTGGAAACATTCTTTCGCTCCGAGGTTGGTACTGAGGTGGTGACCCTGTCTCCTCGAGGGCTGAGTTTCTACGGGTTTCCAAGCCCAGCTCTCGCTGCTAAGTCTGTTGGAGGCCTGTTTGTGTCTGAAGGACATGGCACTTGTGGGTGGCTGTGGCGACCATTGACATGCAATTCTCTGAGTAGTACGTTGTAGTATGTAGCAGCATGCTGGTCATGTTGGAGAGGTGGAGTTTGGACCCCAACCACGGAGTTTTCAACTCAAACTGTGTGTTGGGCCCACAGGTTGCATCCCAAAAGATATGTCAAATGGTCGGTTTTTTTTGTCGATGTACAGCCCAGCGGGCATGATACAATTAGGCACTTGGGAAGTGCATATCCCGGACGCTACATCAGCAGTCTTGTCTGTAACACTTTCTGCAGATGGAAGATCCATTGCCACAGGAAAAGCTGCAGCCAACAGGTTTCAGACCTTTCTGGTGTTTGATGCATATCGCTCGGGGACATCCATTCTATGCCAACGAGGAGCAAATTCGCACTTTTTCGGGGTTTCCTCAACTTTCGGTCTATTTTTGCGGCAAAAGTTTCGTTCCCTGGAGGGGGGGCGGATGTATGTGCATACTTTTTTAAATCGTTTAGAAAAGGCCGTTTCAAAAATGTATGGGTGGGGGGAGGGGTCACATTTTAGAGCACAGAGCGGTAAATTGGATGATGCACACAAACATGCACTGTACATTTCAAATATAATTATTCCAGCCTGTTTTCAACTAGAGCTGGGACCCCTTGGGGCAGACATCCCCATGCTTATTGTTGGGCACATGTGGTGCGTGCCTGTTGACAAAAAGGGGCAACAATGGCTCCGCCTGTCCCGCCCCGACACTGCCCCAGACCTTATCCCACCCCTGACAACAGGCATGCAAAATTGCAAATGGATTCCCTCAGAAGTCCCAGACATCGCCTAGCCCACCTGTAGGAGTTTCTGGACCGCACCTATTGCGTGAACTGGCTGCTGCATGGGCAAGATTTTTGCTCTCTCCACGAGAGGCCGTGGCCTTGAGTTCGAGTACAAGGGGTGCTTCTGCACAAGAGACAAAGTGTCCTGCCCATTGTCCGCCGACATCTTGCCGGAGTATGGCTTCAGACCTGCAACGGACGACGTGTGTGACGCATCTTGTATGGTGGACCCCAACATGGGCGATATCTGCACCAAGGCAGCCGGTATCACGTCGATGCAAGACAACTGCTTGTACCTAAAGGTCACGAGGCAGGACGAGAGCTTCCTGCTAGTGTCCATGCCCTGGACCCTCGGAGAGGCCCGTCCCGTGGTATACCAGGCGGTCTTTGAGGCTGGGATGGCGATCCGCGTCAATATCAAAGTCATCTTCCAGGCCTCCCGCCCGGATGCAAATATGTAGGGTATCCACGGCATGGGTCACCTCCGCTTGGGACAAAGGGGGGTTGGTGCAGCGCGAGAAGTGCATCCAGCAGGGGCCTCCATGTGACCAGCGCGACGTCTGTGAAGCACCGCGGAAGCGTGGGATAGCAGAGCTTCATGTGCAACCAACGCGGGATGGGGATGCTGCGAAGCGGCACCCGAGGAAGATACCAGCCATGAGTTTGACGATTGAATCGGTGTTCCCTATTGGTCAGGACAATACGGTCCCGGGCTGGGCATTCAAAGATGGGAAGATTCATCAGCCGCACAACGTCGAGGCACTACTCCTCAGAATTTGTCGTGCCCTGGAACGCATCCGTCGACAATAGGGCGAGCGCAAAGGACTTGCACGTCCAGAACAGCAAGGTCAGCTCCGTGGTGTCTGCAAGCACCAAGAGCAACACGTGACAGAGCCCTTCGGCCGGAAGTTGCAGCAGGAGTGGCGACGGAGCACAGAGGTTGGAGTGCACACCGAGGTGCCATGCTAGACGCTGCCCCCTGCACGCCATTGCTGCCGAGCTGCCAGTGCCGCTATCCGTACTCTTTTAGCCATTGCAGCTGCGACTGACGGTGCATCTGCTGCTGAAGGACGCGCCGTAGGGCCGGAATGTGCATAGACGTCATGGGAAATTGAGGTGCCCCTGCTGCGAGGGCCGGCGGACGGCCTACAACATAGATCAACGGGGCTGGGGGGCATGGGTCTCTGCCACCACCACATGGAATCACCGGGTCTGCTTCGCCAGCAAATTGCACAGCCTCATTGGAGGGCAGCAGTTTTAGGGCTGCGTCTGGATAAGTGGCATAGCTGTATTCTGGAGGCCCCTTTGGATCCAGTCCTTTCAGCATGGGCACGACTTGCTGCATGTACACGCTTATTAGATCCTCTTTGCTCCTGGGATTAAAAGGCTTGAGCTCGTGCCCATGGCCAAGCGCCTGCATTATCATGAGGGCTAACTGTGTATTGGTCAGCCGGTCCAATTTATCAATTTCGGTGGGCCAGTTGTGAAAGGGTTTGCCTTCACTGATCACCTGGACTACTTGCCCTGTGGCATCAAGCAGCGCTGCAGTGTCCCCGTCGTTGTTCCAGATGTAACGGTTGGTCCAGTGCAGCTCCAGTGGACCTTGGCATTGAAGATCCGAATGATGACCCGAGCGAACAACGAGGTTCTTTTGAGATGGAATGACTGTGTCTTTTGGGAAGAAGTAATGCTGATTGCCAGTCAGGCTAAATAGTTGCCATCCTTCGACAGAGAGTGGCTGTGACCCAGAGTTATGCACCTCAAAGAAATCTCGCACCAAATCCAACTTCGTGGTCACGTCTTGTTGCATCTTATAACAAAAAGAAAATCCTCAGTCAAAACGAACAGGGTGAAGCGCAAGATTGGGAAAAAACAGACACTCAGAAAGCTGGGACGGCTGAGAAGTTATCTTGGACCTGGACCACTGTGGCATTAGATGGGGGGGGTCGGGGGAGGGAGCAGGGCTCCAACAGGGAGGTCAGGGATAGGGGTTGAGGACATCAAACTTGAACCCAACACACATGCCTCAAACTGATCAGCGCATCAAGGGGGTGACCAGTATCATGGAGCAGAAAATGTGTACATAAATGTCCTTTTCTGGCGCCCTGACTTCAAGTCCATGGGGGCGTGTCGGCACAGCACGCGCACATGACAGGGAAGCATTGGAGGTTTTTGCTACAATTGGCAATATTCTTGCCTATACAAACCATACTACACCCCCACAATGTTGGACAGCCTCATGAGGCAATTCGGATTCTTTTCGTCATGACAGCTCCAAAGATACAAAGAAGAGGCCAGCACCGAAATCACGGGGGAATGTTTGCCCGGCGCGCGCCCGGCGCACTACTTTTCGATTCACTATCCCGACTTCAGCCCCAGATTTACCCTCTCATGGAGAAGCCCCCCAAGTAGACCACGTTGGACTGCACACCTTCCCTACAAAGCAGTTGCATAATAAGGCAATAGCTGTGAATTCAACAACTCCAAATGTCATTTGTATTGTACTCAACAAACAACATTGGTCCCACAAGTGTGTCCCGATTTCCTCAATAGGACCGGAAGGTTGAACGAAGTCAAATTGCACTCGAGACTGTTGACGGCAATCGGATACCACAAATGCCTGTTACTAGCATTATGGCCAGCGGTCATTTGACGGTAGTTTGCCTTTACCTTTCCCATAGATTTTGCTATGGTAATGAGTCCCCAAGCCGCAAGCGGTTTGGACGGCGTTTCTGCCTCACGTCACAAGAACAAAGCGCAAACTCAGCATTGGCTACATCACCCATGCCTTCTCGGGGGCCCAAAGTTGGGCGGAATGGCTACATCACCCCTGCCTTCTTGGGGTCCCCATGGTGGGGAGAAATCAACCTAGTAAGGAGGGGATGTGGTGGAAACAAGCCAAAAATGGATGAAAATGGGTGAAACTAGGTGAGAATCCAAATATATCATATCCCCAATGTGAAAGAAGCATCAAAAAACCCGTTTTGAAACAACAATAATGCCCATAGTATCACAAAGTATGGGGTTCTAGGATGGCTAGACGTCCAAATAGTTGCACTGCGCGCGCACTGCGCTTAGTGCACCCCCTAAAAGGTCACTGGTGGAGCACAGGTCAAAAAAGATGCCCAGCGCGAACCCAGCGCGCTAACGTTCCCCCCCACAGTGTACGCCACAGGGGCCAGTCCATATCCCCAACCGGAATGGATTGGATTGATGTCTGTGACACCAGAAGGTTACGGCCAAGCATTGATAGTGACAGTGGCAGTGATGGTTCTAACAGTTCGTCTAATTGCACCCGTTTTTCGGTGACAGTGGGTTCGTGCAGTCAAGCTAGTAGTTCTTCTCTTTCCCCATAACACCCACCAAGATAGAGCCACGTTCTCCGGTGCCCTATAACTTGGCCCCACCACAAGAAGAAACCTCAAACCCAATGGTGGATGAAGGCTATTTCTGATTAGTTTACATTCTATCTTTTTTTTTATCAAAGAAGCCGGTTCCAAATGTGCCAGGCGCCGCTGCGGGCGAAGTTCAGAGCGATAAGTACAGATTTTGGCCGTGCCAGGGTGAGCATACGGGCTGCAGCTCATGGCTGGGCCCCCATGGTTCGTCAAGTTAGCGGGATTTCCCACTCGTTTGGATCCCAGTGCGCTTTTTGTCGTTTTGGTAGCGGCTGCAGCGGGACTTCCCACAAGGTGGGGTCCCACTGCTCCCGTGTCCATTTCCTAGCGAAGTATATGGTCTGTCGTGCCTGTCTAGTTGCGTCCCAAAAGAGGGCTGTCTTTTGTCGGCATGCGGTAGCAGTGGCATGGTCCAGTTGGATAAGACGCCCCTGTTGGATAAGAGCATACTAGGCCTGTCTTCTCTGGTCTGTGAGGAGCAGTTCTGAGTTCGTGCACAGGCTCTCATGCATGAGGTAAGACATTTTTGCGCTGACGCACTGCTGCATGGTTGAGTGCTTTGCCTGTTCGTACGATTAGTTTACATTCTATTGCAATTGCTAAAATATTTAGCAATTAGTTTTGCAATTTTTGTGCCATTGCATGTGCATATAGGCTGTGCATACCCCTAGGAAAAGGCTTGGTGGGGAGTGTGGTGGGTTAAGCCCAGCCTGAGCTACCCGCAACCACAGCTACATTGTCGATCCCCCACCCGGGTCCAACGAACAATTTTGCCCTTAAAAAATACAGTCTGAACAGGAGTGTTCGTTGGACACAGCGTTCAGTGCGTGCAACAATATTGTGAAATGGCGGTAACACATCCCTAGGCACAAGTTACCCAGCTGATTCAAAGCACAATGTGATTCCTCCGATTAGCACTTTTGAGACAGCGCCCAAACTTGAATCGCCATAAATTGAACCATTGGCGGAGCTCAATTGAGAAAGGTTCCTGGTATTGGAAGAAAGCACAAGGTTGATGGTCTCATTCGAGGTTTTCAAACGCTCTCCTCAGCCCCTCAAAGCTGGGATGGTAGCCACTGCAACGTTCTGAAGGTTCATGGAGTTCAGTATGTACAGGCAGAGGTGCATAGTTGCTGGCTCAGTGGTGGCCTGCTTCGCCTGTGATCTGATCCATCCTGCTGCTTCCCCCTACTTGTCCCCCTGTACCCTTGCTAAACCTAAGGTCAAAGAACAGATAGGGCCCTAGAAGGCAAGGCCCTAACCAGCATATTCCCTCATCGCGCTCTCATTTTCCTGATATACATGTATATCCACCCTGGGCGACAAGACACCCTGGGCTGTGCCCGTGACAAGACACGTGGCTCTTTTCACTCGGGCTGCCTGACTGAGGGGAGTGTTAGCAATAACATGAAGAGAAAGCGTGTCGCATCCCCCGAAATGGGGTCACATGCAAAGAATAATGTCTGATGAACGTGCCTCAGCACTGCTGGCATCCCTGCAAACCAATAGTGATAGTATCCCCATATCTACATTTTAGTATACCTGACAAGATCTGCCCTGGGCGTTAGGACACCCTGGGCTGCGCCCGTGACAGGACACGTGGCTCTGCAATAGTACTTCCTGACTGAAGTGAGCGTCAGCAACAACGTGTTCCAGCGTGCCTGACTAACTCTGCCCTGGGCGTCAGGTCACCCTGGGCTGCGCCCGTGACGAGACACGTGGCTCATCATTAGTACTGCCTGACTGAAGGGAGCGTCATCAATAACGTGTAAAGAAAGCGCGTCGCATCTCCCGAGATGGGGTCAAAGACGTGGAATAGTGCCTACTGAAAGTGCTTCAGCAACTCTGGCATCCCTGCAAACCAACGGTGATAATAGTCCCCTGATCTGCCGGCTGACGTGTGCACAGGTTGATGGGGTCGGACTTCCCCTGCATCCCCAACACAAGCTGTGTTTGGACCATCAGGACGTTCCCTCATTGGTCACAGCACTCCCATGGCCGCCGGTGTACCTTTCCATCCCAAGGGGTTCCTTGCACTGCGCGCTTCTTTTAAACCATGTTCCCCCTGAGGAGCCCCTAGGCACACCCCTTGGAAACGCCCTTAGAATTAGGTGACCCAAACTGCCCCAGCTCAGAAAGTTGCAAACTACCTTCCCTTCACATAACACACATCATGCACAACTAGAAAAGCCATGAATAGCGCATTGGTCGCCACCCTCAACAACACACAATTGTCTTTTTGTTCCATTGTCAAGTAAGTACAAATTGAGAATACGCAACTTGTGTGCACAATATGACACAGTTGCAGAATTAAAGAAATGTCACATTGTCAAATGTGTGTGTGTCAATGCAATCCGTATAATATTGCGGTTCACACTTGTGTCACATGGACATCTTTTCAGGGTCAGACTTGGTGCAACAAAGGGCACATACATCCCAATCATCAACAACAACATCCTCATCATCATTGTCCTGCTGTGTAGGTGCGGTCCATACATGTGTAGGTACGTGTTCCCATGGACCATATGGAGGGTACCATACCTGTTTTCGGATCCAAAATTGTTGCAAAAGCAAGAGTACGCGCACGTACTCATGCAACTCGGTACGGGATCCCATCCATAAGTTCCTTACCATGCCGCAGTGCCAGGTGCATGCAAACAAGTTCTCAATACCAGGGCTGTCCTTGACGCAAAAAAAAAAAGTGGTTCCAGAACCAGGTAATTTCAAAAGAGCCCGCGGACAGTATATGTCTTCACCCCGGTGTTCCCAATTGTTCAACCATGAGTCCCTAGCCCCAAATTGGTCTCAGCACACAACCATATGATCCTAGCCCCACATGTGTTGCATGATAGAATCAGAACCCTACCTCACACCCTGCACAATTCAACATGAACAAGAGCAATACTTTTTCTGATCAAATACAGTGATGCAGCGTTCGACCACCCGAATGTTCCATCGCCGGTGGCACAGCTGAAAACAAACTCCCTACTGCTGGTACAAACTCTAGAAGTGCACCCTGACACGCTCCATAAGCTCACCCTTCCCCCTGCTCACACTCAAACCATGCTTCCTACAAATGGCCTTAAACTCAACCTTAGTCCACTCATGCAACATCCCCCTCTCTATTGCCTTCAACACCGCCTCATCCACATCATACCGAAACACCAACTGCGCGGCAAGGTTAGAAGAGGTGGAGGGGACAGCTGAGGGGTTACGAAGGTCAAAAGAGGAGCTACTGGCAACTGCACCTGCCTGCTCCAAATCCTCGTCCTCACTGTCTTCGTCCTCACCCTCCAACTCAACCCCATACACATCGCCAATGTCGGCGTCACGTGTCGCCCTCTTGGGGACAACCCACAAATCTCAAATGTCCAACGGAACCTCTGCCTGACCATCCTCTTCCAAAGAAACTGCCAAATCCTTGAAAGCCGCAAACCCAAGCAAACCACCATCTTCCACCTCAACCGCATGCCCTTGCTTCCGTTTGCGCGGGCGGAAAGGGGTCTTGCGAAGGTCCTCAAAAAACTCAAACGGCCCCCAATCCTCTGGTGCCTCCGCTCTGAAGCGGTGGGGATCCCCGATACGGCAGGGGTGAGGTAGCCATTTTGCCCACTTGTGGGCCACTTCTGATTTTGCCCCCCGCTCCGAAGCGGTGGGGATCCCCGATACGGCAGGGGTGAGGTAGCCATTTCGCCCACTTGTGGGCCACTTCTGATTTTGCCCCCCGCTCTGAAGCGGTGGGGATCCCCGATACGGCAGGGGTGAGGTAGCCACTTTGCCCACTTGTGGGCCACTTCTGATTTTGCCCCCCGCTCTGAAGCGGTGGGGATCCCCGGTACGGCAGGGGTGAGGTAGCCATTTCGCCCACTTGTGGGCCACTTCTGATTTTGCCCCCCGCTCCGCAGCGGCGGGGATCCCCGATACGGCAGGGGTGAGGTAGCCATTTCGCCCACTTGTGGGCCACTTCTGATTTTGCCCCCCGCTCTATAGCGGTGGGAATCCCCGATACGGCAGGGGTGAGGTAGCCATTTCGCCCACTTGTGGGCCACTTCTGATTTTGCCCCCCGCTCTGAAGCGGTGGGGATCCCCGATACAGCAGGGGTGAGGTAGCCATTTCGCCCACTTGTGGGCCACTTCTGATTTTGCGCCCCGCTCTGAAGCGGTGGGGATCCCCGATACGGCAGGGGTGAGGTAGCCACTTTGCCCACTTGTGGGCCACTTCTGATTTTGCCCCCCGCTCTGAAGCGGTGGGGATGCCCGATACGGCAGGGGTGAGGTAGCCATTTCGCCCACTTGTGGGCCACTTCTGATTTTGCCCCCCGCTCTATAGCGGTGGGGATCCCCGATACGGCAGGGGTGAGGTAGCCATTTCGCCCACTTGTGGGCCACTTCTGATTTTGCCCCCCGCTCTGAAGCGGTGGGGATCACCGATACGGCAGGGGTGAGGTAGCCATCATGCCCACTTGTGGGCCACTTCTGATTTTGCCCCCCGCTCTATAGCGGTGGGGATCCCCGATACGGCAGGGGTGAGGTAGCCATTTCGCCCACTTGTGGGCCACTTCTGATTTTGCCCCCCGCTCTGAAGCGGTGGGGATGCCCGATACGGCAGGGGTGAGGTAGCCACTTTGCCCAGTTGTGGGCCACTTCTGATTTTGCCCCCCGCTCTGAAGCGGTGGGGATCCCCGATACGGCAGGGCTGAGGTAGCCATTTCGCCGATTTGTGGGCCACTTCTGATTTTGCCCCCCGCTCTGAAGCGGTGGGGATGCCCGATACGGCAGGGGTGAGGTAGCCATTTCGCCCACTTGTGGGCCACTTCTGATTTTGCCCCCCGCTCTATAGCGGTGGGGATCCCCGATACGGCAGGGGTGAGGTAGCCATTTCGCCCACTTGTGGGCCACTTCTGATTTTGCCCCCCGCTCTGTAGTGGTGGGGATGCCCGATACGGCAGGGGTGAGGTAGCCATTTCGCCCACTTGTGGGCCACTTCTGATTTTGCCCCCCGCTCCGAAGCGGTGGGGATGCTTGATACGGCAGGGGTGAGGTAGCCATCATGCCCACTTGTGGGACACTTCTGATTTTGCCCCCCGCTCTGAAGCGGTGGGGATCCCCGATACGGCAGGGGTGAGGTAGCCATTTCGCCGATTTGTGGGCCACTTCTGATTTTGCCCCCCGCTCTGAAGCGGTGGAGATGCCCGATACCGCAGGGCTGAGGTAGCCATTTCGCCCACTTGTGGGCCACTTCTGATTTTGCCCCCCGCTCTGAAGCGGTGGGGATCACCGATACGGCAGGGGTGAGGTAGCCATTTCGCCGATTTGTGGGCCACTTCTGATTTTGCCCCCTGCTCTGAAGCGTTGGGGATGCCCGATACGGCAGGGGTGAGGTAGCCACGTTGCCCACTTGTGGGCCACTTCTGATTTTGCCCCCCGCTCTGAAGCGGTGGGGATCCCCGATACGGCAGGGGTGAGGTAGCCATCATGCCCACTTGTGGGCCACTTCTGATTTTGCCCCCCGCTCTGCAGCAGTGGGGATCCCCGATACGGCAGGGATGAGGTAGCCATTTCGCCCACTTGTGGGCCACTTCTGATTTTGCCCCCCGCTCTATAGCGGTGGGGATCCCCGATACGGCAGGGGTGAGGTAGCCATTTCGCCCACTTGTGGGCCACTTCTGATTTTGCCCCCCGCTCTGTAGTGGTGGGGATGCCCGATACGGCAGGGGTGAGGTAGCCATTTCGCCCATTTGTGGGCCACTTCTGATTTTGCCCCCCGCTCTGAAGCGGTGGGGATGCCCGATACGGCAGGGGTGAGGTAGCCATCATGCCCACTTGTGGGACACTTCTGATTTTGCCCCCCGCTCTGAAGCGGTGGGGATCACCGATACGGCAGGGGTGAGGTAGCCATTTCGCCGATTTGTGGGCCACTTCTGATTTTGCCCCCCGCTCTGAAGCGGTGGAGATGCCCGATACGGCAGGGGTGAGGTAGCCATTTCGCCCACTTGTGGGCCACTTCTGATTTTGCCCCCCGCTCTATAGCGGTGGGGATCCCCGATACTGTAGGGGTGAGGTAGCCATCATGCCCACTTGTGGGCCACTTCTGATTTTGCCCCCCACTCTGCAGCAGTGGGGATCACCGATACGGCAGGGGTGAGGCATCCCCACCGCTTCAGAGCGGGGGGCAAAATCAGAGATGGCCCAGAAATGGGCGAAATGGCTACCTCACCCCTGCTGTATCGGTGATCCCCACCGCTTCAGAGCGGGGGGCAAAATCAGATGTGGCCCACAAGTGGGCGAAATGGCTACCTCACCCCTGCCGTATCGGGGATCCCCACCGCTATAGAGCGGGGGGCAAAATCAGAAGTGGCCCACAAGTGGGCGAAATGGCTACCTCACCCCTGCCGTATCGGGGATCCCCACTGCTGCAGAGCGGGGGGCAAAATCAGAAGTGGCCCACAAGTGGGCATGATGGCTACCTCACCCCTGCCGTATCGGGGATCCCCACCGCTATAGAGCGGGGGGCAAAATCAGAAGTGGCCCACAAGTGGGCAAAGTGGCTACCTCACCCCTGCCGAATCGGGCATCCCCACCGCTTCGGAGCGGGGGGCAAAATCAGAAGTGGCCCACAAGTGGGCATGATGGCTACCTCACCCCTGCCGTATCGGGGATCCCCACCGCTTCAGAGCGGGGGGCAAAATCAGAAGTGGCCCACAAGTGGGCAAAGTGGCTACCTCACCCCTGCCGTATCGGGGATCCCCACCGCTTCAGAGCGGGGGGCAAAATCAGAAGTGGCCCACAAGTGGGCAAAGTGGCTACCTCACCCCTGCCGTATTGGGCATCCCCACCGCTTCAGAGCGGGGGGCAAAATCAGAAGTGGCCCACAAGTGGGCAAAATGGCTACCTCACCCCTGCCGTATCGGGCATCCCCACCGCTTCAGAGCGGGGGGCAAAATCAGAAGTGGCCCACAAGTGGGCAAAATGGCTACCTCACCCCTGCCGTATCGGGCATCCCCACCGCTTCAGAGCGGGGGGCAAAATCAGAAGTGGCCCACAAGTGGGCATGATGGCTACCTCACCCCTGCCGTATCGGGGATCCCCGCCGCTGCGGAGCGGGGGGCAAAATCAGAAGTGGCCCACAAGTCGGCAAAATGGCTACCTCACCCCTGCCGTATCGGGGATCCCCACTGCTTCAGAGCGGGGGGCAAAATCAGAAGTGGCCCACAAATCGTCGAAATGGCTACCTCACCCCTGCTGTATCGGTGATCCCCACCGCTTCAGAGCGGGGGGCAAAATCAGAAGTGGCCCACAAGTGGGCGAAATGGCTACCTCACCCCTGCCGTATCGGGGATCCCCACCGCTGCAGAGCGGGGGGCAAAATCAGAAGTGGCCCACAAGTGGGCGAAATGGCTACCTCACCCCTGCCGTATCGGGGATCCCCAGCGCATCAGAGCGGGGGGCAAAATCAGAAGTGGCCCACAAATGGGCGAAATGGCTACCTCACCCCTGCCGTATCGGGGATCCCCACCGCTTCAGAGCGGGGGGCAAAATCAGAAGTGGCCCACAAATCGGCAAAATGGCTACCTCACCCCTGCCGTATCGGGCCCACCGCTTCAGAGCGGGGGGCAAAATCAGAAGTGGCCCACAAGTCGGCAAAATGGCTACCTCACCCCTGCTGTATCGGTGATCCCCACGGCTTCAGAGCGGGGGGCAAAATCAGAAGTGGCCCACAAGTGGGCGAAATGGCTACCTCACCCCTGCCGTATCGGGGATCCCCACCGCTATAGAGCGGGGCGCAAAATGAGAAGTGGCCCACAAGTGGGCGAAATGGCTACCTCACCCCTGCCGTATCGGGCATCCCCACTGCTGCAGAGTGGGGGGCAAAATCAGAAGGGGCCCACAAGTGGGCATGATGGCTACCTCACCCCTGCCGTATCGGGGATCCCCACCGCTTCAGAGCGGGGGGCAAAATCAGAAGTGGCCAACAAATGGGCGAAATGGCTACCTCACCCCTGCTGTATCGGTGATCCCCACCGCTTCAGAGCGGGGGGCAAAATCAGAATTGGCCCACCAGTGGGCAAAGTGGCTACCTCACCCCTGCCGTATCGGGCATCCCCACCGCTTCAGAGCGGGGGGCAAAATCAGAAGTGGCCCACAAGTCGGCAAAATGGCTACCTCACCCCTGCTGTATCGGTGATCCCCACCGCTTCAGAGCGGGGGGCAAAATCAGATGTGGCCCTAGAGTGGGCGAAATGGCTACCTCACCCCTGCCGTATCGGGGATCCCCACCGCTATAGAGCGGGGGGCAAAATCAGAAGTGGCCCACAAGTGGGCAAAGTGGCTACCTCACCCCTGCCGTATCGGGCATCCCCACTGCTGCAGAGCGGGGGGCAAAATCAGAAGTGGCCCACAAGTGGGCATGATGGCTACCTCACCCCTGCTGTATCGGGGATCCCCACCGCTTTAGAGCGGGGGGCAAAATCAGATGTGGCCCACAAGTGGGAAATGGCTACCTCACCCCTGCCGTATCGGGGATCCCCACCGCTATAGAGCGGGGGGCAAAATCAGAAGTGGCCCACAAGTGGGCAAAGTGGCTACCTCACCCCTGCCGTATCGGGCATCCCCACCGCTTCAGAGCGGGGAGCAAAATCAGAAGTGGCCCACAAGTGGGCGAAATGGCTACCTCACCCCTGCTGTATCGGGGATCCCCACCGCTTCACAGCGGGGGGCAAAATCAGAAGTGGCCCACAAGTGGGCATGATGGCTACCTCACCCCTGCTGTATCGGTGATCCCCACCGCTTCACAGCGGGGGGCAAAATCAGAAGTGGCCCACAAGTGGGCGAAATGGCTACCTCACCCCTGCCGTATCGGGCATCCCCACCGCTTCAGAGCGGGGGGCAAAATCAGAAGTGGCCCACAAGTGGGCGGAATGGCTACCTCACCCCTGCCGTATCGGGGATCCCCACCGCTTCAGAGCGGGGGGCAAAATCAGAAGTGGCCCACAAGTGGGCAACGTGGCTACCTCACCCCTGCCGTATCGGGCATCCCCACCGCTTCAGAGCGGGGCGCAAAATCAGAAGTGGCCCACAAGTGGGCGAAATGGCTACCTGACCCCTGCCGTATCGGGGATCCCCACCGCTTCGGAGCGGGGGGCAAAATCAGAAGTGGCCCACAAGTGGGCATGATGGCTACCTCACCCCTGCCGTATCGGGGATCCCCGCCGCTTCAGAGCGGGGGGCAAAATCAGAAGTGGCCCACAAGTGGGCATGATGGCTACCTCACCCCTACCGTATCGGGGATCCCCACCGCTTCAGAGCGGGGGGCAAAATCAGAAGTGGCCCACAAATCGGCGAAATGGCTACCTCACCCCTGCCGTATCGGGGATCCCCACCGCTTCAGAGCGGGGCGCAAAATCAGAAGTGGCCCACAAGTGGGCGAAATGGCTACCTGACCCCTGCCGTATCGGGGATCCCCACCGCTTCGGAGCGGGGGGCAAAATCAGAAGTGGCCCACAAGTGGGCATGATGGCTACCTCACCCCTGCCGTATCGGGGATCCCCGCCGCTTCAGAGCGGGGGGCAAAATCAGAAGTGGCCCACAAGTGGGCATGATGGCTACCTCACCCCTACCGTATCGGGGATCCCCACCGCTTCAGAGCGGGGGGCAAAATCAGAAGTGGCCCACAAATCGGCGAAATGGCTACCTCACCCCTGCCGTATCGGGGATCCCCACCGCTTCAGAGCGGGGCGCAAAATCAGAAGTGGCCCACAAGTGGGCGAAATGGCTACCTGACCCCTGCCGTATCGGGGATCCCCACCGCTTCGGAGCGGGGGGCAAAATCAGAAGTGGCCCACAAGTGGGCATGATGGCTACCTCACCCCTGCCGTATCGGGGATCCCCGCCGCTTCAGAGCGGGGGGCAAAATCAGAAGTGGCCCACAAGTGGGCATGATGGCTACCTCACCCCTACCGTATCGGGGATCCCCACCGCTTCAGAGCGGGGGGCAAAATCAGAAGTGGCCCACAAATCGGCGAAATGGCTACCTCACCCCTGCCGAATCGGGCATCCCCACCGCTTCAGAGCGGGGGGCAAAATCAGAAGTGGCCCACAAGTGGGCATGATGGCTACCTCACCCCTACCGTATCGGGGATCCCCACCGCTTCAGAGCGGGGGGCAAAATCAGAAGTGGCCCACAAGTCGGCAAAATGGCTACCTCACCCCTGCTGTATCGGTGATCCCCACCGCTTCAGAGCGGGGGGCAAAATCAGAAGTGGCCCACAAGTGGGCGAAATGGCTACCTCACCCCTGCCGTATCGGGGATCCCCACCGCTATAGAGCGGGGGGCAAAATCAGAAGTGGCCCACAAGTGGGCGAAATGGCTACCTCACCCCTGCCGTATCGGGCATCCCCACTGCTGCAGAGTGGGGGGCAAAATCAGAAGGGGCCCACAAGTGGGCATGATGGCTACCTCACCCCTGCCGTATCGGGGATCCCCACCGCTTCAGAGCGGGGGGCAAAATCAGAAGTGGCCAACAAGTGGGCGAAATGGCTACCTCACCCCTGCTGTATCGGTGATCCCCACCGCTTCAGAGCGGGGGGCAAAATCAGATGTGGCCCACAAGTGGGCGAAATGGCTACCTCGCCCCTGCCGTATCGGGGATCCCCACCGCTATAGAGCGGGGGGCAAAATCAGAAGTGGCCCACAAGTGGGCAAAGTGGCTACCTCACCCCTGCTGTATCGGTGATCCCCACCGCTTCAGAGCGGGGGGCAAAATCAGATGTGGCCCACAAGTGGGCGAAATGGCTACCTCAACCCTGCCGTATCGGGCATCCCCACCGCTTCAGAGCGGGGGGCAAAATCAGATGTGGCCCACAAGTGGGCGAAATGGCTACCTCACCCCTGCTGTATCGGTGATCCCCACCGCTTCAGAGCGGGGGGCAAAATCAGATGTGGCCCACAAGTGGGCAAAGTGGCTACCTCACCCCTGCCGTATCGGGCATCCCCACCGCTTCAGAGCGGGGGGCAAAATCAGAAGTGGCCAACAAGTGGGCGAAATGGCTACCTCACCCCTGCTGTATCGGTGATCCCCACCGCTTCAGAGCGGGGGGCAAAATCAGATGTGGCCCACAAGTGGGCGAAATGGCTACCTCACCCCTGCCGTATCGGGCATCCCCACCGCTTCAGAGCGGGGGGCAAAATCAGAAGTGGCCCACAAGTGGGCAAAGTGGCTACCTCACCCGTGCCGTATCGGGCATCCCCACCGCTTCAGAGCGGGGGGCAAAATCAGAAGTAGCCCACAAGTGGGCAAAGTGGCTACCTCACCCCTGCTGTATCGGTGATCCCCACCGCTTCAGAGCGGGGGGCAAAATCAGATGTGGCCCACAAGTGGGCGAAATGGCTACCTCACCCCTGCCGTATCGGGGATCCCCACCGCTATAGAGCGGGGGGCAAAATCAGAAGTGGCCCACAAGTGGGCAAAGTGGCTACCTCACCCCTGCCGTATCGGGCATCCCCACTGCTGCAGAGCGGGGGGCAAAATCAGAAGTGGCCCACAAGTGGGCATGATGGCTACCTCACCCCTGCTGTATCGGGGATCCCCACCGCTTTAGAGCGGGGGGCAAAATCAGATGTGGCCCACAAGTGGGAAATGGCTACCTCACCCCTGCCGTATCGGGGATCCCCACCGCTATAGAGCGGGGGGCAAAATCAGAAGTGGCCCACAAGTGGGCAAAATGGCTACCTCACCCCTGCCGTATCGGGCATCCCCACCGCTTCAGAGCGGGGAGCAAAATCAGAAGTGGCCCACAAGTGGGCGAAATGGCTACCTCACCCCTGCTGTATCGGGGATCCCCACCGCTTCACAGCGGGGGGCAAAATCAGAAGTGGCCCACAAGTGGGCATGATGGCTACCTCACCCCTGCTGTATCGGTGATCCCCACCGCTTCAGAGCGGGGGGCAAAATCAGAAGTGGCCCACAAGTGGGCAAAGTGGCTACCTCACCCCTACCGTATCGGGCATCCCCACCGCTTCAGAGCGGGGGGCAAAATCAGAAGCGGCCCACAAGTCAGCAAAATGGCTACCTCACCCCTGCTGTATCGGTGATCCCCACCGCTATAGAGCGGGGGGCAAAATCAGAAGTGGCCCACAAGTGGGCAAAGTGGCTACCTCACCCCTGCCGTATCGGGCATCCCCACCGCTTCAGAGCGGGGGGCAAAATCAGAAGTGGCCCACAAGTGGGCGAAATGGCTACCTCACCCCTGCCGTATCGGGGATCCCCACCGCTTCAGAGCGGGGGGCAAAATCAGAAGTGGCCCACAAGTGGGCAAAGTGGCTACCTCACCCCTACCGTATCGGGCATCCCCACCGCTTCAGAGCGGGGGGCAAAATCAGAAGTGGCCCACAAGTGGGCATGATGGCTACCTCACCCCTGCTGTATCGGTGATCCCCACCGCTTCACAGCGGGGGGCAAAATCAGAAGTGGCCCACAAGTGGGCAAAGTGGCTACCTCACCCCTACCGTATCGGGGATCCCCACCGCTTCAGAGCGGGGGGCAAAATCAGAAGTGGCCCACACGTCAGCAAAATGGCTACCTCACCCCTGCTGTATCGGTGATCCCCACCGCTTCAGAGCGGGGGGCAAAATCAGAAGTGGCCCACAACTGGGCAAAGTGGCTACCTCACCCCTGCTGTATCGGTGATCCCCACCGCTTCAGAGCGGGGGGCAAAATCAGAAGTGGCCCACAAGTGGGCGAAATGGCTACCTCACCCCTGCCGTATCGGGGATCCCCACCGCTTCAGAGCGGGGGGCAAAATCAGAAGTGGCCCACAAGTGGGCGAAATGGCTACCTGACCCCTGCCGTATCGGGGATCCCCACCGCTTCAGAGCGGGGCGCAAAATCAGAAGTGGCCCACAAGTGGGCGAAATGGCTACCTGACCCCTGCCGTATCGGGGATCCCCACCGCTTCGGAGCGGGGGGCAAAATCAGAAGTGGCCCACAAGTGGGCAAAGTGGCTACCTCACCCCTGCTGTATCGGGGATCCCCACCGCTTCACAGCGGGGGGCAAAATCAGAAGTGGCCCACAAGTGGGCATGATGGCTACCTCACCCCTGCTGTATCGGTGATCCCCACCGCTTCACAGCGGGGGGCAAAATCAGAAGTGGCCCACAAGTGGGCAAAGTGGCTACCTCACCCCTACCGTATCGGGGATCCCCACCGCTTCAGAGCGGGGGGCAAAATCAGAAGTGGCCCACAAGTCAGCAAAATGGCTACCTCACCCCTGCTGTATCGGTGATCCCCACCGCTTCAGAGCGGGGGGCAAAATCAGAAGTGGCCCACAACTGGGCAAAGTGGCTACCTCACCCCTGCTGTATCGGTGATCCCCACCGCTTCAGAGCGGGGGGCAAAATCAGAAGTGGCCCACAAGTGGGCGAAATGGCTACCTCACCCCTGCCGTATCGGGGATCCCCACCGCTTCAGAGCGGGGGGCAAAATCAGAAGTGGCCCACAAGTGGGCAACGTGGCTACCTCACCCCTGCCGTATCGGGGATCCCCACCGCTTCAGAGCGGGGGGCAAAATCAGAAGTGGCCCACAAGTGGGCAAAGTGGCTACCTCACCCCTACCGTATCGGGCATCCCCACCGCTTCAGAGCGGGGGGCAAAATCAGAAGCGGCCCACAAGTCAGCAAAATGGCTACCTCACCCCTGCTGTATCGGTGATCCCCACCGCTTCAGAGCGGGGGGCAAAATCAGAAGTGGCCCACAAGTGGGCAAAGTGGCTACCTCACCCCTACCGTATCGGGCATCCCCACCGCTTCAGAGCGGGGGGCAAAATCAGAAGCGGCCCACAAGTCAGCAAAATGGCTACCTCACCCCTGCTGTATCGGTGATCCCCACCGCTTTAGAGCGGGGGGCAAAATCAGAAGTGGCCCACAAGTGGGCAACGTGGCTACCTCACCCCTGCCGTATCGGGGATCCCCACCGCTTCAGAGCGGGGCGCAAAATCAGAAGTGGCCCACAAGTGGGCGAAATGGCTACCTGACCCCTGCCGTATCGGGGATCCCCACCGCTTCGGAGCGGGGGGCAAAATCAGAAGTGGCCCACAAGTGGGCAAAGTGGCTACCTCACCCCTGCTGTATCGGGGATCCCCACCGCTTCACAGCGGGGGGCAAAATCAGAAGTGGCCCACAAGTGGGCATGATGGCTACCTCACCCCTGCTGTATCGGTGATCCCCACCGCTTCACAGCGGGGGGCAAAATCAGAAGTGGCCCACAAGTGGGCAAAGTGGCTACCTCACCCCTACCGTATCGGGGATCCCCACCGCTTCAGAGCGGGGGGCAAAATCAGAAGTGGCCCACAAGTCAGCAAAATGGCTACCTCACCCCTGCTGTATCGGTGATCCCCACCGCTTCAGAGCGGGGGGCAAAATCAGAAGTGGCCCACAACTGGGCAAAGTGGCTACCTCACCCCTGCTGTATCGGTGATCCCCACCGCTTCAGAGCGGGGGGCAAAATCAGAAGTGGCCCACAAGTGGGCGAAATGGCTACCTCACCCCTGTCGTATCGGGGATCCCCACCGCTTCAGAGCGGGGGGCAAAATCAGAAGTGGCCCACAAGTGGGCAACGTGGCTACCTCACCCCTGCCGTATCGGGGATCCCCACCGCTTCAGAGCGGGGCGCAAAATCAGAAGTGGCCCACAAGTCGGCGAAATGGCTACCTGACCCCTGCCGTATCGGGGATCCCCACCGCTTCGGAGCGGGGGGCAAAATCAGAAGTGGCCCACAAGTGGGCATGATGGCTACCTCACCCCTGCCGTATCGGGGATCCCCACCGCTTCAGAGCGGGGCGCAAAATCAGAAGTGGCCCACAAGTCGGCGAAATGGCTACCTGACCCCTGCCGTATCGGGGATCCCCACCGCTTCAGAGCGGGGGGCAAAATCAGAAGTGGCCCACAAGTGGGCGAAATGGCTACCTCACCCCTGCCGTATCGGGCATCCCCACCGCTTCGGAGCGGGGGGCAAAATCAGAAGTGGCCCACAAGTGGGCGAAATGGCAACCTCACCCGTGCCGTATCGGGGATCCCCACCGCTTCGGAGCGGGGGGCAAAATCAGAAGTGGCCCACAAGTGGGCGAAATGGCTACCTCACGCGTGCCGTATCGGGCATCCCCACCGCTTCAGAGCGGGGGGCAAAATCAGAAGTAGCCCACAAGTGGGCAAAGTGGCTACCTCACCCCTGCCGTATCGGTGATCCCCACCGCTTCGGAGCGGGGGGCAAAATCAGAAGTGGCCCACAAGTGGGCAACGTGGCTACCTCACCCCTGCCGTATCGGGGATCCCCACCGCTATAGAGCGGGGGGCAAAATCAGAAGTGGCCCACAAGTGGGCAACGTGGCTACCTCACCCCTGCCGTATCGGGGATCCCCACCGCTTCAGAGCGGGGTGCAAAATCAGAAGTGGCCCACAAGTGGGCGAAATGGCTACCTGACCCCTGCCGTATCGGGGATCCCCACCGCTTCGGAGCGGGGGGCAAAATCAGAAGTGGCCCACAAGTGGGCAAAGTGGCTACCTCACCCCTACCGTATCGGGCATCCCCACCGCTTCAGAGCGGGGGGCAAAATCAGAAGTGGCCCACAAGTCAGCAAAATGGCTACCTCACCCCTGCTGTATCGGTGATCCCCACCGCTTCAGAGCGGGGGGCAAAATCAGAAGTGGCCCACAACTGGGCAAAGTGGCTACCTCACCCCTGCTGTATCGGTGGTCCCCGGCGCTTCAGAGCGGGGGGCAAAATCAGAAGTGGCCCACAAGTGGGCGAAATGGCTACCTCACCCCTGCCGTATCGGGGATCCCCACCGCTTCAGAGCGGGGGGCAAAATCAGAAGTGGCCCACAAGTGGGCAACGTGGCTACCTCACCCCTGCCGTATCGGTGATCCCCACCGCTTCAGAGCGGGGCGCAAAATCAGAAGTGGCCCACAAGTGGGCGAAATGGCTACCTGACCCCTGCCGTATCGGGGATCCCCACCGCTTCGGAGCGGGGGGCAAAATCAGAAGTGGCCCACAAGTGGGCATGATGGCTACCTCACCCCTGCCGTATCGGGGATCCCCGCCGCTTCAGAGCGGGGGGCAAAATCAGAAGTGGCCCACAAGTGGGCGAAATGGCTACCTCACCCCTGCCGTATCGGGCATCCCCACCGCTTCAGAGCGGGGGGCAAAATCAGAAGTGGCCCACAAGTGGGCGAAATGGCAACCTCACCCGTGCCGTATCGGGGATCCCCACCGCTTCGGAGCGGGGGGCAAAATCAGAAGTGGCCCACAAGTGGGCGAAATGGCTACCTCACCCCTGCCGTATCGGGCATCCCCACCGCTTCAGAGCGGGGGGCAAAATCAGAAGTAGCCCACAAGTGGGCAAAGTGGCTACCTCACCCCTGCCGTATCGGTGATCCCCACCGCTTCGGAGCAGGGGGCAAAATCAGAAGTGGCCCACAAGTGGGCAAAGTGGCTACCTCACCCCTGCCGTATCGGGCATCCCCACCGCTTCAGAGCGGGGGGCAAAATCAGAAGTGGCCCACAAGTGGGCAAAATGGCTACCTCACCCCTGCTGTATCGGTGATCCCCACCGCTTCAGAGCGGGGGGCAAAATCAGAAGTGGCCCACAAGTCAGCAAAATGGCTACCTCACCCCTGCTGTATCGGTGATCCCCACCGCTTCAGAGCGGGGGGCAAAATCAGAAGTGGCCCACAACTGGGCAAAGTGGCTACCTCACCCCTGCTGTATCGGTGATCCCCACCGCTTCAGAGCGGGGGGCAAAATCAGAAGTGGCCCACAAGTGGGCGAAATGGCTACCTCACCCCTGCCGTATCGGGGATCCCCACCGCTTCAGAGCGGGGGGCAAAATCAGAAGTGGCCCACAAGTGGGCGAAATGGCTACCTCACCCCTGCCGTATCGGTGATCCCCACCGCTTCAGAGCGGGGGGCAAAATCAGAAGTGGCCCACAACTGGGCAAAGTGGCTACCTCACCCCTGCTGTATCGGTGATCCCCACCGCTTCAGAGCGGGGGGCAAAATCAGAAGTGGCCCACAAGTGGGCGAAATGGCTACCTCACCCCTGCCGTATCGGTGATCCCCACCGCTTCAGAGCGGGGGGCAAAATCAGAAGTGGCCCACAAGTGGGCAACGTGGCTACCTCACCCCTGCCGTATCGGGGATCCCCACCGCTTCAGAGCGGGGCGCAAAATCAGAAGTGGCCCACAAGTGGGCGAAATGGCTACCTGACCCCTGCCGTATCGGGGATCCCCACCGCTTCGGAGCGGGGGGCAAAATCAGAAGTGGCCCACAAGTGGGCATGATGGCTACCTCACCCCTGCCGTATCGGGGATCCCCGCCGCTTCAGAGCGGGGGGCAAAATCAGAAGTGGCCCACAAGTGGGCGAAATGGCTACCTCACCCCTGCCGTATCGGGCATCCCCACCGCTTCGGAGCGGGGGGCAAAATCAGAAGTGGCCCACAAGTGGGCGAAATGGCAACCTCACCCGTGCCGTATCGGGGATCCCCACCGCTTCGGAGCGGGGGGCAAAATCAGAAGTGGCCCACAAGTGGGCGAAATGGCTACCTCACCCCTGCCGTATCGGGCATCCCCACCGCTTCAGAGCGGGGGGCAAAATCAGAAGTGGCCCACAAGTGGGCAAAGTGGCTACCTCACCCCTGCCGTATCGGTGATCCCCACCGCTTCGGAGCGGGGGGCAAAATCAGAAGTGGCCCACAAGTGGGCAAAGTGGCTACCTCACCCCTGCCGTATCGGGCATCCCCACCGCTTCAGAGCGGGGGGCAAAATCAGAAGTGGCCCACAAGTGGGCAAAATGGCTACCTCACCCCTGCCGTATCGGGCATCCCCACCGCTTCAGAGCGGGGGGCAAAATCAGAAGTGGCCCACAAGTGGGCGAAATGGCTACCTCACCCCTGCCGTATCGGTGATCCCCACCGCTTCAGAGCGGGGCGCAAAATCAGAAGTGGCCCACAAGTGGGCAAAATGGCTACCTCACCCCTGCCGTATCGGGGATCCCCACCGCTGCAGAGCGGGGGGCAAAATCAGAAGTGGCCCACAAGTGGGCGAAATGGCTACCTCACCCCTGCCGTATCGGGGATCCCCACCGCTTCAGAGCGGGGGGCAAAATCAGAAGTGGCCCACAAGTGGGCAAAATGGCTACCTCACCCCTGCCGTATCGGGGATCCCCACCGCTGCAGAGCGGGGGGCAAAATCAGAAGTGGTGGCAAAAGAGGGCCGAGGGGGTAGACATGGCCCACGTTCGGCCGGGGCATAAAGGCCTCTAGGGGCTGTCCTTAAGGGCTGTTCTTAACAAAAAAAAATCTCGTCCCTTAAGGACGGCCCTGCTCAATATGTGCCCTATAGTAACCATGAACATCATTGTTCTCCTTTTGTCGCTCAGTCAACATCTTTGAACCGATAAATGGCCATGCGTGGATTGCCAGTCCCTATACCCAACTGAAGGGGCCACGCAACAAAGCGTGGATTCAAAGTCCCTAACCCCAACCCAAGGGGCCACGCAACAAAGCGTGGATGCAGGGTCCCTAACCCCAACTCAAGGGGCGACGCAACAAAGCATGGATTGCGAGTCCCTGACCTCAACTCAAGGGGCCACGCAACAAAGCGTGGATTCAGAGCCCCTAACCGCGACTCAAGAGGCCACGCAACAAAGCATGGATTCAGAGTCCCTAACCCCAACTCAAGGGGCCACACAACAAAGCGTGGATTGAGAGCCCCTAACCCCAACCCGAGGGGCCACACAGCAAAGCGTGGATTCAGAGTCTTTAACCCCAACTCAAGGGGCCACGTAACAAAGCGTGGATTCAGAGTCCCTAACCACAACTCAAGGGGCCACACAACAAAGCGTGGATTCAGAGTCCCTAACCCCAACTCAAGGGGCCACACAACAAAGCGTGGATTGAGAGCCCCTAACCCCAACTCAAGGGGCCAAGCAACGAAGCATGGATTGAGAGTCCCTAACCCCAACTCAAGGGGCCACACAACAAAGCGTGGATTGAGAGCCCCTAACCCCAACCCAAGGGGCCACACAACAAAGCGTGGATTCAGAGTCTTTAACCACAACTCAAGGGGCCACGCAACAAAGCGTGGATTCAAAGTCCCTAACCCCAACCCAAGGAGCACACACAACAAAGCGTGGATTCAGAGTCCCTAACCACAACTCAAGGGGCCACACAACAAAGCGTGGATTCAGAGTCCCTAACCCCAACTCAAGGGGCCACACAACAAAGCGTGGATTGAGAGCCCCTAACCCCAACTCAAGGGGCCAAGCAACGAAGCATGGATTGAGAGTCCCTAACCCCAACTCAAGGGGCCACACAACAAAGCGTGGATTGAGAGTCCCTAACCCCAACCCGAGGGGCCACACAACAAAGCGTGGATTTAGAGTCTTTAACCACAACTCAAGGGGCCACGCAACAAAGCGTGGATTCAAAGTCCCTAACCCCAACCCAAGGGGCCACACAACAAAGCGTGGATTCAGAGTCCCTAACCACAACTCAAGGGGCCACACAACAAAGCGTGGATTCAGAGTCCCTAACCCCAACTCAAGGGGCCACACAACAAAGCGTGGATTCAGAGTCCCTAACCCCAACTCAAGGGGCCAAGCAACGAAGCATGGATTGAGAGTCCCTAACCCCAACTCAAGGGGCCACACAACAAAGCGTGGATTGAGAGCCCCTAACCCCAACCCGAGGGGCCACACAACAAAGCGTGGATTCAGAGTCTTTAACCACAACTCAAGGGGCCACGCAACAAAGCGTGGATTCAAAGTCCCTAACCCCAACCCAAGGGGCCACACAACAAAGCATGGATTGAGAGTCCCTAACCACAACTCAAGGGGCCACGCAACAAAGCGTAGATTCAGAGTCTTTAACCCCAACTCAAGGGGCCACACAACAAAGCGTGGATTCAGAGTCCCTAACCCCAACTCAAGGGGCCACACAACAAAGCGTGGATTGAGAGCCCCTAACCCCAACCCGAGGGGCCACACAACAAAGCGTGGATTCAGAGTCTTTAACCACAACTCAAGGGGCCACGTAACAAAGCGTGGATTGCGAGTCCCTATACCCCAACTCAAGGGGCCACGTAACAAAGCGTGGATTCAGAGTCCCTAACCACAACTCAAGGGGCCACACAACAAAGCGTGGATTCAGAGTCCCTAACCCCAACCCGAGGGGCCACACAACAAAGCGTGGATTGAGAGTCCCTAACCCCAACTCAAGGGGCCACACAACAAAGCGTGGATTGAGAGCCCCTAACCCCAACCCGAGGGGCCACACAACAAAGCGTGGATTCAGAGTCTTTAACCACAACTCAAGGGGCCACGTAACAAAGCATGGATTCAGAGTCTTTAACCCCAACTCAAGGGGCCACACAACAAAGCATGGATTGAGAGTCCCTAACCACAACTCAAGGGGCCACGCAACAAAGCGTGGATTCAGAGTCTTTAACCACAACTCGAGGGGCCACGCAACAAAGCGTGAAAAAAACCCAACATCCATTTGTGTTTTCGAGAACAACCGCAAACCCTGACACAGGCAGGAATGTGTCTTTTGTGGCCCCCTCAGAGCACATCACACAAGGAATGCCCCATGCTCAACTGGAAGTGGGTCTGGGCGACCACATGCCTGCAACACCAGATCCACTAAGACATCGCACTTGACCCCATGGGAACCCCCCAAAAAAACCACCCACCATGTGCACTCCACACCTTCAGGTCTGATCTACGTTTCTCAGGTGCTATGTGGTAAAGAGGGCTTTGCCCCCAACAGAAACTTTTCACTATGTGAGCACACCATTTGCCGTGTGCCGTCTTTGCTCATCCCAGCATACCAATATCATAGCATAGCACAAAATTTCCCTGGTGACGGGGGGGGGGGGGTCTGAGGCCCATGAAAGATTCATGTACTTACAATCAGCCTCAATTTTCCAGCCCGTTTACCAAATTTTGGTTGTCTCCTGAGGGAGATTTTTCTGATGTGGGTTGGTGAGTGGGTCTGTTTGATTTGCCCGGTTCCCCATCCCCCCCCCCCCCCCCCCACCTCGCCCGAGGCTGGTAAGGCAATTGCCTAAACCTTCAACCTCCAGTCCTTTTGTGCTTCAAGAGCACACCGGGATGCTGACAGATGTGGCAGTTTCCTGCTGCATTTCAAAGTATCAGCTTGTCCTCCTGCATGTGTGTTATGTGCTCCATGGGACAGTGGTACTACTGGACAGCTTTGAGGGAAGTGGAGTGGGGGTGAGCAAACCATAGCATCAAGGCGGAAGAGCGATATGTGCTGGTGGAGTGGGTCATGTTTGTGCTAGATGGGACCAATGCTACGATTGTCTCACAATGGAATGTGGTGAGATATCACACTGGTGTCTGCAGGTCTGAAGAAGCTTGGTTACTCAGGATGGGGGGTGGGTTGGGGGGGGGGGGGGGCTGTGGAGGCGGTGAGACATGGCAAGGGGAAAGGCAGGGGAACTGTGCCGCTGCTTTGGAGTCTAACCAGCAGGCGACGTATATAGGCATGGGGGTGGGCATAGGCTGGCCAAAAAGTGAGACAAGCATGGGCACGTAGGGGGGGGGGGGGCAGTTTGAGACACGAAGCCCCCCCCCCTCCTGTAGAATTGGGCCAAAGGCCCCTTGAGGGGCCGACCCTCTTTGAGTCTGCCACCCCAAGGGCTTTAGAGGTCATATTGACAGTGATGAGTAGTAGCGCAGGGATGAGTAGTTGGCAAGCCTATTCCCTGAAATAGTGTGTGCATATCCACCTCCAAGGGGCCTTGTGGCCCTAGGACGGCCTTACGGGCCGTCCCTGAGGGGTCGTCGGCCGGGGGAGGTCGCGAAGAGGTCGCGAAGTGGTCGCAAAGAGGTCGCGAAGTGGTCGCGAAGAAGTCGCGAAGTGGTCGCGAAGTGGTCGCCAAGTGGTCGCGAAGTGGTCGCGAAGTGGTCGCGAAGTGGTCGCGAAGTCGGAGGGCGGGGGGGGGGGGGGGTTGGGGATCAGGTCCCAAAATATGGGTACCAAAATTATCAGCGCGACAGGGTTAGGGTAGGGTTACGGTCAGGATGAAGGTTAGGATCACAGGGTTGGGTCTAGGGCTAGGATTCAGGCAAAGCAGCATATGTAAACATGCCCCCCCCCCCCACATCGGCGAGGGAATCCCAACAAATCGGCGGGACAAATCGGCGGACCGATTTCTCAACAAAACAGCTTCCCACTGACCTGGATCGCGGTTCCAGGCCCCAAACACACCTTCCCTTTGGTTGTTGGGCAATTAGAGTCATGTGGAAACCCAAACTGCCTCTCAATTTTCGAAAAAAAATTCACCCCTCGGTCTGTACATGGTCCTTGAAAAGTTGCATATGTGGCACAGTCAGTACCCAAGTGGTCAGTGCACTAGTGCCACAGTTGAATGCTGCGGGTTAAAAGGGGGGAGGGGGGGCAGGGGCACCAACAAAGGCTGCCGATGTGCTGCTGTGGAATCCAACATCGCGAAACTATCACTCGAAATAGCGAAGTTGACACACCGAGTAGCATGCCGGGAGCAGAGCTGTTGCCGGCGGACAAGATGTGCAAGTGCTCTGCCACGTCTAGACTGTGCTGTGCAGACACTTCCCCCATGTATCACAGGACATCTGTTCCGCCCCCTCCTCCGGGGCTGGGCGACCGACCCAATAATCGGCGGTGGTGGTGCATGGGGCAGGGGGCATGGGGCAGGGGTTGGGGGACTGACCCTAGCAGTGGAAAACAGCTATGCTGTGTACCAGGGAAGGGGGGGGGGGGGCAGTCCAGTCATGGTTTTGCCTGTGCCCCCCCCCCCCACTGTACAATGAACTGTGACAGCACATGACACATATAAAAGTCCAGGCACGCCACCCCTGACCATGCAAGAACCAGCACTGCACTCAGCTCACTGCACTCAACTCCAACACTGAATGGGGATGTACCAATTTGCACACCACTGGGGCTGCCCCGTGTGTGTACGTAATGTCCCTCAAGGCAGACCATGGTGAGCCATAGGTGTTAAGTCAATTGGTGATAAGTGTTCCAGCTGTTTGGAAGTCGGCAGAACAAATCGGCAAAATCCAGAAACCCAACAAATCGGCAGAACAAATCGGCAAGGTCAGCCGAATTCGGCCGCCGATTTGGGGAGGGGGGGTTGAACATGCATAAAAATACATTGTACACTCAAGGCAACAAATGATGCACATGCATGCATCATAGGCATTCCTGAATTGGGTCACAATGCATCAAATTTCCCTTCAGGCGCCTTCAGCACCAAGAGTCCTGTAACGACTAAGGCTGATTGACTTCTCAAACTAAGTGCCCACAGGGGGGCGGGGGGTCACATACAGAAACCGAGCCTCCCCCCCACCCCCGCGTGGACATGGGCATGGGTTGGCCAAAAGGTGAAGAAGCCGACCAGCAGGCAACCCATACAGGTCATAGAAGGCTTGCATACCACAGGCCGGCTGCAAAATGCAGGCAAATGTGTGTTGGGCTACATCGTGTCCCTGACAAACTTATTGCTGGCAATCGAAAACTGGATTGGAACACCAAATGGCACATTTAGGCATAGTTTTCGCCTGCAGCCAGCAAGTGTGTTGACAATTTAGAAGAACACCTGATTGTGGCTGAAACAGCTGGTAAATTTTTTTGTAAATGGTCACAGGCTTGACGTGATGGGACACTTGGTGATCCTTTTGCCTCCGCTTACTGGTCAACAAGTCTGTTCTAAAAAAGCATCAAGTTAGACTCATTAAAATGCCCCCCCGCCTTGCGCATTGTCTAAGCAAGGGGACCCCATCTGCCCGTTGCTTTTCTGGTGTTTTCTGACCCTGTGGACCGGATGTAGGCCACCATGCCCTCCTCCAAGCTGCAACTTGGTTCTGGTGGAGCATGGTGAGTTTTTTTGGTGTGGGGGCTGGTGTGGGGGTCCCCACATTTCTGAAAACCTCACGGCGGGGGGGGCTGAGACCTAATTGAGGGCAACTTTGAGATCCAGGGGGAGGGGAGCTATGTTCGACATTGTATGTTCGACACGGCGTGCTTTTCTTTTCAAGCTCACCTGGTTGATTCAGTCGGTCCATGGGTGTGATAGATGCATGTTGTATAAACCCCACTAACGCCCTTGCTTCTCAACAATGCGAGCAACTCCCCCAAATTTGGGGGCCTGAATACCCCAAATCCCACAGAGTTGTTGCTCCGAATTGGTTAATGAATACTGTACTTCAGGTTAGGTTGCTACTTCCCAATTGGCTGTTGACAGCCCATTGCCATCAACAAGTGTGCTGTCACACAAAGCAAATGACAGCAAGGGGGTCACCGTTGACTGTGGCCACAGATCTTGACAGAGCTCAACAAGCGCTCTTTGCAAAACAGCATCCTCCGTCCTGATTCGGACGAGTGCCAGCAAACACACCCCTCCCCCCAACTTCAGGTTTTCAAGGTACACTTGTCTCGGATGCGTAATGCATTGGTTGTGGCACTCTTGGGGTGAAGCAGAAGACCATTGTCAATCAACTGGAAATTTTTGTGGTATGTGTTGATGATGGCAGATTTTACCAGCACAATCATTTTTGTCAGTCCCGGGCGGTGATGGATATAAGAGGGGGTAGGGGGCCCATCCCCCCCCATCCCCTTTCATCACGAAAATTCTCAAAAAAAAAATCACAAAAAACGGCCGGCTGCCTGCAGCCCAAAACAGCCGCAGGTGTACACAGTGGGGGATGGCAGGACGCACTAAGTATTCGGGAAGCACACAGGGCGTGTGGATGCACTTGGAACCCGCACTTGTGACGCACAGTGAATCATGTCAAGAATAACGTCATTCACTGCCATGGGTCCCATGGTGGGCATTGCCTTTGTGACTGCAACTGCAACTGCCGGAACTGTTACTTTCACTGTCACTGTCACTGATGCCGTAGGAGTCTGTAAATAACCCCAAAAACTGGAAAGGGGGGTGGGGTTGGCACAAGACCTCGGTATCTATTCGTTTGCCTTTGGCGGCGCCTATTGGGAAAGGGGGGGGGGGGATCGGCGTCCAAACCAAGGGGTCGCCCCCCCCCCCCCCGTGGTTGTGCACCTGAACTGGGCCTCTCATTTTGGGCTCTCTTTTCAAAATTGTATTTTTCCCAAGAGGACAATTTTGGCAGTTTTCGGTGGGCGGGTGGCTTGGCCTGGGGGGGAGGGGGGTCCACCAGAACCGAGAAGATGCGCTACTAACCTAACCTCAGGGCCGTCAGTGCGGACGGGGGTCTCAGGCCTGAGCAATCCTGGAAATCGAATCGGGCCTTCAAAGCCGGCCGAATTTGTCAAGCTCAGGCACACTGTGGGGGGGGTTTCTAGGCCAGTACCTTTAGCAACTAACTGTTGGCCGGAGGCCCCCTTGGGGGGGGGGGGGGTCCGCGTCCTAGGGCCCGTGGAGTTGGCCCCCTTGTGTGCACAACCTGTTTTTTGCCCTCACACCCCCCCCCCGCCCCGTCCCGTAGCCCGAACACTGAGCACACCCCTGGTCCCAACGCACCCCTGAACGAGGCCTCTGCAACGCCATGCACTAGGCCAACACTGCAAACTCGAAGATAGGGGGCTGCGTCTGCATGCGCTTGTACACGGCAAACTGCAGCGCACCCGCGCCCCCCTCGAGATTGCGCCGCGCGCTCGCCATCGCCACGATGCGCAGCAGTTTTTCCAGTAGCTCCGCCTCCCCGACCGTGCAGAGCGTCGCGCCCCCCTCCTCCCGCAGGCGGGCCCACAGGCGCCCGGCGGCCCAGTCCCGGTTGGTGTCGCGGGCCACGTGGAGCACGTCGCCGCCGGGAAGGCACTGCGTCGCCTTGAGCTTGGCGAACTGTTGCCGCGCCCCCTCGGAGAAGGGCACCATGTCCACCCGCAGCGCCAGCTGCGTGATGCGGGGCTCCGCCGCGCGCACCACCTGAATCCCCGGCGTCACCCGCAGGTCCTGGCGGCGCACGGGGTCGGGGTGCCCGAGGTAGTACTGCCGCAGGTTCACCACCAGCCGGACCACCGCGTGCGCGTCCTGCGCGTCCAGCCGCAGGAACCGCGCGCAGGGCCCGTCGGCGCTTTGCGCGAAGTGCCGCCGGGTGGCGGACGCCAGGGCCTCCACCGCGGCGCCCGTGCCGTTGCGGCACGCCCGCAGGGCCGCCGCGAGCGCCGGGTCGGTCGCGCCGGCCTTGAGGGTCTCCTGCAGCTCCACGTCCCAGGGGGACGCCCACGTGGTGGACCTGCGCCGGTGGTCGGTGAAGTACCAGCGCTGGAGGGCGGGGTCGAACCGGGACTCCCAACCGTCGGGCAGGGCCGCGACGGGCGGGGCCGGCGGCGGCACAGGGGCGAGGGCGTAGTGCAGGTATCCGGGGGGCTGCTGCAGCGGGTAGGGGGTGGCGGCGGCGGCAGGGCTCACCAGGCTCCACGGGGCCAACGGCCGGCTCCCATCGTCGCCCGCCATCGCAGGCCCAGGGGCGTACCCCAGTGCACTGCGCACGCTGTGCGCACGCGCGACGTCTTCGGCATCGGGGTCAGGGTCAGGGGGGCGCTCGAACACCTTCAGTTCGGGGCTTTGGTCGGCAGGGCCTTCGCCCTGGCCCATGTCTGTGTGTGTGTTGGCGCGTGTCTGCCCCTCTCTGTCCGTGTCCCTATGGCTGTCCCTGGCTCTGCCGCGGTGTCGGTCCCGGTCGCGGTGTAGGTCCCGGTCGCGGTCGCGGTCCCGGGTGCGGTTTCGGTCCCGGTCCTCATCTCGTTCTCTGTTCCCGGTTGGATTCCGTTCCCGGTCCCTGTCCCGCATGGTGGCATGCGTGGCTCGGCCGTCAACTCGTCCACGATCTGTCTCGTGGCGCTCCCAATCCCAAACACCCGGGGGCCTCATCGGCTCCAACGCCCTCCCGGATGTGCCCATCGGCTCCAATTTACCCGTGCCCATCGGCTCCAACGCCCCCTGGCCTGTGCCCATCGGCTCCAGCGGGGCGTCCATGTGTTGGCCGCCACCCGCCAGGCCCATCGGCTCCAATGGGGCCTCCCCCCGAGGTCTAGAGCCCCGGGTCATGTCCCGCGGGGGCCTGGCGCTCGTGTCGCTGTGCGCCCGGGTCGATCCAGCGGCAGCCCCACCCCCATCCCCCGCCGTCCGCTGTGCTGAGTGAGGCTGTGTGGGCCTGCTGTGCCGGTCCACACTGCCGTGGGAGCCCCTGTCCTCACCCCCGCCTGTCCTCGCACCCCCCTGCCCCGCTGCGGCCTGTTGTCCTGCTGCCGCCCGCCGGTCCGCCCCTCTGCCCCGCTCCCCAGCCCTGCCGCCTTCTGCAGCCGTGTGCCCCTCCGCGCTTCTGCTCCCGCTTGCGCTGGACTCCCCCGTCACACGCTGGCCCCTCCTCACGCCCCTGCCCCGGTCTCCGCCCCTGCGCCCGTCGTCCCCCTCAAAGTGGTCAGTGCCCCCACGTGGCTCTCCGGCCCGGCGCCCCTCCGCAACTCTCCGGGCCTCGGCGCCCCGGCTGCCCTCTGCTTGCTGGCCCCCCTCTCTGCCTCCAGGCACCTCTGCCCCCTCACGACCGGTCGTAGCCCGACCCTCCCCCGCAGCCCGGCTCCTTCCCGCCGGCCTCAGCCCTTCCGGGTCCCTACTGTCCTCCCCTCCTCTATGCTTGTTGCCCCCCCTGCAGCCTGGTGCTCCTCCACTGCTGTCAGCGCTCCTACTGCCGTGGACGCGCCTCTGCCCTTCCGCATCGCCACTGGCCTCCCCCCCCCTGAACCCCCTGGCGTCTGCATGCTTCCTTGTGTCCCGAGGTCCTCCTGCTTCCTCACTGCCTCGTCCAAAGCTCCTCAAGCTGCCCTGCAGGTCCGCATCCCCCGTCCGCTTGTCCGGCAGCCCCGCCGTGCTCTTGGGGACATCCTCCGCGGCCTCTTCGCCCGCAGCTTGCCTGTCATGTTGGGGTGCTCTGTCCCGGGGCAATGGTGGCCCGGGGTCAGTGAGCGCCCCTGCAGCGTTTGTGGTGGCTGCAGACTGCTCCAAAGGACGCTTGGGTGGGTCACGTAGTGTCTGGGGCTTGGATGAAGAAGGGCTGTCCACCTTCGGAAGTATGTACTCGCCCTCCGCATACAGATCTCTGAGGATGCTGAGCCCCTCCTCATCCCCATCGCCCTCTTGATTCCTGACCTGTTCGTCATTATGGCCCCCATCCCCATCGCCGTCAACGCGATCGATGCTTTCTGGCACGTGCCCTGCCACCGTGTCAGACTGGCCGCTCTGTTCCTTGGTCCCATCCTGCTTGTCATGCCTGGCGTTCTCCCTTTGCCCCTCCATTTGCCCCACCACATCCTCAGCGCTGCCATTGTCGATTTTCTTGTGCTCAGGACCTCCACCGTGATCCAAGTCCTCCTCCATATCCGTGGTGCCCAGCTGGGCACCAGATGCGCCTCCGGAACGATCCCCATTGCTTTCGGTGACCCGGTCCCCTTCAGCGGCCACAACCCTGGCCACCTCACTGTCTTCCTTCATATGCGTGTCCATGTCCACCGTCCCGTCCTCATCCATCCTGCCCTCCAGGTCTCCGTGTGCACTGCTGTCCTCATCCCTGCTGTCATCCATGTCCTGGTCCCCATCCTTGTCCGTGTCCACCTTCCTGGCATCGTCCATCACCACGCGCCTGACTGTTGGGGCTGCGGGCACAGCTGCCAGGACTCGAGCCACGTTCAGAGCGTGATCCTTGACCACATCCCCACTCACAGCCCTTTCTGCTTCCATCTTTATGAGCCCCAATTTCTCCTTCGAACGGACGTCGGCCCCATCTCGGCCCTTGACGGCATCTGTTTTCGTTCCTCTGGACCCCAATTTCTCCTTCGAACGGACGTCGGCCCCATCTCGGCCCTCGACGGCATCTGTTTTCGTTCCTCTGGACCCCAATTTCTCCTTCGAACGGACGTCGGCCCCATCTCGGCCCTCGACGGCATCTGTTTTCGTTCCTCTGGACCCCAATTTCTCCTTCGAACGGACGTCGGCCCCATCTCGGCCCTCGACGGCATCTGTTTTCGTTCCTCTGGACCCCAATTTCTCCTTCGAACGGACGTCGGCCCCATCTCGGCCCTCGACGGCATCTGCTTTCGTTCCTCCGGACCCCAATTTCCGCTTCTTGGAGGCCGGTTCTGGACCCCTGTCCCTGGGACTCGGCTTCGCATTATGTCTCTCAGGACCACTGACACCAAAGATCTCTAGTCGTGATCGTTTACCCGCCGCCTGCTGCTGCTTCAAAGCCGCCTTGGCCGCCCTCTTTTCGTCCCGCAGTGCCCATTCGTAACGCAGTGTGTCCGCATCGTCCGCCGCCGCGTGCCCATCCGCTCGGCGCAGGTCCACCTCTGCTGGTTCGGACTTGGCCATCCTGCCCGGCCCACCCCCTGCCCCACGGTCGTTGCCCCGGCCCGCCTGCCGCCTCCCCTCCCGGTCTGCGTCCTTGTGTGCCCCCCGGCCCTCCTGACCGGGCCCCTTGTTGTCACAATGCCTTCCTGACTCCTTCCGCCCCCCGTGCTCGGCCCCAATCCAGCCGGCAGAGTCCCCCATTCTGCCCTTGTGTGGCCTCCCTGCACCCACTCCAAGCCTGGCACTGGGACTCGCCCGATCACTTCCTTCGTCCTTCAGAATGACCTGTCGACTGCCCTGGGCCCTGCCATCCGCCTCCCGACCCTTTGCCCCAAACCTGGCCTCCGGGGTCCTTTTCCTCCTCCCACCCAACCTCCCACTGCTGTCCTCCTCCTGCTGGAACGGCAGCAGGTGAGGGCCGTCTGCACTCACTGGCCTCGATGGTGCACAGCCCCGAGCGCCTCCACCATCTTCGAACTCGTCAAAGGCCATCAGCGGGGGGCTTGATCGCCTGGGCCGGGACTGCTCCAGGGGGCTGCGCGGCGTGCCATGCTGCGACGCCTTGATGGCCGTCCTGGCCGGCCTGAGGGCACCAGAATGAACCCCCAGATGGTCAGGTCCGCGCGGCAAGGGCTTGTGGCAACAACGCACCCCTCAGAGAAAACGTTCTTTTCGATGCCAAAGTGGGTCAAAACTTGCCCAGGATGCCTCAGAAGCACTGACCAAAGCCCAACGCCACAGCAACAAGGTGGGGACAGATGTGCAGGGGGGGGGGGGGGTACATGTAGGGGCATGTGTAGGGGTGTGTGTATGGGGGGGGGGGTAAGGGGATGTGTACGGGAATGTGTAGCGGGATGTGTGGGGGGATGTGTAGGGGCATGCACAGGGGGATGTGTAGGGGGGGGTGTAGGGGGACGTGCAGGGGCATGTATCTGCACTGGCTGCGCTCCCATGCCCATCTCCCGGGCTCGTCTGCTGCTCTGCCCCTCTGAACTGGATGGCCGCACCACTGGGGGATACGGCACGACAGGCGGTGCGCCTGCGGAGGCGAGCGCGTGTGAGGCGAGGGGCCATATAGCCCCCCCCCCCCCCCCTCCCCGTGAGTGTCCCTTTCCAGGCCTGCTGCCCCGTCCCGGCCCCAGCCCCGGCGCCGGACGTGATGTCCTCCCTTGCCTCCAAAGGTTGCGGAAACAACACCTTATGTCACTGTGACGAGGGCGTTGTTCTTGCACAGGGGGGGAGGGGAGCCGTCCTCGAAAGCCGTCCTCAAAAGCCGTCCTCCAAAGCCGTCCTCGAACGTCGTCCTCAAAAGTCATCCTCAAAACACATCCTGATGCCTTCCGGTCATTCATTTGCATTTATTTGCGTAATGGACGCTCGAGGGTGGGCGGTATCAAGCAGTGGCAAAACTGACAGCAGGCAAGGGGTGAATGGCTCCTCACGAAAGCACGGCAAAGACCTGCGCGGTGAACTGCGCTGCCGTTGCACATTGCCCGGCTTCCGCCGCGCATCCCGAGCCCCGAAAGGGTGTAGGGTGCCATCCACACCAGGATGCAGGGCATTGAGCAGCGGCGGGCCCCTGGGCTCAGGTGCGGTACTGCACTGGGCAGAGCTGCGGGCAAGGGGCTGCTGCAGCGACCGAGACTGGGCCAAGAGCAGGTGGCGCACCGGGCTGCTGGCCCGCAGCACCGGAAAAGGCAGACCAGGCGCAGGCCCATGTGCACTGAGGTGCGGAACAGGCCCCGCCGAAAGGATCAGCCGCCTATGGGACATGCTCTAAAGACCATGCCACTGCCAGCAAGGGTACGAATGGGGGGTGAAGGAGATGGCGGTAGTGTCTCTTATCACAGTTTTGGGTTGACTTATTGGAATCTGCATCATGTGGTGCCATCAAGTTTAGTACCTCCCCCCTTGTATAAGCTACGCCAATGTCCCAAATTAATACGGTCCCTACGCCTACTGTAGCTTGGACACGGGCGTAGCTTGCGCGCCACACATACAACTACCAACACCGGGCGCCCAGGTTCAAAAAGAGAGGATTGCATGGTGAGCTGGTGCAAGAAAGGGGAATGTAATGCACAAACATCCCCAAAATCATAGCTATGTGGGTTCAAATGGGCAAACACTCGCAACAAATGTGTCCATGACACTATGTAGCCGGTACATTTGTCACCAAACACATGAACCCTTCCACACATGAACACCGCGGCACCATGCACATTGTGTTCCTGTGCAGTGAGCGCCCTGAGACAATGATGCATGACAGCTCCACACTATCCTGCACTGGCCTGAATAAGTCAGGGGTTTCAACCAGTGAGACGGGCAGTGATGTACCCCCCCCCCCCCTTGCGCAAGCACAGCCGCGGTCCCAAAAGTCCAGGCAAAACAACGGTTCAACGCCCACCCCGTGCTTAGACAAAGCTGTGCATGCGCGTGACACACATAACCACAAAGCACGCACAGGCCTCAAACCTTACACAAAGCATGGTACAACGCACAAGCAACTTTCCAAATTCTATTGCCTTCGGCAAGGCACCTCGAAGAGGGGAGAGGAACAACCTTTTTTGAGCTGCTGAGGCGGGAAAACTGCATAAGCAGGTTGTGCCCTAGACCCCTTGGGAGCCCCCCCCCCCAACACCCAAATAGGGTGAAAAACACATAACGAGGGGCTAAAACATGCTTTACATAGGATATTTGATCTTTTTGGATGGTCAAAGTATCAAAAAAATCAGTTTCGAAAATTTCCATTTTTGAGCTGCTGAGGCTGAAAAACTGCAGAAGCAGGTTGTGCCCTATACCCCTTGGGAGCCCCCCCCCCCCCCAACACCCAAATAGGGTGAAAAACACATAACGAGGGGCTAAAACATGCTTTACATAGGATATTTGATCTTTTTGGATGGTCAAAGTATCAAAAAAATCAGTTTCGGAAATTTCCATTTTTGAGCTGCCGAGGCGGGAAAACTGCATAAGCAGGTTGTGCCCCATACCCCTTGGGAGGACCCCCCCCAACACCCAAATAGGGTGAAAAACACATAAAAGGGGGCTAAAACATGCTTTACATAGCATATTTCATCATTGTAAGTGGTCACAATATAAAAAAAAAGTTTTGCAAAAATTTCCATTTTTGACCTGTAGAGGGTGGAAAACTGCTCAAGCAGTTTGTGCACACACCAAAGGCCATTGAACCACCAACAAACAGCAATTTTGAAGCTTTTGGGGGGCCCATGGCGCGGGCTATATGGGCTTGGCGTGGGTCCCCATGGGTGCTCAAGTACCCGTATTATCACTAAATCATCACCCAAACCCATCCCAGGGGCGACAGAAGGGTTTCGGAAAAAGGCGAATTTCGGAAATCTTGCAGGTGTCACTAAACACCTTACACAACGGCAATTTCGGGGCTTTTGGGGGGCCCATGGCTCGGGCTATATGGGCTTGGCGGCCACTATTTAGGTCCCCATGGGTGCTCAAGTACTCGTATTGTCACTAAATCATCACCCAAACCCATCCCAGGGGCGACAGAAGGGTTTCCGAAAAAGTCGAATTTTGGAAATCTTGCAGGTGTCACTAAACAACCTATCCGGCGTGAAAACGGCTGAGTCCTCACCGGCAAGGGGCCATATGGGGGGGGCCGACTGGGGGTACCTGGAGTTGGGACCTGGGACCCCCGCCATGGGTTAGGGGTTCCATATACAAGAAGAAAGTTCTTCAGGACCCAGGTCCAAATACACACACAGCGGCCACAATACGCAAAGAAGTTTTGCCCCCCCCCCCCCCCACCCCCACCCCCACCCCCCCCTCAAAAAAGGGTACCCCGGTGCGGGGGGGTACGGGGGTCAAAATCCAAAAAATCATTGGGGGATCATTTTTGGTCCTAAAATGATGATTTTACAGGGGGTTAAACGTTAGAAACCATACATTGGGGTATGCTACGCGAACGACCCCAAAAAAGGGGGGTATACGACGCTCGCGCCTGCGCTTGATCTAACAACCTCTCTTCGAGGTGATATTTTGCTTCACCTTATTCGCTGGCGGGGGCATCAGGTGCCGTGAAATAGAAGCCTTTTCCAACCTTCCGCCTCATCTTGAACAATTGGACACGTTTCCCGTTCGGAGCTGGCTTTGGAGCATGTTTTGCGGCAGGTTGAGGCAATAACAATGTTAGTCATGGCTGAAACTCACATCGAAAACAGCATTGGGTTGCAATGTGTGGTACAATGTTGTTATGAACAGAATGCACAATTACAGACATGACTGAGCCCCTCTTTCCCTCTACAAGCGCGTCACACACACCCAATCCTCCATTCAGGACCACAAAAAACAGCAGTCCCAAAAAATCCTAAACACAGCGGCTCAACACAGTGGGCCAGTGCGGGTTTGCACAGCAGGCAATTTTGGGATGCACATCAATGACCAATCATTTTGCATCAGCCACAACATCAATGGACGAAAATTACTGGAATCTGGAGCTGAACAAAAACAACACCAGTGGTCGCCCCTTGGCTATTCCCCACAAATGAACCGTCCAGACCTGCTGACACTATCAGCAAGAATAGTGGCACAGCCCAAAAATGTATGTGAGTAGCAAAGCTGCACAAGGGCTGCATGGGAGTTGGAACTGGGGTTCATTTTCTATTCTTGGGTACAGGTGTGCTGGGTCACACACCAGGCGCAGTGGTGCGCCTGGAAGCATTTCTAAGGCGTTACTTGGCTCTTTTTCATGAGATTACCATACTGCTTCCCACATGGAGGGCACCCAAGTGCAGCCCCCAACAGTGACAGCCCCTAAACATTTTGGCCCCCTGAAGGGGGGATGGGGTAGGGGGGTCAGGGGGCAGCCAGGATGGGGTCCCGGGTACCCCAACGTACATACCTCAAAATGATCCCCTCGTCGCACTGATCCTTTTGAACACAAATATGTGGGGCTGTTGAAAAAAAATTTACCCCCTGTCCGGTCCAAGCACCCAAGCTGGGGGGGCTGGATGGGGGAGGCTAGGGTTCAGAAAATTTTTTCATGTTTTGCAAACATATTTGGATTCCCCATGAAGTTCTGAGCATTTTGAGTCTACACAGTGGGGTAAAAACGAAATTTTACCACCCACCATATGCTAGAAAACTTTTCTGGCGCCCACACACACACACACACACAAGAATACAAGAATCACGGAGGGGTGCTTGGGATCCAAGATCTGCAATCGAGACATTTCCACATGATACAACTGTGATTGGAATACGAAAAAAACAAAACTAAAATACCACAATATACTGTTTCCTTGCAACGTCGCTTACAAGCGCGCTGCAGGAAAAGCACTCTCTTATGGTTGACTTGCAACTTGTATAGTGGTTCTAACAGCCATGCTGCTGAATTGAGGAATCCACCGGGGGGCAGAACGCACAAGAAACTTGGGCACAACACTGATGACAAGGTACCGCTAACTCCAAATACATCACAGCTGATGTGGGGCTTTCAGGGCCCACAAGGGGAAGGACCCTCGAAACTCCCAAGTCATACATTGCCATACAATGCTGCGACAGGCTGATTCTGTAAGAAATGGACCAAGAGGCATCTTAAATCCCTGGGTTCCAGCTTCACCATATCCAGGGGATGCACCTTCATGCATGGAAATCTACAGCCAAACCAGTGTGATCATCCTTGGCTCAGGAGCTGAAGCCAGAAATGTCCGCTTTGAAACAGAAGGAGGAGGGAGAATTGCCCGGAAGATTCCCCTCCCAAAAGTTGCTCCTAATTCCTCACCATTTCTAAACAACACAAGTAGACCCCACCAACCCTCCCTCACCGACCAAAACTCTCCATCAAGCCTCCATATCGCTGGCCAGCTCTCAACAACTTTTACCAATCCTTCCCAACCCCGAAGGCTCAATCGTCCTCATCAATAACCTGTTCCAGCTGAACTGGGGTCGAGGGTCACTCCAGGCCGTGCGCCTTGGCATTCACCTGTAACCATATGAAATTTCATGTCCTCTCCCTTTCGTCTTCAGGTCCAACTCGCTCTTGTGCCTGGGGTGAGGCTGAAGGGGTACGGAGAGGGGTGACCTGTTCCCCGGGCCCCCGGCACCACCGTATCGGCCTGGCGCAGCAGCAGGACTCGTGTTCGGGAGGGAAACAGCGTGGGTCTGTGGACCAGCCACGTTACGGGGGGGCGCCGGTCGTGTAGTGCCCGAAGGCACCCAAAGACACTAGACTACCCGCATTGTTCCCTTGCTTCATCTCCTCATCCTCCATTTCCATGCTCAACACCCTCGCTTTTTCTCCATAGCTAACTGGCTTGTCGTCCAAGGCTGTCCTTAAAGGGGGGGGGGGGAGAAAGCCAACAGAAACGAACGTTCACGGGGACGCTTCCTGCTTCATGGTGAAGACACGGGCAAGACACAACACCACAGAAACAGCACTGAACAGTGGTTTTGGTGGCAGTTGGCGGCGGTTGGCGGTGGGTGGTTGGTGGCAGTTGGCGGCGGATGGCGGCTGGCAGTTGGTGGCGGTTGGAGGTTGGTAGCGGTTGGCGGTTGGCGGTTGGCGGTTGGCGGTTGGAGGTCCTTAGGGTCGTGTCCTTGGCAAAAAAAATTGGGCTCCTAAAGACAGTCCTGATATCGTCCCTTACCCAACAGCCATGAGGTTCACCCCTCCGCAGTCATGATACCCCCGCCTTGCCGTAGGTAGAGCCGCCGTGGTTCCGGCTCTCACATGCCTGACTGCGGTCCAGGCGTCTGCACGTCACACGCTCGCGCTTCTAGCTCCAGGGATGCGTCCTGCGGTGGCACCGCAGCACTGCGGGCACGCGTGATCCAGCACTGGTCGCGGGTGCCTGCAATGGGCCATCCCCCACTGTGGTCCATGGGGCCTGGGACCTCCTTCTGCGGCCACCTGGGGGGCAGCACGCCGCCCCTGGTTCAAAATTGTCAGGCCCAATATCGCAGAACACCGTGCGCTTCCTGCCCAACCTCCTCCTGGCGCCCCCTCCTTCCCCATCCCCGTTCAGCTTGTGGAGGATTGTTGGAGGTTGTTGACGGAGGGGAAAGAAGGTTTGACGTAGCACTGGACTTGCGCCCATCCGCTGTCTTGGGGATTGTCGCTGGGGTCACTTGATTCTCGGCGGGTGCGCAGCACTCGCATGCAGTGCGGCGTGCGGGACCCAGACATGTGCCGGTGCCTCACATCGACGAGCAGTGCAAACGCCACGACAGTGAAGGACCGAGAGGCTGCGTGCAGGAGTGATGACGACAGGAGTGCCCCTTCTGGGCCCCCTCCTCCTCAACTGCCGAGCCCGGGGAGGCAGTTCATGCGAATGCCGCGCCTCGCGTACCGTTGCCCTTTTGCCTCACACCAGCCCCCCACCACACGTTCGACACCGACTGCCTCATTGTGCCGTTGCCGCCGCATTGCGTTGTCGGGGCCCAGGCGCCCATCTTCAACGGACATCTTCTCGGGCAAGACTGGTCAGGAACGGTGGCGTGCAGGCCTGTCTCTGCCGTGCGACGGCTCCCATCCCGCATGGGGGCGTCAGATGCGGTCCGTAGTCACAGAATCCCCGCGGCATGGCACCGTGGGCGCCCGGAACACCAGCCGCTTGCCCACCCGCTTATCAGGATGCGCCTCAATGCAGGCCTGCAGCTCCCCGCGGTCCACTCGCGACAAATTCCGGGCATAGTCCCGGGTCCAGTCGCACGTGCGGACCTCCGTCCACTGACAGTCGCGACACCGGCCAAAATACCACTGCGCCACCGCGTCCATCAGGAGGGTCCCGTCGATGCGGTGCCTGTGGGACGGCGCCGGTGGTGTGGGTGGGAGAGGGGGCAGAGGAGGAGGCCATCACGTCGCGCCACAGCCGGCGACAGCCGGCAACGAGCAGGCCACGAGCGTGTGGTCCGGGACGGGCTGTTCACATGCTGACCGCACGCCAACCTCCAAACACCACCAACCCAAAGGACGCGGACTGGCAATACACGAGCGAAGGTCAGTACGTCAGCGGGGGCGCGCTCTGCTTTGGGTTGTTAGGACTAGAGTGTCCACATCGCTTGTCGCAAGCCACGGGGGGAAAATATTGTTGGCATGCGAGAGTGGGACAGTGAGCGTGGTCCCTCTGCTCACAGGTGCCGCTGCTGCCCCTCGGCGTCCCCTCCCACGCCGGCGCCGGCAATGAAATTTGGGGGGTCTGGCGGAGGATCGTGTGTCTTCCCTCACTTGGCTCCCAGGGTTGGGTACACAGACCATCCGCAACCACACGGCCACGATGGGACACCGGCCTCTTTGCTTCTGCTCAAGGGTTTGGTCACGGGAGGGGGGGGGGGCTTCTCGGTCATGACGCCGATGCCCTCCCCAAAAACAAAATGGGTCAAAGCACACGGGAGCTGGGGGGGCCGAAGGCTTATTTGTACAGTGATACACAAGTAACTAACCGCCTGCGAGATGTGTGGACCCACATTGCAAGGGCCCAATGCTCCAATCCCCATCCTCCTGCAACTCCCTGACCCCCTGTGTGACATTCCGTCATGTTGCTGTTTCTTTCCGGGGCCCTGGACAGTCACCCGTTCTTCCCTTCGCATGTTGCGTCGGATCGCTGTGTTGTGTTGGCCGGTGCGGCGAAGGTTAACACAATGGCTCAGCAAGTCGGCCGGTTGGTACTTCCGATGTGCGCGATTGTTCAACTTCTGGAGAAGAAATTGCACGTGGCTTGTCCACAGGCGGTGGGGAAGCGCATTGTTGCAAAGTAAGAGTGGGACAGTTGCCCTCCTCTGCCGGCGCTTTCAGCCATCCCCAGACCGTGAAAGTTTGGACCGCGATCTCCACATTGGATGTGGGAACTGAGGTGTGTGTGGGGCGGGGGGTGGGGGGGCCCTCAAACGTTGCTGCTCTCCAGGCGGTGGGCGGGGCCAATGGGCATCTCGCCACGCACGAAGATCCACCAAAGCCGCTGTGGTGGCCCACCGTTTCTGTCTCTCCATGGTGGCGGGTCGTGGCACCAATACAAGGGGCAGCAGGGGAGGGGGGGAGGGGAGCGGGGCTGACATCCCATTGAGGCACATGCGGTGGGGTTCGGGATACGGCACTGGGCGCACGTCAGCAATGCCAACGCCTTTGCAACGTTTTGCAAATGGTGGGGCGCATTGGAGAACGCCGCGCATTTTGGACGTGCTATAGCACGTGCTATGGCACTCGGGGGGCTGTTGAGACGCTCCTGCATGTCTGAGGGCAGGGTGCAGACCTGATCCAATAGGGCATGGTGCTCTCGCCATGGATGACCATCTGACAAGATGTGAACCACAACCCGCGCTCCTCCCGCATGAACGGGACGAGCCGCCTCTCCGTCTCATTGCCATACGTCTGAATCGTGTGCAATGACTTGCGTGAGATCCGGTGGTCGTATGAGGTCCACTGCAGAGAACCGTATCGCAGAAGTCGACAAAGCACGAAAGAAGACGAGGCTCAGGTGCCCCTGAGCCGGACGGCAACACAGAAGCGACAGGCACTGCAACTGGACGAGGTAGACAGCACGGAGCATCACCTCCCATTGCCCCTTGTGCCTGGCTCATCGGTCTGGGAGCCTGCTGCCCACGCTCGCATTGCCACGCGGCGTAAGGCTCCCTCGTGCGGGCTGGCACCTACATTTCTGAGGTACCGGGGGGGGGGGGGATTAAGAACGTGCGATACTTGGAATGGCGAAATTTGGTTCGGAGAAAAGTTGGCACCAATTCGTAAACACCACCGCACAATCTGGTACAAAATTCCGAGATTGTGGTACAAGAACACGCATAGACCGACTGTTGGCTTCTGGATGGTTGCTGTTATTTCCTGGAGGCTGTCCATACCAAAAGCGCTGAAATGACACCTAGAAAAATGGGTTCCGTCCTTAAAATACCATGCCACAATTTGGTACTTTTTTGTTGTGCGAAAATTTGCCATTCCAAACTTCGCCTATTCCTAATCCCCCCCGGGTATTGTATTGTCGGGTCTTCTTGTACTCATTCATTGCGCGAAATGGCCATGGCTATGGGTCGGACAGGCCGTTTTGTTGTGCCCCGGGTGCCTTGTCTGCGTGCATCCAATGCATTGACCGCACCCAATCCTTTTGTGGCCGGCCAGAGGGCTTATGGGAAGCGCCGTGTTGACAGTTTCCGGTCCCACTGGCCCAATCTGGATCGTTGCCTGGCCACGAACCGAGTTGCTGCTCTGCTGAGCCGTTCTCCCTGTATCCCGATGGCGGTGTGCTGTGTGTGGCTGGATGACGACTGCTGGCTGCTGGCTTATCGATTCGTGCTGTGAAGGGTTGTGGTTTGCTCATGCTGGACGCCCTCCAAAACAGACGTTGCGGCGGGGCCCATGAGCGTCTTTAGGAATGAGCCGTGTGCCCTTTGCCACTTAGTAATACCTGCTCATACCCAGAATTCCGTCAGCAACAACGGCATCCCGTGTACAACTGAGGAAGGAACAGGGTGTACCACGAAGTGCTGCGGGCAGGCACCGAGGAAGGCAAGGCAGGACCGGAAGCCCCAGCACATTCTTCACCGCCCAATTGTCGTACTTGTCTTGGATGGCAAACACTGGGGTCTGAATGTACTTCGTCAGATATCCCGGAAATATGCAGCGCCAAGGCTCAGCCTCCCCAGAGACACAATCGGGGTGTAGGCCTGTGGCATTCCAGAAGCTGTAGCCCCGCTGCAGTGATCGGCAGTGGGAAAGGCCATGGACACTTCCCTCACGATAGTCGATGAAGAGACCTGAATGATGCACAGCAAGTGCCATCCAAGCTACCAGTCCACCATGCCCCGTTTCCCTCTGGACCATGATTTTTCTTAGCACCGGGGGGGGTTTGGCAAGTCGCCTTTGTGTATGGTTCTCGTCTGCAGCTGCGGCGCCTATTGGCCGATCGCCCTTCGCTGCCCTTCCCTTGGACCCTTTTCCTCTATGGCACCGGGGGGGGGGGGGGGCAGAATGAGACCGGGAGGCACCCACTTTTGGCAGGCACTCATAGCACTTGACCTACCCCCACGGGGGGGGGGGGGTCAGCTCAAGAGGCACCCACCCACTCACCGACTGACCGACCCAAAAGGAAGTATAAAGGAAAGAGATTTCCTTATAAAGCCCTTCCCCTCAAAACCACCAACCCACTCTTGGCCCACCCCCACCCCCCAGGGGCGGGGGTCCCCTTCAGAAGGAGGCACCCACCATTTTGCAAAAGGCCCGCCAGCTTGAGACAGCAACCCAACCAGGCGTCATGCCAACCCCCCAACCCCAGGGCTTTGCTTGAGTGGGGAGGGAGCGGCATGATGGACTACACGCATGCAACCACGCAGATTTCAATTTGACCGAACGTTGTTGCCCAAGTAGGTTTTTTGCCGGTTCATAGCCATCCTGATCCCAAGTGCATTGATCAGGGGAGGGATGGACCCCTCCTCCACACACCCAAACCTGAGGAGGGCGGGGTTCGACCCTCGAGCCAGACACATACTCCACCAGCAACATCACCGGCCAAAACTGTGGGACAATTCCCTGGAGCATGCTGCGATTATGACCACCGGAAAAAACATTCCACTCCCACCCATGAAATTTCATCCCCCCGTGTGACATTCCGTCTGGTTGTTGTTCCTTTATGGGGCCCTGGACAGTCACCCGTTCTTCCCTTCGCATGTTGCGTCGGGCTGCTGCTTTCTGTCGGCCGCTGCGGCCGGTGCTCTTGCTGGTGTCGTTTCCGTGTTCGCGGAGCCCAGTATTTGGTGTGTTGGGGCTGTGCTGAATGTGGCATGGTGTGCCGTTTGCGCGTCAGCGGCGCCCAATAGTTGGCGTATTAAGGATGTGCTGGTTGTTGCCGGGGTCGTTTGACTGTTTTTGCTGTCCACGCGCCTCTGTCCACAGCCCCCCCCCCCCCCCTCCCAATTATCACCACGAAAAAGTGTTCTCATCACGTACGAGACGGACTGCGCGGTACCCAACCAGCCTTTATGGGACATCCCCCACTGGTGCGCAAGCATCCCAAAGCCCCAACCCCCTCATCATGCATCAGCTTCGCCACGGGTCCGGAGCATGCTTTTTCTTAGTGCCTCGCTTCCCCTACCCCGGGGGGTTGGGTGCGTGCCGCCAAGGGTACATGGCGAAGAGGGTAAGTGCCTCTCGCCACGTACCCTGGTTGTTTCTCTCCGTCGGCGGCAGTGCCCATCGGTCTCTCACCACCTTGTGCCCTCCCTCTCTCTGCCTGGCCTATCCTTACCTCCCCACACACCCTTCCTTTCCCTTGGTAGGCTGTGCCAACGCAGCCTCCGGACTGTCTCACTGCTCTGTGTCGGGTCCACACGGAGGAGGGCGACAGCCCTGGCCATTGGCGACGTGCATCCAGGCGGACACCCCATACCGGCGGTGGGGGAGCGCCCCCCCCGACGGCGGCTTTTGGGCCCTCAGCAAGGCACTTAGAAGGCCCCGAGACAAGTGGGGCCTGGGGTATCCTGAGGGAGGGCCTACTTTGGTGGCTCCACGTTGTCGCAATGCCTCCTGGCGTGGGCCCAGGGCGGGGGTCCAGGGTGCAGATGGTGGGGCACCGGGCGGCTTTGAGTGCACCTGAAGCCCCTGGGGATGTGGCTCAGGGTGTCGCATGCTCTGGGTCGGTGGGAGGGCATGCGGCAGGTCCTTTCGTTCCTTGGCTGACCCATGCTCGAGGGGCCGCGACTGGGGCCATCAAACAGAGAAAAGCCCGTCAAACGCAGCAATGCAGGATCACCGACCAAGTGCAAATGGCTCACTGACAGGGATTGATCTGGACCTGGTTCATTGATCTGGGTCAGGGAGAATTCGAATTCGACTGGGCGAATTCCAATTACCCGAGAGCTCCAGGAAGGTCAACCGAATTCGGGAATTGAGGGACGTGGTGCAACGGAGGCCGGGGTCCTAAGAACCTGCGACAGAGGAACCACACCTGCATCAACCAGGCCCACGGCGCGGGTGTGCGGGGGCAGTGCTTGCCGCAGCTGATCTATGTGGATAAGAACCGCCATAGCCCCGGCGGAATGCCCCCCGAACATCACCTGCACAAAAAACGGTCGCGGTTGAGAGTGGAGGTGCTGGTCGCCCCTGAAGTGCCCTGTAAACCTTGTGTTTCGGTGTGGAGCCGCAGGCGCGCTGAGTTGCTGTGGACACGTCACAACATCGACAAATGTAAATGCTCTAAACCTCCGCGCAATCATGTGGGAGTCCCATGGGCACAACCCTGGGGGGGCTCCTACTCCCACCAAGAGGCAAGGAAGGGAGGCAACATGGTTGTGAGGTGAAAAACTTAGGGCGGTTATGCTCATTGGAAATGCATCTCCTTGTGACCCGTGTGGATCTCTTGGTGATCTTGTATGGGACGACGTGCAGCAAGGTGGGGATGAAGCTGTCGCTGTCCTAGTTGAAGCTGTCGGAAGTTGGTCCATCTATTGTTGGTGGTGGTGGTGGTGGTGGTGGTGGTGTGTGGTGTTCATGTTCGAAGTTTTGGTTGCTCACCGTTTGAGACCGCAAAAGAAGGTGGCGATGACGGGGGATTCTGCGGTTATGCGGTCCGCAGAAGTGCAGCGGGGAACTACTTGGCCAACAAGAAGATCTGGTGCCCACACGTATTCGGCCCAATGCAGCCGGGTGTGCGTACTGGTGTGGATTTTCCTTCGGGGGGCAGGGGTTAGAGCCTAATTAAGGTGACCTTTGGGGGGCCGCCGGGGGGCTTGCGTTGCGGGACTCAGGATTGGTAACGGAGCTCGGCCTCCACTGCTCCACGGCCCTCCATGATCCCACGGGTACGCTACGCTCGGTTGCTGCGGATATGGCTAGTTTTAGCTGGAGAGGGGGTTTCCCATTGGTCGCGGCGTGTCCCTGGATTCAGCTCGTGGAGCTTTGTCTCTATCTGTGAGACGAATACCAAGGGGAGATGATCCGTACAACTGTTTCCAGTGAGTGAAAATGACGGAGGATGAGGATTGAGGTTGAGTGGGGCACCTCGGTAGCGGCGGCTAGTCCTTTGGAAAGCAGCAAGTGATGCATGACAGCCTGCAAGATTCGGTAGCCTCGAAAATACAGTGGAACTTCTTTCTTGTACGAAGGAACGTTTATCCACCTGCGCAATGTGGATGAGGCTTGGCTCCGCCAATCACATACGAATTGAACACGCGCCCCTGTCCTGCGAACCGGGCCACGGCCTTCCCACAGGGTGTTTGTTCCGAGGCGCCATTTTGGGCAATGGACGGTTTTGTAGCGTATTTCTAGTTTGGTCATATTTTCATCGGCAACGTTGGCCATACCCTGGGGGTTCTGTTTCCGGACGGGGACCAAAACAGCCACGTCAAAACTATGCCCTACCTTTCCTCGACTTTGGCTGGGTCAGCAACCTTCCACATTCCCCCGGGTTCTCTGGCACCAGCTATTTTGTGCCAGGTGGATTGCGAACACTGGGCCCAAAGGCAGGGATTGTGGTGTGGAACCTCGGTTGCTCCAAGTTCCCCAAGAAAGACGAGCCGTCGCAATAAGGGACCACAACGTGAGTCCAATCGTGGAAGTGTGGATTCGTCCCGGGGTCAGCAGAACCGAAGTACAGACGGATGGATTTCTGCTTTGGGTGGCTCACCAAAGATCCCAGGGCGCTCATACGAGATCGGCGGAGCTCACAACTAATATTGGAATAGCACCACCCACCGCCTTCCAACCAAATGACCTTGAAACACGAACAGCGCAGAGTCAGAAGCTTGTCATATTTAACCGAAGGGCAAACTTGCAGTTGCACGTCAAATTACCGGCTTTTAACGAGGTTATTCCCAGCAGATGAAAGAAATATTGCGACTTGCATGGCAACTGGGGTCACCTTTGAAATGTTGTCGCATAAACCTGGTCATAAGTATCGATACTGTGAACCTCACACACTCGCAGGCTGGTTGGACATACCCATTTTGAGCGATTAGTTGTTGAGCCGCTCCTAAAGTAATAGCCTCCAGGTTTCCCATCAAGGCATAGTGCACCAGCTTGCAAGAACTCCGGCGGCTGTATTAGATCCATTGGCTGCACAAATTTCGGCTCCGGAGGACGGAATCCATAGAAAATATGGCCACCACCAACCCCAACGTTGCCAGTTGTACTGGTGAGCCCAGATCCCGGCCCCGGAATCGCATGGACTGTGGGGGTTGGTGTGGATGTAGGGTTCTTGTAGGCGTTGTCCAAGATTCCAACGTCCCCAGCTTCCACTGCGTTCTGGCTATTGCCAAGATCCGTTGTGCGAAGAAGGCACGAATTTGAGTGACACTGTACAAGTGCAATCACGAAACACACTTGCATTGCCACGAGTAGCAATGCAAGCATTTTCCAAAACAACAAAGGCATGATTGGCCTCGCACAACATGACTGTAGCTCCGATGCAGAGAGAGAAGAAGAATGCAAGACGTGGACTGCGCCCTTGGGCGGCGACTGCGTATTGTGGTGGGCTGAGTCCGAATGCCCGAGTGTCCTTGTGTGCCTTGCAGATTGTGACCAATAAGGCTGTCTTCATTCTCCTTCAAAACGACCATTTTCACATGCCGTGGAGCTGGTGGTTGCTTGTTTGTAAACTGAATGCCAACTACAACAAGAAAGTTAAAACAGTATATTTTGCACTTCCGAGGCTCTTTACTTATAACTTGTTTTTATTAACTCATCCGGAAGCATGCTTACTTTTTTTTTAAAATATTACTCGACAAAATGCACAGCAGAAGCATAATATGATCTTATTGAACGACGAGTGTCGCCAAAATTCGTCCACAACAAAAATCGTTTTCTTCGTGCACAAAGCTTTCCGTTCTGCCGCAGCAGATTTTGCTCTTCAGTCGCCGTGACTCAGTTTTTTTACTGGGACCGGTGCTTACAAATTTATCATTCGAGGATGGTCTGTGTGTACGGAAATCACAAGTTCACTTGCGTATACTTAAAAGATTTCTCCCATCCTTTGTGAAGTGTGGTGGGGGTCCAGAAACTGATCGCGCACGCGATGTCAGTAGCTGCACTGCCGCGGAACAGGCTGCCGCACAGACAGCGGGCCGGTGGAGCACTGGCAGATAAAGTACCTGGTATGAGCGCGCTAAGGAGGAGGCATCCACTCCAGTGAATGCAGAAGCAATCACAAGACGTTGCTTCCTCAAGCTCAAGTGACCTTGCCTCCAAACCCGCCACTAATGTGGACCCAAAGCCAAAGCCAAAGCCAAGTCCTAGACTTGGTCCTAGACTTGGTAGAGGCAAGCCCAAGCCTCCGGCTACGTTCCATGGCACCTATCAATCACCACTTCCCTCCCTTGCCAAAGTTGCCACCACTTCCTCCTAGATTCATACTGCCTCCACATGTGTTTGCTCTATTCTACCAAGGTCATGCACAAGATGAGAACTTCGCCAAGCGGCCGAGGTTGATGTAGTTTCAATGAACACGCATCATTTTAGTGGATAGGGAATGTTTCATGGCATCTTATGTTACTCGGGTAAAATAGGGGGGCGTGGGGGGTCCAACCATCCCTTGAGTAGCAATGTTTTACCCGGTGCCACGTATTTTTGCATGGTTGCTGCCCATTTTTGAGTAACAAGCCGAGGTGGGGGTAGGGGGTCAAGGTCTGGTGTTACCTGAGTAACGTTGCGTGCTGTGAATCGTTCCCATAGTTCTTGTGTTGTTGCCTATGCATTGCATTCTTGGGTGCTCGCCTCTCCTTTGGTGACAACCCGGTCTCTTAATAGGAACCCGGTTGCGAACATGAAGTGCCCGTGCAAGGCCTCCAAAACCCACCCCGGTCTCTTATTAGCCACCGGTCTTCAATTTGGGACACTAGAGTACTTCGCCGTGGTAGGATCCACGGAATTTCTGGGTGTTCGGTTGCTGCTTGAGGATGATGGAACGAAGTGGCAGCCATTCATGCTATTTGGCGATTGGGAATTTAGTGGGAAATTGGGGTCCAAGTGTGGTTAAATCACTGGATGGGAAGGGCACAGAAGAAAGATCACTCAAGAATTTATGATTCTTGTATCCTCTCACTCCGAGTGTCTGAGTTTTTCGAAAGCCAAACTCAAATTGCAAGTGCTTGTAACAATTTGGGCACCTGGATTGGCACACATGACTGGACTTCATGGCCTCAATATTGGCGGCATCATTTGGGCTACATCAATGTCCGGTCCAAGTTCCAAAAGCAATGCCAGAACACAAGGTGTACCGCCCTACCATGGAGCAATGCAGCTTGATGCATTGAGCGGCAAAATATATTACCATCCAAATCACCGTCGGAATGGTTGGAATATGTTTGCAAATGGTGCCACGTTATGACGCATTGCAGCCAAATCACGGTCGGATTGGTTGGAATATGTTTGCAAATGGTGCCACGTTATGACGCATTGCAACCCCCTTTTGACTGCGACTTTCGGTGACTTTTGGTGAGCAACTCTGCGATGTTGATCTTGCTCTTAGTGCAATGTCAATACTGCGGTGTGTGATCCCACTTAGAGAAGTGTTGCCTATATTACAAGGTATTCACATTGGGGAACAGCGGTATGCTCTTGGACTACTTGCTGTGACAAATTCCAAAAACTACTGCACGTTGTGTGTACCCCAACTGTCCGGGTGATCGCTGTGCGCCATGCCCAAACTTTTCTCCACATACCGCCACAAAGTGTGTGACACGGAAGCCTCTATCACTTGCGCCAAATCCTCATCCTCCCTGGAACCTGCTCTAGAGTGTTGTCTCACCACCACAACACAAGAATGTTTTTTAACAGGCATAGGGAACAAGAGAGCAGTTGGTGTGAGTAGGTGTGCACTGAACACCGCACAGCACTTGCGCTCATGGTCTCACAGTCTATGTTATAACCGAGTTCAGCTTTTATTCTAGTGTTGCTGCTTGCTCATTAGCTCGCCTTCAACCCACCTACCCGATACAGCAAGCGGGCCCAATTTTGTATGGGTGCTGTGGACTATGAGCACTTGGAATCCTAAACTTTAGCACATAAAGTCCTCCTTCGACTGGAAACCCATCCCAAAATTGTGGCACGCCACAAACCGTGCAAGGACAACATGTGTCTTTCTTTGTGCAACACACCTGAGGCCGTCCTACTTGCAGTGGCACTATTCGTGCAACTCTTCCAAGATGTAGTGTACCATATAAACTGAAGTGGGAACCACAAGCAACTCTGTGGACTGGTGTGAAGCACGCATGCATACACAATGTGCACTACGGTTGGGGGGGGAAGGGGGGGGTAAACGGCCTGTGCCGTGCTGTGCCGTGTTGTGCCGTGCCACCAATAGAGAGGGGGGGGGCGTAAATGGTCTGTGCCGCGCCGTGCCACAATGTACATACCAAATAAAGGCCAGTCATGGAAGTGAATAAGGATTGAGTTGGCATGTTGCTTCTTTTTGTGTGCTTGCCTCACTTGCACTTGCTTGTTGGTTTCAAGTGATTTACTATGAATGCGAGATATGCTTAGTTTAAATGAATTGGTTCTTTCAATTTTCTACACCATGTCATGGTTGAATTGTGCTACCTTTGCATGCATATCACACTACATCACATTACTCTTCACTTTGAACAATTGATTTGTCGTGCGATCTTGCAAGAACCTAGTTACATTGCTTATTAATTTCTTGTGCTACATTGTGTTTTGTTGTGTTGTGTTGTTCGTTTTTTTTTTGTATTGTATTTGTGTTGTGTTGGATCCATTCATTACCATCGCTCGTGTGAAGAGACGTTGTGACATGTGTGCGGTGCATGGTGCATACAAATTTTTCGGTAGGGTCAGGGCTACAGCCGGGGGGGGGAGTAAACGGCCTGTGCCGTGCCGTGTTGTGCCGTGCCGCTAGGGGGGGGGGGAGGGGGCGTCCAAGGGGTTGTGCTACGGAGGCCGTAGTGCACAACCCTAGCTCAACATCACCATGAAAGGGGTCCCTGTGGGGCGCGGGGACAAACCTGCGATTGCCCTATGGAACCGGTGGCCTGATGTTTGGTCCCCAAGCTGCCCAAATGTGCATCAGTCCATGATCCCAGCCCTCGCGCCGAAAACATACCAGTTGTGTGGTTCCACGGCTGTACTAGAGAGCAACGTGCGCACGGCAGTGCAAGGTCGTGGGTTCAAGACTTACCCCTGGAAGTGGTGGTGGCATCCTTTACGCACCAAGCTCAAACGACGGAACCTACTCCGGAGTACGCACACACACAAGGTGCGCACATGGTATGCACAAGGAAAAGCGTGGGCAGGGCAGAGTGGGCAATCAGTACATATGTCCATCATACAAGCATTGTGAGACTACGAGCTCAAGCGAAACCACTATGCACCCTTTGTTGGCAGGTTTTATGATTTAAGCTGTTGAGCCTTGAGTTTTGCTCGCTTGCTCTGCATTGTGTTATAATCCCCTTTGCTGGTTGTAAACCATAAACTGTTGTACATTGGGGCGCCTTGTTCATCAATGGCACATGATTTACATTGATTGTTTTTTGCTTTGTTCTCATGGGCATGGACGTGTTCGTCTGAGGAGTTTTTGTACTTGTTGCTCATCCCCTTTAGCTTGCATGCCACACCACAATCCGAGGTGTGCTTTGAATTTTTTTTTTCAAGAAGCATGTTTGGATTGTTTTTGGCTTTGTGCTTTCATGCCACACCACAACGGAGTGCCCTTTGAAAATTTTTTTACTCAAGAAGCATGTCTAGATCGTTTTTTGTGCTTGGGTGTCACACCACAACACCGCGTGCACTTTCACTGTTTTTTTGTAAAATAACAAACAAACCCAAAGAAAGCCTGAGTGAAGAGAGCATACTCCATAGAGGGTCACGAACAATCACAATCCACAAGTGTCACTCCATTTGTCCTCCCTTTGATACCACTCTGTACCGTACCATTCTATCACCTTTGTTATTCGGTTCCTTCATCGTATACTCGCCCCACCTTGCACGTACCTTGCACATACATATTTAGCAAACTCTCAAAACAAAACATTGTATGGAGGTATTAGGTTGACAAGGCGCGCTAGCACGAAATCAAGGCCGCTCACAAATGCTGACAAAAGTTGATCACCAAACAAACATCAAAACCGAGATAACCTACAATTCATAATGACACACAAAAAATCCCATAAAGTACTCTAGCACCCCGCGACTACGAATTGATTTTGCCACCAGTCACACCTTTATTTGTGTTCTCACTCCATAGCCTGAGGCGAGCAGCATCAGCTGAGATCCGTCTTGTTTCGTGCATGCACTAGGGTTAAACTCTTGATGCATCTTTGAATATTTCTAATAATGTGTCCCCCTTGTGTCACATGGGTGCACAAGATGCAAGCCGTGGAGCCCCTGCTGTGCATGCTTGCATTTTGTTTGACCATGTTGTTCAAAACTTGTGGTGAGATTCTCAGAAGAAGTGGCACTCACAAAAGGGTGGGACATGAGCCATGTGTTGTGCGGCGAGGTGGAGAGCACGGTGTTGAAGTGGATCGGGATGCTGAGGCTCGTGACATGAGAAGGCAAGGTTGTTGGTGTGGACAACAATACGCTGGGACTATTCTGTCCAAAAAGAAGATGGCATCGTACCGTGGATGAATGCACGTGTGTACGAATAACAGTGAGGGCTTAAACACGCGATCGGACTATAGGGGCGCTGGCCTTCTAGTTACCTATTTAGCCGGCAGGGTTCGCACCACTCCCGTATGACGGGGTTCGTGTGCATACCCATGATGCACTCTCATTAGCGATTCGAAGGCATAACACGTGCAATACAACCATAGAACTCCGAGGGTGGTGGAGCCACGTACTCAACTGTGTGGAGGCCTTCCGGCACCCCATGTGCTTGTATCCTCTTGTGCGAGGCTCGTTCTTCGCATTAACAAGATCGGACCAATGACAAATGGACAATAGTGATGACAGCAGGGACTAATAGGCAAGGGGGGGTTGGGTTGCTAGACCTCCGGTGCCGATCCTTGGGTGGTTGGGGATGGGGGCGTTTTACAACCTCCAATCCACCATCCATGGTACGATCCACTATGTATAATTGCAACATACATTGTACACTCTAAACAGTCAAAAACCATCAACATACTACACACATTTTAAATGCATCTTGCGTCCAACTTTATCGTCTGTGGAATTCGATGGCTTAGTGGTTTTTTCACTGACGATCTAGTGCTTGTTGCTTGTGTCAGAGAGATAGAAAGATTAAAAGCGGGTAGGGAGCGAAAATTTTGAAAACCAAGTCGTTTGCGGAAAAGTTTGCCACCGCCCACACCACAACATGCGCTGACAATTTTGTTCGCTCTGATCACTGCACGTTGACCTTCCACGAAATGGTTCAGCTGTTACTCGATGCAAAGGTGCCGTGCACCCACCCCAATGCTCTTGCAGCATGCCGGCCGCAACTTATCACATTCCCATTGTAGAGGGCCACTGTTTCACTCGCTCCTTTGAGTGGCTGTCCAAACACTTCCCTAATACAACCCAACCCTGCACTCTCCACCAAAATTTAAAAATGCCCTCCTTCCTTCGTGTCACCTATCCCAGTGTGTTTGACTCATTATGCACTAGACCGGCATTGCTGAGCCCATGCTTGTTTGCTTTTGCATGGAGGACACATTACAGCAAGCTGTACTTTTTCACGATTTCTTTTGCCCCACAAGCTGTGAATTTGTGACAAATTGGCCTCTAATATGTTGAGCCTGTGCTTTTCTTGCTTTGCAATATGTACGCCTGTTGTTTTGACCTTCTTTTTCTCCAAATTTTTTTGCGTGTTTTGCATCTCTTTTGCCCGCAGGTTTTGTGTTGTTACTGTGCTTTCCATGGACATCATTGCGTCATGGTGTCGCAAATGATGTTTATGGTGATGAAGCCCCTCATTAGAGCCCAAAGGCACCAGCGACTCCTTGCCCCAAACCATAATGCCCCCTAACCCCTTGAAAAGATTGTGGACAGGTGCATATCCATGGCACCCATCCAACCCAAAAGCGCCAGGCGCTTTGTTTTTTTCATTGGCAAACTCCAATGTATAGTTAGCATGGTGCTTTGTGGCCTAGTTATCGCCGTCTAAGACACACTATGTTAGGATGCTACCATGGTGGGTTGGCAGGTGAACACAGCCCTCGTAAACCCTCCCCCCATATTTAGTCCGCCCCCCCCCCAAATTTAGTCCCCACCCCATATTTGGTCCCCCCCCTGGCCCTATTGAGCAAGCTGCTGAAATTAGTCCCCCCTTGAGCCTCCCAAGCAAATGGAACATGAAGAAGTCCACGGTGCACTTTTCAGAGCTGCAAGCGTCACTTGAAGAAAGAAGTCAAGGAAACACTAGTAGAGGCATGGGCCACAGCTGCAGAAGAGGCTGCATTAGCTCCATCAGCCCCTGTGCCACAGAGATTGTCAAAATGTTCCTCTGGTCAACCTTATAGTCAGGCAGAGAGCGGAGGCTGACAACCTCCCCTTGACCCCATGTACCCGAGCTTGCCAAATGCCTCCGGACACGTGGCGGCAGAATCTGAATGTTCCATGCAGCCAACAGAAAGGAAAACTGGACACACGAGAAGATCACAGGACTCACCCGCTCGAAATTAGTCCCCCCCCCCGGCCTTATTGAGCATTCTGCTGAAATTAGTCCCCTGGGGGGCTAGTTTGGGGGGGGGGATTAGTCCTTCAAGCGCCCGTGCTTCCCGGAAGTGCTGCAAGTAGCAGTCTTGATTGTTACAACCTCTTGGAATGTTGATGCCTTTCTCTTCTCCTGCCGAGTTGATGCAAATGTGCTTTGTTGGTTGTGGTGTTGGGTCTTGGGATTTGTCAATACCCTTGACACGTTGTGCCGATGGGAATGTAGGCCCGTGCCCTTTCCCTGTGTGTTTTGAGGATTGTGGCCCCATTTCCCAGGCTCCAAAAACCACATTGTATCCCCCCCCCATTTCTGCCTGTCTCACACGGTCGCCTTTCAGTTCTTATTTTTTTGTCTGCAAACCCCATCTGGACTGAGTCCTCGAAGGCCCTTGTCGTCAGGGGGCGACCCAAGTCAAGAATGCAAGACGCCCACGGAGACGTGGCCGCAGCTGCCGCCGTCGAGGTGCAGCGGGTGTGGCGGGGAATGCAAACCCGGCAGGAGATCCGGTACCTGCTCCAGCAGCGGGACGCACTGGACTACACCGAGTTTTCGCGGTTCAAGCGCGCAACACTGGCCGCCATTCAGATCCAGTGCGCCTGGCGCGGGTACGTCGCACGCTCGCTCCTCAAGCAGTGGCGCACCCTCCAGAACCCGCAGTTGCACGGCGCACCGGCCCGTGGTATTCAGCGGGAGCCCCGGTGGCGTGCGACGGTGCGAGCGCGCGTCGCGAACTCCGAGGAAGCGCGCATCTGGGCGACGTGGAATGCTGCGGCCACGGCCATCGCGGCGGTGTGGCGCGGCCACGTGGCACGCCGGCGGGTGGCCGGCATGCGTCGGCATCATGCACTGACGAGCGAGGAGCGGTTGTACTTGGCGGCCAAGGACTTAGAGATGCAGCAGTTTTTCAACCGTCAATCCCTTGAAGAGGAGGAGAGGAAAGACTTCGGCCAGTTCATGATCCTGAAGCTGCATCGCGATAAGTGGGAGTACAACAGGCGCCTGGTGATGGAGGGGGCGGCCACGCTCGAGAAACTGGAGGCCGGGACGCGGTCTCACCTCGAGGCCGACGTCAGCATCGAGCGCTTGTTCGCAGAGCAGGGGGGCGTGCGCGATGGACTCGATGCGCTGGAGCGCAGCCGCCGCCGCTTGCTCCTGGCGGACTCTGACGACGAGCGCGCCATGCTCCGGCTGCGGGGCGCGATCCGGAGGGAGCAAATGGAGGCGTTCCTGCTGGACGACGCGGTGTTCCGGCAGGAGGTGGCGCTGCACGAGATGGTGGAGCGCGACATCGTGGTCGGGAAGTTCTGGAGGGACGGCGCTGCGCTGACGGGCCAGCGGCTGATGCAGACGTGCCTCGCGGAGCGCGCGCGCGTCGAAGAGGAGGCCACCGGGGAACTGTGCGGCATGCAGAGCCGGGCGGCCGAGTGGCGTCGCGTGTACGCCGAGGACCCGCGGAAAGCCGCAGACATGCAGCACCGCATGGGGGTCGAGGACGCGGAGAAGACGGCGCGGGACGCGGCGACCGCGGACGAGGCCGGGCAGTGGAGGGCGCTGCGGAGGGAGGCCGACGGCGAGTTTGTGGCAGTCCAACGCTTGACGCTGGAGCACGAGGAGGAGGAGGAGCGGGGCTACCGCATCGCGGCCGCGGAGGCCAACGGCCGCGCGCGCATCACCGCGGCGGCGCAAGAGGGGATGCTTGCCCTGGGCCTTGTAGTGCGTGTAGGGCAGGATGGCCAGGAGGTCGAGGCGCTGCTCTCACGGGAGGCGCGCGCGCGCCGGGAGCTGGAGGTTGGGCACAAGGGTGAGCTGTCGGGGCTGTGGGGCAGCGCGGTCGCGGAGCGGAGCATGAGGCTGCACTGGGCGCTCGAGGAGGAGGAGGCGGTGGTGCGGCAAATCGTGCGCGCGGAGGAGGGGCTGGCGTGGCGGTCCATGGGGCACATGCTCGGGATCGTGCTGTGGCAGGCGCGGCTGCAGCTGCAGGAGGAGGAAGGGCGCCGCGCCGTCATCGTCGCACGCGCGCGGGCCGCAGCCGAGCTGCAGGTTGTGTTCCACAACGGCCTGCGGCAGGTGGACGAGGCCGTGCGGCACCGCCGCCGGGAGGCGACTGCGAAGCTGAAGTCGGAGCGCGACGCGGAGGTCATGCGAGCGAAGGAGCTGAGCGACTGGAGGTTTTGGGAGATGCGGCAGAGGTGTGCGCATCGCGGTCCTCGCGCACGATGCAGTGGGGTTTTGTGGGCACTGTCCCGGGAAGAGCGTCCCTTCGGGGCATGGTGCGTCCGGAACAGCGTGAACCCTCGGAATGTGGTGGACCACAGAGCGCCGTGCCCAAGGCCAGCCATTGCTGAGTTGCCCCCCACCCCACCCTCCCCCTGACCCCCTCAGTCCCTCCAGAACCCCGACCCTTTTGAGCTGGATGTTGACCCCCCCCACACACACATTTGACCACACAGACGAGCAGGGTTGCATTGTTCTGGGTATGCCTGGAGTGCATACAGAGAGGAGGTGGGTCCACACTCCATCTGCAATGCTCCCGCCCCAGGCCGCGTGAGGGAAAGGCAGGGGGGCTGCGTTGTGGAATGGCGCAAGTGCCAAGAGTATCTATCTATCAGTGTTGCCAAGCGCTGGGTGTGCAAGCCGTCGTGCTTGCCGCCACTCTGGGCGTTCTCCTGTCAAAGTGATAGGTCTGCAGGCCCGCGACAGTGACCGCCAATGTTGGCTCTGGGAATGACACCGGTTCCCAAAGATGTTGGAGGAGGGAGTGCCAGACCTGGTGCACAGGCAGAGTTTGGCGGGGGGTCCAAGGACGCGGTTGGTCTCCCCCCCCCCCCCCCCACTTGTGCTGATTTGTTCAGCCAAGCTCTGTGCACAGGGCGCCCAAGGTAGGTTGCAGAAATCTGCCAACATTACATGCCCTGCCAACAGTTCATAGTTCTCATAATCGGTCCCCATTGTGACCCCCCCCCCCCCCTGGCCGCGTGTGGGAGGGGGCCCAGAGGCCAACCAAAGGCGTGTTCCTACAATCGGCCTCTACTTTCGGGCCTCTTTAATGAATGTCGGTTCTTCTCCTGAAGAAAATGTTTCTGATGTTGGGGGGGGGGATTGGGGGTCGGGCGGGGCGTAAAGAAACAACAACCCGACGTAGGGTCACACAGGGGGGTGGGGGGGCTTCAAGCAATGGCCTGGCACAAGGTGCAATGTGGGCCTGCGAAAGTGCGCCTCTGGAACACTATGCCCATCAGCCCTTCCCAGACCCATGTATGAGACCATGGCCGAGGACCTTCCAGGGAAGACTGCTCGGGTACATCCCGCTTGTCTAAAGTAACCCCCCCCCCCTTTGTACGAACACGCCCTTGTCCTACCACCGTGTTTCCTTTGGGCGTTTTTTGGAACTGTGCTTTATGCTGTTCCAAAACTTTCTGAATGTGGTGTTGTAGCTTTGCACGGGGCAGGCACCAACGGCCCTGGACTACATCCACAGCACGCCGTGTCACGGGAGAATCGGGGGGGGGGGGGCCGCACAGGGGCATCCAGGGGACGCATGGCCTGCGATGCACTGATGCCGTACTGTGGAGTGCATTACCTCTGGTTTGCATTTGTCTGTTCTTTTAATGAGGTCCCACCCCCCTGCTCCCTTCGCAAGAACGGCGTCGGATCGGAGGGTGAAGTGGCCCAGATACGGAAGGCACGCCTGACCACGGGACATCCGGATGCCTTGGGCTGTCATCAGCAAGAAGTCCAGACGTGACGTACACGGCAGCACTCGGCCCCTGCCCCCAACGGCCCTGCCTCCACTCTAAGCGCTCTCCTGTGAACTCTGCAGCCACGTGCTCGTGCATCAGGTGGGGGATTGAAGGCGAAGAGGATTCGGAGCGTCAGGTCATGATGCTCGAGGAAGGCAGCAGCTGGAGTCGTGCCCAGGCGCGCACTGCCGCCCGCCACGCGGCGGAGAGGGAGGAGATGGAGATGGCGGCCTTCCCCCTGCACGAGCCCCCCCCCGCCCCCCCCGCGCCCTTCGCCCGCCACCCCTACCCCCCTCCCGCATCTCTGCCGAGGCCCCAGACTCGGGACTCGCAGATCCAGACGGACTTGGCCACGCTGCCGCCCCTGCAGAGGGTCGAGGATGAGATGCCGTTGCCCACATCCCCAGTGCAGCCCGTGTCTCAGGTACCGTGCACCATCCTCCCCTCACCCTCTGTCCTCACAAGCCCCATGTTAGGACCGCACGTGGTCCCGAGCACGTTGCTCCACGGACCCCCCACACACTGTTGTTCGCGCAGAGGGGGGGGGGGCGGTACTTCCCGGCACGAGGAGGAGGAGAACACTGGACAACCAGCATAACATCGGTACGCCAACTACTGGGCACCGCTCACGCACAAACCCGCCACAACCAGCACAGCCCGGGCACACCAACCACTGGGCTCTGCGAACGCGGAAACGACACCAGCAGGAGCACCAGCGACAAAACGCAGCGGCCCGACGCAACACGCGAAGGGAAGAACGGGTGCCTGTCCAAGGCCCTGTAGAGAAACAGCAACCCGACGGAATGTCCCACAGGTGGGGGATTTCGGGGGCGGTCAACTTTATGTAGGAAATTTCCGCGGTGGCTAAGCTCCACCGAGCCTGCAAAGCCCTACACATCACAACATTTCTGGGAGTGTCCGCGAAATTTACCACACAAAATTCCCACTGCGAAATTGACTTGGCATGAAATCCCCCCCCACCCCCTTGTAGCTGAGGGTGGTGGGGGGTAGGTCATGTGAGAGCCTCGGGAGGGGCCTCCAAGCGCCGTGGTGATGATCGGGTCCCATAGCCGCCCTCCTCCCGGAAGGTTCGCCCCCTCTGCCCAGTTGCCCCAGACGGTGTCCGCTTTCTGTGCCCAAGTCGGTGGCCACGGGCCCATGACCGTGTTGGGGGGGGGGGGGGCTGAGGACCTCTGTTGCATGTGGTGCCCCACGGCTGCGAGGGCGGCTGGTCCGAAGCGCACGGGCGGCATCCACACCGCCGATCTCTGGGGTTTGGACACGGGTTTGGGGGGAGAAGGGAAGTGTTAGAATGGCCGTACGCCGCCGGAGGAGGGGGGGCTTACCCCCCTCTGGGACCCGACCCCCCCCCGCCGCCGAACCAAAGTGACCATTGTGGGAATGGGAACATCTGATGGGGCCTTTTTTTTTTTTGGCCCAGACCCCCTTTTGGGTCCCAAACCCCCCCTCCCTCCTCTCTTCTGATAAGGCCGGGCAGGGGGCGCTGGGAAGCCCTCCTGAACGACTACTTGCCTCGCCCCGGGTGGACAGGCACCGCTGCGCCCCTAGAAGCAGGTGCGCCCGCAACGGCCGCGTTGCCCGCTCGCGCAACCACCGCCGCCGGCACGCCCGGCTGGAGCCCCACGGGCGCTAGGACGCGGTTTGGGCACCACACGCGTATTGTGCCCTGCACACGGAGTGGCGACGTGTGGGGCGTGCGCGGCGACCGGTCAGGGCATTAAATACTGCTGCTCCTTGGGCCACAAAGGGCACCGGCTGGCTCCGGCAGCGCAGCGTGCTGGGGCTAGGGCGTTGCGTGCGTGGCTTCAAGTGCCCCAGCAGGTGCACCGGCCTGCACCCCCCCCCCCCCACGCACAGTGTTGGGCTCCCGAGGGTGGGAGTCGCCGCGGGGCTCATCAGAGGATGAGCCGCCGCTAGCGCGGCAGCGCGTGCTGCCGCCGGTAGTGCTGGGGCGGAGGCAGCGGCCGCCACTAGTCGGCTCTTCCTCCTCCTCCGACGAGCCACCGCGCCGGAGGCCCCCTCCCAGGGTTGGGTCATCCTCTTCCCCCTCTTCCCGGGACTCCAGTCCCCACCACCCACGGGGATTTTGGGGGGGCAGGGTTGGGCGGTAGGGGGGTGGGTCAGTCACGGTCCCAGCCATGGGCAGACAGCCTCAGTGGCTCGGGCCTCATGTCCCCGGGGGGCGGTGGCTGCAGGCACCCCTGCTGGCTGTGCAGCCAGCCATGGTGTCACAGCCCCCCCCCCCCCTCCCATGGGCACCTCCCGCGGGGGGGGGGGGGGGGCAGGGAAGGGAGCGCGCGGGCTTGGTGGACATTTTTGGCTCCATCTCGGCCACGCTCACTGCAGCGGCGCGGGCAGAAGGGCCTCCCCGGGATTGCGAGCAGCAGGGGGCTGCAGGGCGGCCTCGAGCCGGGCAGGATCCAGGTGCCTCCCCACCCCTCCGTGAACATGGGCAGCAGAGTGCTGCAGGGCAGGATCTGGGGCAGCAGGGTGCTGCAGGGCGTGCTGTACTGCAGGCATAGGGGCAACCAGAGGCTGCTGCTCCGGGTCAGGGGTGTTAGGGACAGGGCCAGGGTCAGGGACAGGGTGGTCCCGCGTCCCCCCCGGCGCAGCGCAGCCCCCCCCCCCCTCCCTCCGTGGGCAGGCAGGGCAGGCACAGGCACGCAGCAATGCGACAAGGGGGGGCAGGGCAGCATGTGGGGCAGCCCGTCTGCCGGCCCGCGGGGGGGGGTTTAAGCCTGGGCTGCACTCGGCAGGTGCAGTCATCGGGAGGGGGTAGCGCCCAACCCCCCACAGCCGCACCTGCAGGCGCGGATGGGGGAGCGCACAGCCCGAGATCTGGGCAGGGTCGCTCCTCAGAGGATCCCACATAGGACGGAGGCCCGGGTCCTTCCGTCGCGCCGCGATACGCTGGGGGGGTGGGGGGGGTAAGGGCCTTATATATCTGTATACAGCTGTATATAGATGTGCTCTCACCCGCTAACCCCCTGATCCCCTCAATCGCACTAGCGTCCAGGACTTGAAAAGGCGAATGCCTCCTCTCTTCTGATACATCCCTGCGGGGGAGTGTGGGGGAGCAGGGCACAGCATCTGATTGGCGCATTCAAACGGCACTCTCCAAACGCCTGCACCGTCCCACCCTCGAGTACAGGGGGGGGGGGCGTCGCGGCGGGTCCATTTCGCTGTGCGGAACTTCGCAGTCCCGTTCAGCGCAGAATGCACCACGCATTTTCCAAACAATGATGTGCTTTCCACTGCTTGTGCCGGTGTGTTCGCAGGGGAGATCTGTGGGGGGGAGGGGATGCGAGGGTTGCCACAACAATTTCGGGATACGACGTGAAACAAACCCGCTGCGACCCCCCCCCCCCCGGCTCAAACCCGGTGTGCCACCCTCCCCCCCCCCTCCCCGGCAAAAAAAATGCAAATGTGGTCTGAAAGGGGCCAACATGGGCAAATCAGACATCTGCCACCCGAAAATATTCACAGTGGCCCCCCCCCCAAAAAAAATGATGCCAAAAAACGGCCAGCATAAGCCAAAAGAATGAAAATGCAGGACAAAAAAGGCCAAAATGGGCCAAAATCTTTTTGTCCGAAATTGGCCATCCCCCGTTTGCGATGTCGTAGTGCCGTTGTGGCCCGCAAGGTGTCATCCTGGGCGCTGGCTGTGTGCCACGGAGCGCGCAGGGCTACGACGGGTGCCCCTGAAGGTGCGCATGTCTCTCGAAGGCACCATCTCCGTCCCATGCCCAGCGCCCCCGTGCCACCCCCTCCTCTCAGACGAACCCGTTGGACAGCAGCACCGATATGCCGGCGTCTCGCTTCGCGCTGGCCAGCACGGCCTCCGATTCCACGATGCAGGACACCATCGGGCCCGAGGACACCTTCAATATGACCAGCACCACGGCGCTGGCCCCGGCCCCGGGCCCCAGCTCCCCGGCCTCAGGCCCCGCTGCCCCAGCCTCTTCCTCCGTCGCCCCCGTCTCTGCCTCCGCTGCCCCAAAGGCTGCGGTGGTGGACAATCAGGGCGTCAGCTTCCCTCTGCAGGCCGAAGAGAAGGTACAGCGGCTGCGCATTGCGTGGGAACGGGTGCCGTGAGCGGGCCGTTGCTTTGGGGTTCGCCGAGCCCCAGTGCCCTGACGCTGAGGGGGCACGCCCCCCCCCCCCCTTGTCACCCGACATTCGTTTTGGGGGGGCCACCAGCAACAGGTGGGAGACGCGTCAATCACCGCCTTAGTAGGACAAAACAAAGCCAAAACACAAGACACAAGAGCACATCAGTGGCAAAACCACCGACCATCAAGCAACAAAGGCAAGTGTCTTGCGCACGAATCGCGTCATCTCTAATGGTTTGTCCTGCTCTTGATGTACCTCTTCAATGGGATATTAGGCAAGCAAAACGGGATTGGCTTGCACCCATAACTGAGAGAGTGAGAGGCAGTGTGACAAAGTGTGACAAAGGCACGTTAATTCACTCCGTGCAGCCCCTTTGCCTGGTTGGACAGCCACGACGGTCGCAACCGCCCACTTCCAATGGCATCAACTCTGACGTACACACATGCAAACCCGGTGGTGGGGGGGTGGCACAACAGAACATAGAGCCACGCACCATGTTCCTGACCAGGCCTCAATGCCACAAATGAGCAGAGAGTTGCTCACATGCACATCAGGACATGATTTCCGGTGAGAGGCGAGGGTGCCACCGTTCCCCTCGGTTTCTCTTTCTGTGGGAGGTTTGTCCTGCTTTTCCTGCTGCTTCTCTCCTGCTGCGCTGGGCTCTTCGTTTGGTGCTGCCGGCCCCGTGTGTCCGGGCCTCCCCGCGTGGGCGTCGCCTTGCGCGTCCCCCCCCCCCCCTTGGGGTTTCCTCTTTTTTCGGTCTGTGCTGGTGGTCGAAACCCGTCCTAAAGACCAAAACCATCTCAGGCTGGAGGACAGGCAGACAAGAATGAGGGGGGGGTGGGGTCACCCGCACGCACACACCAATTCCTGTATGGCCTCAGGACGCCTTGAAACAGCCCTCCAAAGCGAAGGCAGTGTGCATTGGTGTGTCAGGGGCACGGGGGCATTGGGTGAGCATTGCTGTGCCGTTCCGCGCCCGTTGGCCTGTTCACGTCGTTTCCTGGCCGCCTGGGTTTGGTGGCATGTGATACTCGGATCTCCGACGGGCTACCGAGGGCCGTCCCAGTAGCAAACAAGGTTTCCAGGCGGCGATCGACAGGGATTGACAGGGCCTCCAGCGGACCTACATGTGCACCGCAGGTCATCCGTGAGCGCCTGGCCATCGAGCAGGAGTCGGTGTGGGGGGACCTCAGCGTAGCGCTGTTCCCGGAGTACCAGAAGAGGCTGCGGCAGTCCCTCTCCGCAGGCAACCATCGGGCGAAGCTGCTGGTACAAGGCAATGAGCGTCAGCGCCGCCAGGACATTGCTGGTGGCGCCGTGGACGACTATGAGGAGATGCAGCGGAATCTGATGAAGAACGTGCACGCGACTGAGGTGTGCAGACCCATGGTACGGGCTGGAGAAGTGCTGGGCGCCACTTGAGGGGCACCGAGCATTGCCGGGCAAATGGGGGGTGGGGTCACAAAGTTTGAGCCCCCCCAATTTTGGGTACTGACAGCGCCGATTTTTTTTTACTTTTCGGATTTTCCCGATTTTGACCAAATTTCTTGGGGCTCCGAGCCTGTGGGGCTGTCCTAAGCCGTCTGGGTGTATGTGGTCTTTGGCCGATCTTGTTAAGACACGCGCCGGATGCGGTTGTGGCGGCCTCAGGTGCCGTGTGGTCGGGCAATCAGCACAGGTAGTAGGGCCAAGGAGGCCGTGCAGCAGCACCGGAACAGATGTATGCAGGTGCCTGTGGATACGTCCCAAGGGCATTGGTAAGTCCATTGTCGGCAGCCTGGACTTGTGCAGTCATCGAGAGAGTAATTCGGTGCTGCGTGTGTGCCATGGTATGGCTGTGCTGATGGCTCTACTCAGGCCTCTGCCGGTGCCCTGCGGTCGCGGCCGCTTCCGTGCCGGCAATGGCCCGTTGCGGTCATATCGACACGCGGCACATGCCCGACGGGCGCTGTGGTGTGCAAGGGTTGAGGGTGTATGTGTCCGTCCCAGTCCCCCGTGCGCCATGTCTGCGGCACCCCTGCGTGCCCCATCGCACACGCAGAGGAGGATGCGGTCGGTCTCGGGAATGGGGCCATACCCAGGGAAGTATTAGAATGGCCGTACACCGCAGGAGGCGCGTGGACAGCAAAAACAGTCAAACGACCCCGGCAACAACCAGCACATCCTCAATACGCCAACTACTGGGCGCCGCTGACGCGCAAACGGCACACCATGCCACAT
>OZ038390.1:63924605-64054125 GCA_964036045.1 Eutreptiella sp. 'Long Island Sound 2002' | reverse complement strand
ATAGACCTGGTCTATAGACGAGGTTTATAGACCTGGTCTTGAGACGGTCCACCGTCCATAGACTTGGTCCAAAGACCCGATTCTATTGGATCTATATACGAGCTGGATGCATCGTGTGGATCCTTTTCGTTGAGCGTTCCATTGTCTATGAACCTGGTCTATAGACGGTTGTATGATCTATAGACCTGGTCTATAGACCGTTTCATTGGTCTATAGCCCTAGTGTATAGACCGCCTACTGTCTTTCGACCTGGTCCAAAACCAATACGATACTTTTCTGTACACCCAATGTCACGGGCCGGACATGGCCCAAGCAAGGTTGCAGCGCTAGGGGTTAATCCTGAGATGGTCTCGATTGATGGTTCCATGTTCCATAGACCTGGTCTATAGACGATTCCATGGTCTATAGACCTGGTCTATAGACCTGGTTTATAGACCTGGTCTATAGACGGTCCAGCGTCCATAGACTTGGTGCAAAGACCAGATTCTATTGGATCTATAGACGAGCTTGAGGGATCCTTTGGATGCTCTCTACAGAGGTACATCGTCTATGGCCCTGGTCTATAGACCGTTGCATGATCTATAGACCTGGTCTATAGACCGCCTGCCGTCTATAGACAAATTGGTATGGATCTATAGGCAAGGTTTAGGGTCTATAGACCCCGTCTATAGACACCATGTCATAGGGCTGACGAGGCTTGAATGGCACAAGATGGTAGCTCCAAGATCTCATCCAGGCGCATGGCGAGCGCAATGTGTCACCATCCATGCAACACTTCGGTAAATTTGGTCTATAGACCCCTATGAGGTCTATAGACATAGTCTATAGACCAAATTTGATGGGGTTAGGGTCTATAGACCCCGTCTATAGACACCATGTGATAGGGCTGACGAGGCTTGAATGGCACAACATGGTAACTCCAAGATCTCACCCAGTCGCATGGCGAGCGCAGCGTGTCACCATCCATGCAACACTTCTGTAAATTTGGTCTATAGACTTCTATGAGGTCTATAGACATAGTCTATAGACCAAATTTGATAGGGTTAGGGTCTATAGACCCCGTCTATAGACACCATGTGATAGAGCTGACGAGGCTTGAATGGCACAACATGGTAACTCCAAGATCTCACCCAGTCGCATGGCGAGCGCACCGTGTCACCATCCATGCAACACTTCTGTAAATTTGGTCTATAGACCCCTATGAGGTCTATAGACATAGTCTATAGACCAAATTTGATAGGGTTAGGGTCTATAGACCCCGCCTATAGACACCATGTGATAGGGCTGACGAGGCTTGAATGGCACAACATGGTAACTCCAAGATCTCACCCAGTCGCATGGCGAGCGCACCGTGTCACCATCCATGCAAAACTTTTGTAAATTTGGTCTATAGACCTCTATGAGGTCTATAGACATAGTCTATAGACCAAATTTGATAGGGTTAGGGTCTATAGACCCCGTCTATAGACACCATGTGATAGGGCTGACGAGGCTTGAATGCCACAACATGGTAACTCCAAGATCTCACCCAGTCGCATGGCGAGCGCACCGTGTCACCATCCATGCAACACTTCTGTAAATTTGGTCTATAGACCCCTATGAGGTCTATAGACATAGTCTATAGACCAAATTTGATAGGGTTAGGGTCTCTAGACCCCGTCTATAGACACCATGTGATAGGGCTGACGAGGCTTGAATGGCACAACATGGTAACTCCAAGATCTCACCCAGTCGCATGGCGAGCGCACCGTGTCACCATCCATGCAACACTTCTGTAAATTTGGTCTATAGACCTCTATGAGGTCTATAGACATAGTCTATAGACCAAATTTGATGGGGTTAGGGTCTATAGACCCCGTCTATAGACACCATGTGATAGGGCTGACGAGGCTTGAATGGCACAACATGGTAACTCCAAGATCTCACCCAGTCGCATGGCGAGCGCACCGTGTCACCATCCATGCAACACTTCTGTAAATTTGGTCTATAGACCCCTATGAGGTCTATAGACATAGTCTATAGACCAAATTTGATGGGGTTAGGGTCTATATACCCCGTCTATAGACACCATGTGATAGGGCTGACGAGGCTTGAATGGCACAACATGGTAACTCCAAGATCTCACCCAGTCGCATGGCGAGCGCACCGTGTCACCATCCATGCAACACTTCTGTAAATTTGGTCTATAGACCCCTATGAGGTCTATAGACATAGTCTATAGACCAAATTTGATGGGGTTAGGGTCTCTAGACCCCGTCTATAGACACCATGTGATAGGGCTGACGAGGCTTGAATGGCACAACATGGTAACTCCAAGATCTCACCCAGTCGCATGGCGAGCGCACCGTGTCACCATCCATGCAACACTTCTGTAAATTTGGTCTATAGACCTCTATGAGGTCTATAGACATAGTCTATAGACCAAATTTGATGGGGTTAGGGTCTATAGACCCCGTCTATAGACACCATGTGATAGGGCTGACGAGGCTTGAATGGCACAACATGGTAACTCCAAGATCTCACCCAGTCGCATGGCGAGCGCACCGTGTCACCATCCATGCAACACTTCTGTAAATTTGGTCTATAGACCCCTATGAGGTCTATAGACATAGTCTATAGACCAAATTTGATGGGGTTAGGGTCTATAGACCCCGTCTATGGACACCATGTGATAGGGCTGACGAGGCTTGAATGGCACAACATGGTAACTCCAAGATCTCACCCAGTCGCATGGCGAGCGCACCGTGTCACCATCCATGCAACACTTCTGTAAATTTGGTCTATAGACTTCTATGAGGTCTATAGACATAGTCTATAGACCAAATTTGATAGGGTTAGGGTCTATAGACCCCGTCTATAGACACCATGTGATAGGGCTGACGAGGCTTGAATGGCACAACATGGTAACTCCAAGATCTCACCCAGTCGCATGGCGAGCGCACCGTGTCACCATCCATGCAACACTTCTGTAAATTTGGTCTATAGACCCCTATGAGGTCTATAGACATAGTCTATAGACCAAATTTGATAGGGTTAGGGTCTATATACCCCGTCTATAGACACCATGTGATAGGGCTGACGAGGCTTGAATGGCACAACATGGTAACTCCAAGATCTCACCCAGTTGCATGGCGAGCGCACCGTGTCACCATCCGTGCAACACTTTTGTAAATTTGGTCTATAGACCTCTATGAGGTCTATAGACATAGTCTATAGACCAAATTTGATAGGGTTAGGGTCTATAGACCCCGTCTATAGACACCATGTGATAGGGCTGACGAGGCTTGAATGGCACAGCATGGTAACTCCAAGATCTCACTCAGTCGCATGGCGAGCGCACCGTGTCACCATCCATGCAACACTTCTGTAAATTTGGTCTATAGACCCCTATGAGGTCTATAGACATAGTCTATAGACCAAATCTGATAGGGTGGAAAGAATGTTATGGTTATGGACGGTCTATAGACAACAAAAAAGTACCAGCTTTGACGCCACCAAACGGCATGGTGCTTGCACTGTCAAAGGCGGCCCCAAATTTCTTTGGGCCCGAGGAAACGTGAACTTGAAAAGCGAGGTAGAAGCCCTTTTTTCCTTTACCTGGTGGATAGAGCGCGGCCTGAGACGTCAGCACCGATAGTGAGTCCATATGAACGAGTATGAAGGGGCCATACAACTGGATAATGAACACGCAGCATGACGTGCTTTCAACATTCGCGGGAGCAAAGCCCAGCATATTTGAGGCTTTGCAAGCAAGGAGATACCAGGGTGCCGACCCCCCTTGGGATAAGGAAATATTTGTGTGGCCCTTGGCAACTACCACCCCCGAATTTGTCACGTTCATGTCCCCTAAGATGAGGCGCCCGGGAGTTTCAAGCTCCCCTCTTGTAGTATGGAAGGGTCAAAGTGGGCAAAGGGCCCTGGGTTCCTGAGAGTAGCGCCGACCTGGGCAATTTTGGCATCCTCAGGCCACTTGGGGACCCCATGGCTCCAAGACACCAGCGAATCAGGGGACGGCAGATTGCATAGAACGTCCAAGGGGTTCATAGGTGAAGGCTGTATTTTTTTGCCTCGCCCCTACCCCGGTGGCCCCCCACAAGGGGTCATGTATGGACATTTTCAGCCAAAGTAATTCTGGGCTGAAAACACCTCTTTCGAGGCATTTGGGGCAAGGCTCGGCCCTTTCAAACACTTCCATGCACTCGCAGTTTATTAATGTCTTCGATTTGATGTCTCGTCCAGCTGCGAACCTTCGCATGCGATATCTACCTACTGCCCTCCTTATCCAAAACGCTGGCCCAATCGTCATGCTGGGCACAGTTTGCAATCCCTTGGTTAGTAGACAGTGATGAAGCTCATCAAACAACGCACCACACTGCCTCCGTGATGACTGTACAAACTGAGTATGTACTCGATTGGTCGGAGCCTTGGGTGGCCTGGGATTCTAGAGCCATCGAGCATCCCAGGGCGGAAAGCGGATTATCCACCGTGGGTGAAAGTGCTGCCCTGGGTCGTTTCGGGTGCCGGAGGGCTCGGGGCCGGCAAGACCAGTGGGGCAGGCACGCGAGGAGTCTCCCTGGATGTTGTTATTGGGGGTAGAACCGGATACTCGGACACCAACAGAGGCGAGAGCAGCGACAACAGAAGCAAGGTCCATGCTGATTGTTATCCGGCAGAAAATCCCAGTCTATGAAGAAAATTGAGGGGAATTATTCTAAATACATCTGAGTGTCCAAAACTGTCTGAAAAGATTTAAATAATCCATTTATGTAAAAATGTTTGGCCGATCTGGCCCGCGAGCGCGCGTCAGCGGCAAATGGCGATTCCAGCTAAAATAGCGGAACGCGGCGGATTTACGGGAAATGGACCGCGGAATCAAATCCGGCATATCAGAAATATATAGGAAATATCCTGTGACTGAGCTGCGAGGCGGCAATTCCGCCGAAGCAAATAAAATGACCAAAATGTAGCCAATCTGGGCAGAATGTCTGAAAATCTGAGCAGATGGGGCTAGCCGCACTTGCACTCCCCCTCCAAAAACACACTGGGGTGTGTCGCTACGTCAGCGAAGAACGTAGTGCGGGTAAGTCCCAGAAAAACATAGAAATGTAGCCTCGATGGGGCGAAATCTGCTTGATCTGACCTGATTTGGGCTGAATTGGCACTGAATCAGGCTGGATGAACCTGAAATGAGACAGAATGAGAAGTGACGAACAGTCCTCCGTGCAGTAAGACATCAGGTCAAGGGCTAAAAAGCATGTAAACGTATCGAGAATCGATACCAAACCATGCATTGGTTGAGAATGAGGTAGATTATTGATGGATTGAGTGGGGGGATCAAGAATTGGAGTGACATCTCAGCGCTCTGGCACAGTTTCGCTGTCGCGGGCACGCTACGGTGTCCTCGCCGAACTCTACATCGTGTTATCCCGCTTTTGTCGTTCTGAAAAGTACAGCATGTGGCTCAGAGTTGGCGCATCTGGTGGATGATCACAAGATTCAGCAAAATTGGGAATCAAATTGAGCAGAGATTAAGGGGATGAAACAATCACAGTGAGGTAAAACAAATACAATTGTAGTCTACAGACCCTAAGTGAACCACCGAAGGTAGAGATGTTCTTCTGTTCACTTAGATCTAAACAGATCTTCGAGGAATGTGAAGAGATGACAAGGAAATCAATCTAAATTGTCCTAACATGAGTAAATTCCCTGAGATGAAGGTGAAATGAAGCGGAATGTGTACAACTGAAACTACCAACACCTTCGTTTAGACTAAAGTTAATATATATTGTCGTTTATTCAGCTCAATTGTGCTTTCCGGCACGTTGGTTCGCGAGCATCAAACAGATTCTATCAAAATGTGGATCATGTGATGATGCATCATGATGGGACATGCTGGCCCTGGATCCTTGGCATGTAACGCGCCGAAGGTTCACTGAAGGCGCTTTACTGACAGTATATAACTGAAAGACACCGAATGTACAGTGGCGGTGGTGTCAGTCGACTTGGACAAGGCCAATCTTTCGATGGAGTCCCACAAGACACTTGGATTCACCATTTTCGACAGTTTCAGGTCGGATTGAGCTCACATTGGCGTGTGCCAAAAATACAACGAAGCTTACGGACTTCAGAGGTTGCTGTTAGAAGTCCCTAAAGCTCCTAGATGAAGATTGTCTGAACAATTGACGTCTGGCTTTTGCATAACAGTGGCAGAATAATTGACAAACCTGAGGAATTCAAGGTAAATTTGAGGATCCTGGATCTGAATCTGGACTTTGGCGTTAGCATCACAGCAAATGAAGGTACGATCTGAGTTCCTGGCGTCGCATCTGGTGCAGCCAGTACTACAGGGGATACCTGTAGGGGTGAATGTCGCTGGCCAGCGTTTTGATTATGTACATTTGCTTCCATCTGCACGAGTAGCCAAATTCCAAAGATGCACAGACCAACAGAGACAAGATTACCCCGAATCTGCCTGAATTAAGCCTGAGTTTGGTTTTTTCTGAACACGGCAGCACACTCCGTCAGCGTATCTACGCCTTGTCTGCCGAACGGAGACCAAAGAAAAGTTGATTGACGTCAAATTATCAAACATTCGCAGTTCTCCACATCATGACATAAACAGAAAGAATGAGCAGTGGATTGAGCAGAATGTGGTAGGATGGCTTCCTCAATTCGGCCAAGCACGAATACATGTGACCACCAACCTGTCTGGTCGGGCCCTGGTACGGCTTGGGCGCTGCAAATCAGCGGCCGAACTTGAAGCTTGGTCCTCATTTGGCTCCTGGGCTGGCCTGACCGCAGGAGGGGGGATCGACGGATCAGCCCTGGAATGTGGCTGCTGAGGGCCGTAAAAGGCTGGATCTCGATTCACCACAGGTCGTTTTCCGTCGCTCTCCACTTGTCTGTCTGGTTTCGACAAACAATCTGTCAGGAGTACTCCAATTTCGGGGTGCTTCTTGAGGAAGTCGATGAACCCCTTGGTGTACCCATGGACAAAAGATTGGGCTGGTTCCCAGTTGTTGTGACTGGAATCAAAGCCCCTCCACTCACACAGATATTCCCATTCGCCCTTGGCGTCACGTCTTGCTTCAACAATCCTCTTGAGTTCGTACTTTCCCCCTTCGATGACCCGATCGGACAAGTGTTTTGCAGTCCAAAAAAGGGGTTTAACCCGATCCTTGGGGGAGGGGATCTCTCTCTTGAGGCGATCGCCCGAAACGTCAATTTCCCTGCTGACATCCACACGAATCCTCCACCTGTTCTCACCAAGACGCGCTGTAACAGCGAATGGCCCTTCCCACAAGGGAAGAAGCTTGTCATCTCCGTCCAGGGTGGTTTCGGATTTTCGAAGCCAAACTCGATCATCGACTTCAAAATTGTGGGGGTTTTTTCGGCCTTGATTCTGGACCCAAAGCCAGTCAGCTTGATGCTTCTCGATTAATTTCGACACAGATTTATCTGCTCGTTGGACTTCGTCCAAAAACAGCGAAGCATCCTTACAGGGGCGAGGATTATTCAACGGCATGTTCCACCAACACTTCTTTCGTCCAAAGACAATTTCATTTGGAGAAAGGCCATGATACAAAGGCGTGTTGTGGTAACGGCGAAGCAATGCGAAGAGAACTTCCATCCAATGGAAATCCTTTTCACTCGCGAGCTCCTTACGAAGCATATCAATTATTGAGCGGCCGGCTCTTTCGCCAGGCAGCGCTCGATGCGAGTGGATTTCACATCGGAGGTGGTGGATTCCAAGGCGAGCACACAATTCTCTCCACCATTCGGAGGTGTACTCTTTGCCTGAATCCGTGACCACCTCGGATGGGACGTCCCAGCCTCCCATCCAGGTCTGCGCGCACCACTTGGCGGCAGCCTTGCCAGTCATCGACTCAATGTTGCAAGGCAACACTTGAATGTAGCCGGAATGACGGCACTGAATGAGGAGCACACCATTGACTTTTTTATTAGTCCAATGGCACTCTTCGTCATCGAGCTCACCGAGATAGAAAAAATCACTCGTGACTCTGTTGAAGAGGCGCTCCGGAATAGGATGTGGCCTCAGATGGCCGTGCTTCTTCGCGCTGGGAGGCGTCGAGACAGCACATTGGGCGCATCCGGCGGCTACTTTCATGCAGTGAGTATATAGCCGTGAGCCAAACAACCTATGTTTAATCATCGACCACAGTCGACGGCCATGTGCGTGGGGGGACTCCCATTTGTGCCACCAGTTTAACACTCGGGGGGCTAGGGCGTCTGGCACACACAATTTACCCTCCATCCACAGCTTCCCCCCATCCAACGAGTACTCAGCAAAAATCCCATCCCTGTGAGCATCTTTGGATTTGAGATTTCCAAAGACCTCTTTAAACATGGGATCCTGCAGGTAATCGGACGTCCAGTCACGGATGATCAGGGAATCCTTCGGCAGGGGTGGAGTTTTGGCCGGATCTCGGCGCTTAATGCCTTGGATCAACCGAAATCGACTTACTTGTCGGGTGTAGTCAAACCGTTTCACACTCCCTGAGGAGGGATCGGTGACTTTTTCCACGACTTTCAGCGTTTTGGTGCAGATCTCATGGGCATGCGCCGGATCTGAAATGGCCGTGATGTCGTGACACGGCAATGCGTGCTGTTTAACAGCGCACTGCATGCATGCACGTCGAATGAGTTTCTTTTCTTCCTGATCCCATTCGATGATGACATGGCGGTCCTGCTCCGTACCATGGATGTTGGTACTTTGCAGCCCCTCTGAGGCGGGGTAAGCCCATCGGCTCAGAGCATCCGCTACCGTGTTATGTTTACCAGGCAAATACGACACATGGAGGTCAAACAGAGAGAGAAATTCGTGCCATCTGGCCCGTCGACCAGCTGGGCTCGCGACAGTATCAATGTGTTCGGTGGCCCAATACTCCAGAGATCGATGATCCGTCAGGACCTCGACTCGATTGGTGCCAACCCACGATTGGTACTTTTTTAAAGCACAGATGATGGCGTAAGTCTCTTGCTCACGCGGCGACCATTGCATTTGGCGTGGGGCTAGCTTCCGAGACCAAAATGCAAGAGGGTAATGATCGCCGGTGGCCTCATCAACCTGTTCAAGAACAGCTCCGATCGCGTACCTAGAAGCGTCGGTTCTAATGTAGAAGGGTCGGTCAAATTGGGGCACATGCAACGTGGCGACTTCACAGAGGGCCGCCTTCAAGTGATGGAAGGCCTCCTCGCACTCGTCAGTCCACTTGACACGAACCTTTGAACCTGCCTTGCCCGCATCTCTCCCTACCTTCAATAATTCAGTGAGGGGGGCAGCAAATTTGGCATAATTCGGCACAAAAGTGTGGTAAAAATTGCAACAACCCAGGAATCCTCTCAACTCCGTGATCGTCTCAGGGCGCTTCCACTTCTGAATAGCGACGAGCTTCCCTGGACTGGGTCGTCGGGTGCCATTCTCTAGGAGAGAACCACAAAATTCGACTGATTTTAAAAATAATTTTCCCTTCTTTGGCCCACAAACCAGCTGATTGGCGTCAAGAATGTCCAAAACTTGGTTCAGCTGCTTCTCATGTAGGGCCACCAACTCGGCTTCGGTCAGTCCCTCCCCCTCCGTCGCGATGATTATGTCATCTATGTACACACTCACAAAGGCACGAAGCTCAGGATGGGTTGTGAACGGCACATCCTCCATCATTCTTTGAAAAAATGAGGGGGCGTTCTTCAGCCCCATGGGCATGACGGTCCATTGGACTGGGCCACATGGCGTGCACATACAGGTGAGAGGTCGGCTGTCCTTCCTCAACGGCATTTGGTGAAAGCCGTGACGGAGATCCAGCACAGAAAACAAACGACCTCTTGCCCTCTTAGCGATTTCCTCCTCAATGAGGGGCAGGGGGTGTGAATCCGCCTTTGTTTCGGCGTTGAGATTGCGAAAATCAACAACCATTCGCCAACCATCAATGGTGTTCTGGTCTGCAGGCGGTGGCTTCGGGACTGTGAAGGGCGAACAGCACCATTCGCTGGTCATACAACCCTCAAGCCAACCAAATTCCCTGAGATTTCTCTCGATGATTTTTCTGAGGATCTCATGTTTATGTCCATGATTTTCATAAGGGCGCTGTTTTTTTGCCTTGTACCCTTCACGAAGCTCGATGAAGGCTTCACCGAACTGCCCACGGACAGGGGGGTCTTTGATCAACTTCCCTGAAAGGGTTGTGTCCTTCCGTTCATCAAAAATCTTTTCTCTTGACTTTGAACACAATTCGGTGTCCACCTGATCGCCAGGAATTACTGTCGAAAAAACTTTGGCGACTTCTTCGGCTTTGGCAGGAAGAATCTTCTTACGGATGTCCCTAAACAGGTCCGTATCAACTGCCTCTTGAAGATAGGTGGGTCGTGTGTCGAAATCCCAGAGATTCTCTTCGTGATCCAGCTCCTCGAAAGGATCCATGAAAGCTTCCACAGGGGGTTTTTCATAAAAAACTCTGAATTTGCGGCGCGATTGGAGATTTTTCCTCGCCCGTGCACTGAAGATTCTTTTCGATGTCGACCGTATTGGGGAAGAGGGAGACGAGGCGGATCCATTGGACGTTGAATTACCTTGGGTATCTGACGGACAAAAATCAGAAAAAATAGATTCATCATCAGTACCACGGTCAACCTCAGATTCAGACCCAACACAGGAATCTGTACTGGAATCAGCAGAATTAGAGTCAGAAAGCTTTCCATCCACCAGGAATGCAAGCGAACTCCAGGACCGCTGTGGCAGGGGACCTGTGTCGTCCCTGGCATACAGCTTAATCTTCCTGGGAAGTTCGATGTAATCTACACAAATGTCTTGTAATTCCTGAAACCAAGGCTTGTCGTCCCACAGGGGCACAACTAAAATTGCCTGGGTTTTATCTTGCTTGATTTTGTCGATGACCTGCTGGATTAAGTGAAACGGAGGATTAATCCACAACTTCTTGTCCCATTTGTGGGTCCAAGCGTCGCTAAAGTGCTTTTCAAAGCGCTTGTTCGTACGGTTAGCAAAGGCATCATACTGTGGCCAAAAGGAATGGTGTTCATGAAAGTATTCACAAATTGCATCGCGCCATTTGTCGACAACTCTGTAGGATGAAGAGTGCCAGCGCGAAGGGCGTCGTGGCTGGGAGTCCCTACGAAGACATTCTAACTCTTGGGAGTAATCGGCACTCCCATTCACCTCTGCAATGGTGACATCTTCACCAAATTTTGGTGTCACTTTTTGCTTCAAAAATTCTTCTGCACTTTTAAACCCTGCGTGCAAAAAACGAAATTCAGGACGCTCCAAGGGACCTGACTCCAGCAAAAAACAACGACGATGACCTACGGGCGCTACCCTGTTCTTGCGAAGCCAAGGATGGCCCAAATAAAGGTCATACTTTATGTCGGCACGATAGAAGTAGTCATCCTTAAGGACAACTTCTTCCACATTTTGCTCTTCCCAAAGGTCTTGAGCGACCAAATGAGTTGATATATAACAACTGCGTTGCCCACCTGCGAGAGAATGTCCAGAAACTCCCTCGAGGGTAAGAGGATGAGGCGATTCAAACACGCAGTCGTCGGGTAAGAATGAATTGGATTGGAGATTTACCTCTGATCCATTGTCACACAAACAAGTGGCGAGGTGGAAATTTCCTTTGCAATCAGAGACCCACAGCTTTGTGACAAACTGACGAGCCCTGTGCTTGGACTGTACACCAACCTCGTCCACTACAACAGAAGGATCCGCTGCCGGATCCAGGGGAGAGGAGACAAGCGACCCTACATCAAGTAATGGTCGATCAGGAATTTGGGGATCATGCCTGAAATCGCCTGGGGAGGGGCGATTTTCGTGGCTCCCCTAGGCATTCTGACCTCCAGCGGCTGCGTTAACATTGTGAACACAGCCTGATTCGTCGATCCACTCATCTTGGAACGGATCATCCGCTGGATTCAGGGCATTTTCGACATAATCTCGATCCGCATCGGACACCTGATCTGCACCTGAGACCTGATCCACACGATGATTGCCCTTTCCACGTCCACGGCCACGGCCGCCGGATGATGGACCACCACCGTCGCCACGCCCTCTGCCCTTACCAGAGAAAGGGGTTCCTGAAGGATTTCCCTTACCTTTACCCTGTGATCCTGGAGCATTTCCTTTGTTTGTACCGGATTGAGGGGTTTGGCCTGGATTTCGATTTCCGCCTCCGGCGTTGCCATTGGGACTTGTCTGACCGTTAGGCTGCCCACCGGAACCGGATGGAGTCCGATTTCCCTTGCCTTGGGACCCGCCAGGGCCTCCGGTATTTTTGTTTCCACCGGAGGGAGTCGGATTACCCTTTCCCCCCTTGGCACCATGCACCTGTCTGTCATTCCTGTCTGAATTCTGCGAATTACTGACATTTTCACCAATCACCTTGTGATCGTAAGCAGACCATCGGTGATTAGCAGTAGAATGCGTCTTAGCTCGGTTCGTAGAACCTAAAAGAAGGCAGATGCTACAATGATCCTGAACATTCCGGGTGTCATTCACCTTTTTGTTGCCCTTTTGGGCCCCATTTTGGGTGTTTTGCTGGGTATTCCTGTTTCCCCCAAGACCCTCATGGAAATTTTGATTGGCGGCGTCAGCGAGCCTCTCAACCTCTTCCCACAATTCCTGCGGAGAGAACGAAAACACCCAGTTCCTGGCCTTCAGGCGATGGCCGTGGAAACTTACTCCCCTATTGAGGACTTGGACAAACAAGTCCCGATCCTCGTGTTCATTAAACTTGATTTTCCACGTGTTTTCAGTGAATTTCACCTTGGTAAACGACGTGGGGGAGCACTTTTGAAGTGCCTCCCTGACCGTAAACCTATTGGCCGAGGCGTCGAAGCCATCGACTTCCGCCCACCAGGCCTTGACCTTTTCTTCGGACTGTCTATTCCGAAGGGTGGCGGCGGTTTCTGAGGGGATCTTGTCAAAAATCAGATTTTTCAGCTCGGCACTGGAAAATTTTTCGCCTGAATGTTCAGATTCTTCTACGAGATTCCAGAAGCGCTGTCTCTTGTCCTGCACTTCGTGCAAGATTAATCGAGAGAATGAAGGAAAATTCTTCAACATCTGGTGGTAATGGTCCTCAGGCAGCCGGGATCCACGTACCTCCAACTGTTCCCACACCTCATCAAAGGTAAGGGGGGAACTTGAATCCTCACGATCACTCCAGGTCCTGAGCCAAGTATTGGCCGGCGCTCCCTCAAGGCAGTCCAAGAGCGCCATCAGGAACTGATCATCCTGGAGTTTTTGAGTCTTAACCCACAGTTTAAATTCCCGTTGGAACTGAGGCCAACGTCTGGGATTCCCATTACACTTCGGTTGCTTGGCAACCTGACGAAGTCGCAATGAAGTGGGATTTAGAAGTGAATCCAGCCCAACACCGGCCGTAATGGCAGACACCTTGGCGGCATCATTAGCCAAACCAGCTCCGGCGAGGGTCTGGGCGAGCAACATCTGGGCAATTGCATTGGAATCAACAGCAGGAAGGGTAGTACGGGAGGCAGTTCGTTTGGCATTCTGAGCCTCATTCCTAGCCTTCGCCGATCTACTCTGAGATCGAGAGATGGTAACCCTTTCCTTTAGCTTAGTCCTGCTGATCCTTGCGTCGGTGGTCTTAGAGTCCACCGAAGGAGCAATCGAAAAAATTTCTGTCGCCTCCTCCGACGGTTCTGTTGTTTGTTCCACCGATGATGCGCCCTCAGACCTCATGTGGGTCTTGAAAAGATCTTTAATTCCCAGCGTCTGAATGATGAGTTGCATTTGATCTTTGAGCAATTGGAGCTCAGTATCTCGCTGTAATCTGCAAGAGCAGTCGGCAGGACAGTACATACCGTGTCCTGAAGGGCCTGAGCAGGCTGTCGGACCGCTAATCTCAGTGGTTCGCAGCCAGGAGTCCACTTGGGGAGCTCCTTCAGTCCTAATTTCCAGGCTTGCCTGCCTAGCTGCCTCTAAAATTCCTTCCTCAACCGCGGCGGCTAGATCGTCGCGGATGGAAACAGAGGGATGAGGGGCGGAGGGCCCGGCAACAGGTGCCTTGGTCTTCTCCTTCGGGAAGGGGCTTGCCTCCCAGATCTGCAAGAAAATGGCAAAAGATTCATCTTCTTGAGAACACCACCACATCCTGGTATTAATTTCTTCTTGAAGGAGGAAAAAATATTCGAATAAAAAATCAGAGGCGATTCTTTCTTGTCCTATCAGCTTAGACGTGGCTAATAGACAAAGGGCCTCAAGCGCCTCAAGGTTACGGGTCACTTCGGAAGACAAATGGTTGTCCCATTGTGCCCATGAGGCTGGTCGATTATAGGTAGGTACCTCACCTGGACCACCCATCTCAATGTCGTCAATGTCGGCGTCGATGGTCTCGAAATGTGGACATTGGTAGGGAGTATTAGTACCTGCCAGGTCCGTAAGCTCCACCGGAGCGTTGCCATTAGCGTAGGCTGGGAGATTCCAGCTACTGGATGGCCAATTTCGACTGGGATCTTGATTGTAATCTGGGCCTCCACAGCTGCTGATTTGTGTCCTTCTTGGGCAATTTGGGCTTGCGCAAGGCATTCCTCTCAAGGCCTCGTTCGCACAGCACCACGGCAGCGTAATCGTTACGTCTCCGGAGGTGGCGGAGTCTACGGGGCCGTACTGGGGAGCTAGCTGTGGTTGGGACACCAAAGGAACAACATTCAGGTAGCCTCTGCTACCATGAAAGTGCTGCCCTGGGTCGTTGTGGGTGCAGGAGGGCTCGGGGCCGGCAAGACCAGTGGGGCAGGCACGCGAGGAGTCTCCCTGGATGTTGTTATTGGGGGTAGAACCGGATACTCAGACACCAACAGAGGCGAGAGCAGCGACAACAGAAGCAAGGTCCATGCTGATTGTTATCCGGCAGAAAATCCCAGTCTATGAAGAAAATTGAGGGGAATTATTCTAAATACATCTGAGTGTCCAAAACTGTCTGAAAAGATTTAAATAATCCATTCATGTAAAAATGTTTGGCCGATCTGGCCCGCGAGCGCGCGTCAGCGGCAAATGGCGATTCCAGCTAAAATAGCGGAACGCGGCGGATTTACGGGAAATGGACCGCGGAATCAAATCCGGCATATCAGAAATATATAGGAAATATCCTGTGACTGAGCTGCGAGGCGGCAATTCCGCCGAAGCAAATAAAATGACCAAAATGTAGCCAATCTGGGCAGAATGTCTGAAAATCTGAGCAGATGGGGCTAGCCGCACTTACAGTGGGCCTGCTACGTAGACAGAGTCCACGCTCACGGGTGATTCTGTGGCACTAAGCTGTAGAGATGGACACGCGTGGAGTTTTTCCCCTGGCGATTGCACCAAAAGGCACCACACATTGTCATTCAAAATGCCATGCACCCCAACCGACCTCATAGCACAACTATGGTAGCGGTCGTCAAAAGTGAAGGAAAGATCTGCTCGTGGAGTCTAGAGCCCCAGAGCATCCCGCAGTGCAATGTGGATTATGCACAGTGGACCTGCTACCTGGACATCCTTCAACCTCACGGGCAACCCTCTGGCACTAAGATGCAAAGATGGTCATTGCCTGATGGTGTGCCTTGGCCATTGGACCAAACGTGGTGAGGTCCACAGGATGATGGTATGGGCATGCATTGTCATGGAGCCTGACAGCATGAGTCTGACCTCCTAGGTGTCCTCTAGAGGTTCATAAACCTCAAGCTGAAGAGATGGCCCACAAACCGTTTTTTTGTACAAATTTCACCGTTCCACTACGTAACTTTTAGGCTTTTTCAGGATGGCTGTTTTCAGTGATAGTCGGCAACCCAAGGCACCCCCCCAGGGCTATTGGATCTATAGACGAGCTGGATGCATAGTGTGGATCCTTTCCAATGAGCGTTCCATTGTCTACAAACATAGTCCTTAGACGGTTGTATGATCTATAGACCTGGTCTATAGACCGTTTCATTGGTCTATAGCCCTAGTGTATAGACCGCCTACCGTCTTTCGACCTGGTCCAAAACCACAAGGATACTTGTTTGTACACCCAATGTCGGGGGCCGGACATGGCCAAAGTAAGGTTGTAGCCCTACGGGTTAATCCTGTGCTGGTTTGGATTGATGGTTCCATGGTCTATAGACCTGGTCTATAGACGGTACCATGGTCTATAGACCTGGTCTATAGACCTGGTTTATAGATCTGGTCTATAGACCGTCCACCGTCCATAGACTTGGTCCAAAGACCAGATTCTATTGGATCTATAGACGAGCTGGATGCATAGTGTGGATCCTTTCCAATGAGCGTTCCATTGTTTACGAACCTGGTCTATAGACGGTTGTATGATCTATAGACCTGGTCTATAGACCGTTTCATTGGTCTATAGCCCTAGTGTATAGACCGCCTACTGTGTTTTGACCTGGTCCAAAACCACAAGGATACTTGTTTGTACACCCAATGTCGGGGGCCGGACATGGCCAAAGTAAGGTTGTAGCGCTCGGGGCTAATCCTTTGCTGGTTTGCATTGATGGTTCCATGGTCTATAGACCTGGTCTATAGACGGTACCATGGTCTATAGACCTGGACCATCAATCATAATCTCCGCTACTCTTTCCGCCATGGCCCCAAACCCACAAACGAGACAGTCATCAACGCTCTGCTCACTGACTCCTGCAAACCCAATCTGCTTCAACATATGACTGCCTTTTCTGCTGATTTCTTAGGTTACCACTGTCACAACATCCCCAACATTAACCCCTGCCTTCTAAATCAAATCGCTGCAGACACCCCAGCAGAAATAGTTTTCACCTATTACCAATCTACCACTGATCCCCCCACATACTGCCTTACTCAGAACTCCCAGCATCCCAAAAGAACCACAATCTGGCACCTGGGCACTCTAGATCACCCCAATCAGCACAAAACCACAGCGTTCCCTGACATGACCGTCAAGATCACTAACAAAAACAGATTCCGCCTCCCCACCAACACCACTAACAATCCCAAAGACACATCCTTCCCTACCAAACCTCCAAATCCCCCAGACACTACTTCCTTTCCTTATGCTTTCAGCAATTCTCATTTCAGTCCATCCTTTCTCCAATTCACTCTTGTGCACGGTGCACTTCAGTGTGAAAGGAGGCTAAGCTCCACTAGCGACCGGGGGGTCTCCGCCCCGCACTGAAATTCCGGGACTACGTAACTTTTAGGCTTTTTCAAGATGGTTGTTTTCAGTGATAGTCGGCAACCCAAGGCACCCCCCCAGGGCAATGTGGATGCATTGTCATGGAGCCTGACAGCATGAGTGTGACCTCCTAGGTGTCCCCTAGAGGTTCATAAACCTCAAGCTGAAGAGATGGCCCACAAACCGCTTTTTTGTACAAATTTCACCGTGCCACTACGTAACTTTTAGGCTTTTTCAGGATGGCTGTTTTCAGTGATAGTCGGCAACCCAAGGCACCCCCCTAGGGCAACGTGGATGCATTATCATGGAAACTGACAGCATGAGTGTGACCTCCTAGGTGTCCTCTAGAGGTTCCTGAACCTCAAGCTGAAGAGATTGCCTCAGAAAACGTTTATGGGTGCATGGGTGACTATTACGGACTCGGTAGGATCTGCCTGTTCCTAACGAGGCAGATCCTACCGAGTCGCCCATGCACTAAAAATGAGCTATTTGTACCAAATGGACATGGAAAACACAGTACCCCCCCCCCCCCTATTTCGGGGTCGCCGGATGATGGACCACCACCGTCGCCACGCCCTCTGCCCTTACCAGAGAAAGGGGTTCCTGAAGGATTTCCCTTACCTTTACCCTGTGATCCTGGAGCATTTCCTTTGTTTGTACCGGATTGAGGGGTTTGGCCTGGATTTCGATTTCCGCCTCCGGCGTTGCCATTGGGACTTGTCTGACCGTTAGGCTGCCCACCGGAACCGGATGGAGTCCGATTTCCCTTGCCTTGGGACCCGCCAGGGCCTCCGGTATTTTTGTTTCCACCGGAGGGAGTCGGATTACCCTTTCCCCCCTTGGCACCATGCACCTGTCTGTCATTCCTGTCTGAATTCTGCGAATTACTGACATTTTCACCAATCACCTTGTGATCGTAAGCAGACCATCGGTGATTAGCAGTAGAATGCGTCTTAGCTCGGTTCGTAGAACCTAAAAGAAGGCAGATGCTACAATGATCCTGAACATTCCGGGTGTCATTCACCTTTTTGTTGCCCTTTTGGGCCCCATTTTGGGTGTTTTGCTGGGTATTCCTGTTTCCCCCAAGACCCTCATGGAAATTTTGATTGGCGGCGTCAGCGAGCCTCTCAACCTCTTCCCACAATTCCTGCGGAGAGAACGAAAACACCCAGTTCCTGGCCTTCAGGCGATGGCCGTGGAAACTTACTCCCCTATTGAGGACTTGGACAAACAAGTCCCGATCCTCGTGTTCATTAAACTTGATTTTCCACGTGTTTTCAGTGAATTTCACCTTGGTAAACGACGTGGGGGAGCACTTTTGAAGTGCCTCCCTGACCGTAAACCTATTGGCCGAGGCGTCGAAGCCATCGACTTCCGCCCACCAGGCCTTGACCTTTTCTTCGGACTGTCTATTCCGAAGGGTGGCGGCGGTTTCTGAGGGGATCTTGTCAAAAATCAGATTTTTCAGCTCGGCACTGGAAAATTTTTCGCCTGAATGTTCAGATTCTTCTACGAGATTCCAGAAGCGCTGTCTCTTGTCCTGCACTTCGTGCAAGATTAATCGAGAGAATGAAGGAAAATTCTTCAACATCTGGTGGTAATGGTCCTCAGGCAGCCGGGATCCACGTACCTCCAACTGTTCCCACACCTCATCAAAGGTAAGGGGGGAACTTGAATCCTCACGATCACTCCAGGTCCTGAGCCAAGTATTGGCCGGCGCTCCCTCAAGGCAGTCCAAGAGCGCCATCAGGAACTGATCATCCTGGAGTTTTTGAGTCTTAACCCACAGTTTAAATTCCCGTTGGAACTGAGGCCAACGTCTGGGATTCCCATTACACTTCGGTTGCTTGGCAACCTGACGAAGTCGCAATGAAGTGGGATTTAGAAGTGAATCCAGCCCAACACCGGCCGTAATGGCAGACACCTTGGCGGCATCATTAGCCACACCAGCTCCGGCGAGGGTCTGGGCGAGCAACATCTGGGCAATTGCATTGGAATCAACAGCAGGAAGGGTAGTACGGGAGGCAGTTCGTTTGGCATTCTGAGCCTCATTCCTAGCCTTCGCCGATCTACTCTGAGATCGAGAGATGGTAACCCTTTCCTTTAGCTTAGTCCTGCTGATCCTTGCGTCGGTGGTCTTAGAGTCCACCGAAGGAGCAATCGAAAAAATTTCTGTCGCCTCCTCCGACGGTTCTGTTGTTTGTTCCACCGATGATGCGCCCTCAGACCTCATGTGGGTCTTGAAAAGATCTTTAATTCCCAGCGTCTGAATGATGAGTTGCATTTGATCTTTGAGCAATTGGAGCTCAGTATCTCGCTGTAATCTGCAAGAGCAGTCGGCAGGACAGTACATACCGTGTCCTGAAGGGCCTGAGCAGGCTGTCGGACCGCTAATCTCAGTGGTTCGCAGCCAGGAGTCCACTTGGGGAGCTCCTTCAGTCCTAATTTCCAGGCTTGCCTGCCTAGCTGCCTCTAAAATTCCTTCCTCAACCGCGGCGGCTAGATCGTCGCGGATGGAAACAGAGGGATGAGGGGCGGAGGGCCCGGCAACAGGTGCCTTGGTCTTCTCCTTCGGGAAGGGGCCCGCCTCCCAGATCTGCAAGAAAATGGCAAAAGATTCATCTTCTTGAGAACACCACCACATCCTGGTATTAATTTCTTCTTGAAGGAGGAAAAAATATTCGAATAAAAAATCAGAGGCGATTCTTTCTTGTCCTATCAGCTTAGACGTGGCTAATAGACAAAGGGCCTCAAGCGCCTCAAGGTTACGGGTCACTTCGGAAGACAAATGGTTGTCCCATTGTGCCCATGAGGCTGGTCGATTATAGGTAGGTACCTCACCTGGACCACCCATCTCAATGTCGTCAATGTCGGCGTCGATGGTCTCGAAATGTGGACATTGGTAGGGAGTATTAGTACCTGCCAGGTCCGTAAGCTCCACCGGAGCGTTGCCATTAGCGTAGGCTGGGAGATTCCAGCTACTGGATGGCCAATTTCGACTGGGATCTTGATTGTAATCTGGGCCTCCACAGCTGCTGATTTGTGTCCTTCTTGGGCAATTTGGGCTTGCGCAAGGCATTCCTCTCAAGGCCTCGTTCGCACAGCACCACGGCAGCGTAATCGTTACGTCTCCGGAGGTGGCGGAGTCTACGGGGCCGTACTGGGGAGCTAGCTGTGGTTGGGACACCAAAGGAACAACATTCAGGTAGCCTCTGCTACCATGAAAGTGCTGCCCTGGGTCGTTGTGGGTGCCGGAGGGCTCGGGGCCGGCAAGACCAGTGGGGCAGGCACGCGAGGAGTCTCCCTGGATGTTGTTATTGGGGGTAGAACCGGATACTCGGACACCAACAGAGGCGAGAGCAGCGACAACAGAAGCAAGGTCCATGCTGATTGTTATCCGGCAGAAAATCCCAGTCTATGAAGAAAATTGAGGGGAATTATTCTAAATACATCTGAGTGTCCAAAACTGTCTGAAAAGATTTAAATAATCCATTCATGTAAAAATGTTTGGCCGATCTGGCCCGCGAGCGCGCGTCAGCGGCAAATGGCGATTCCAGCTAAAATAGCGGAACGCGGCGGATTTACGGGAAATGGACCGCGGAATCAAATCCGGCATATCAGAAATATATAGGAAATATCCTGTGACTGAGCTGCGAGGCGGCAATTCCGCCGAAGCAAATAAAATGACCAAAATGTAGCCAATCTGGGCAGAATGTCTGAAAATCTGAGCAGATGGGGCTAGCCGCACTTACAGTGGGCCTGCTACGTAGACAGAGTCCACGCTCACGGGTGATTCTGTGGCACTAAGCTGTAGAGATGGACACGCGTGGAGTTTTTCCCCTGGCGATTGCACCAAAAGGCACCACACATTGTCATTCAAAATGCCATGCACCCCAACCGACCTCATAGCACAACTATGGTAGCGGTCGTCAAAAGTGAAGGAAAGATCTGCTCGTGGAGTCTAGAGCCCCAGAGCATCCCGCAGTGCAATGTGGATTATGCACAGTGGACCTGCTACCTGGACATCCTTCAACCTCACGGGCAACCCTCTGGCACTAAGATGCAAAGATGGTCATTGCCTGATGGTGTGCCTTGGCCATTGGACCAAACGTGGTGAGGTCCACAGGATGATGGTATGGGCATGCATTGTCATGGAGCCTGACAGCATGAGTCTGACCTCCTAGGTGTCCTCTAGAGGTTCATAAACCTCAAGCTGAAGAGATGGCCCACAAACCGTTTTTTTGTACAAATTTCACCGTTCCACTACGTAACTTTTAGGCTTTTTCAGGATGGCTGTTTTCAGTGATAGTCGGCAACCCAAGGCACCCCCCCAGGGCTATTGGATCTATAGACGAGCTGCATGCATAGTGTGGATCCTTTCCAATGAGCGTTCCATTGTCTACAAACATAGTCCTTAGACGGTTGTATGATCTATAGATCTGGTCTATAGACCGTTTCATTGGTCTATAGCCCTAGTGTATAGACCGCCTACCGTCTTTTGACCTGGTCCAAAACCACAAGGATACTTGTTTGTACACCCAATGTCGGGGGCCGGACATGGCCAAAGTAAGGTTGTAGCCCTACGGGTTAATCCTGTGCTGGTTTGGATTGATGGTTCCATGGTCTATAGACCTGGTCTATAGACGGTACCATGGTCTATAGACCTGGTCTATAGACCTGGTTTATAGATCTGGTCTATAGACCGTCCACCGTCCATAGACTTGGTCCAAAGACCAGATTCTATTGGATCTATAGACGAGCTGGATGCATAGTGTGGATCCTTTCCAATGAGCGTTCCATTGTTTACGAACCTGGTCTATAGACGGTTGTATGATCTATAGACCTGGTCTATAGACCGTTTCATTGGTCTATAGCCCTAGTGTATAGACCGCCTACTGTGTTTTGACCTGGTCCAAAACCACAAGGATACTTGTTTGTACACCCAATGTCGGGGGCCGGACATGGCCAAAGTAAGGTTGTAGCGCTCGGGGCTAATCCTGTGCTGGTTTGCATTGATGGTTCCATGGTCTATAGACCTGGTCTATAGACGGTACCATGGTCTATAGACCTGGACCATCAATCATAATCTCCGCTACTCTTTCCGCCATGGCCCCAAACCCACAAACGAGACAGTCATCAACGCTCTGCTCACTGACTCCTGCAAACCCAATCTGCTTCAACATATGACTGCCTTTTCTGCTGATTTCTTAGGTTACCACTGTCACAACATCCCCAACATTAACCCCTGCCTTCTAAATCAAATCGCTGCAGACACCCCAGCAGAAATAGTTTTCACCTATTACCAATCTACCACTGATCCCCCCACATACTGCCTTACTCAGAACTCCCAGCATCCCAAAAGAACCACAATCTGGCACCTGGGCACTCTAGATCACCCCAATCAGCACAAAACCACAGCGTTCCCTGACATGACCGTCAAGATCACTAACAAAAACAGATTCCGCCTCCCCACCAACACCACTAACAATCCCAAAGACACATCCTTCCCTACCAAACCTCCAAATCCCCCAGACACTACTTCCTTTCCTTATGCTTTCAGCAATTCTCATTTCAGTCCATCCTTTCTCCAATTCACTCTTGTGCACGGTGCACTTCAGTGTGAAAGGAGGCTAAGCTCCACTAGCGACCGGGGGGTCTCCGCCCCGCACTGAAATTCCGGGACTACGTAACTTTTAGGCTTTTTCAAGATGGTTGTTTTCAGTGATAGTCGGCAACCCAAGGCACCCCCCCAGGGCAATGTGGATGCATTGTCATGGAGCCTGACAGCATGAGTGTGACCTCCTAGGTGTCCCCTAGAGGTTCATAAACCTCAAGCTGAAGAGATGGCCCACAAACCGCTTTTTTGTACAAATTTCACCGTGCCACTACGTAACTTTTAGGCTTTTTCAGGATGGCTGTTTTCAGTGATAGTCGGCAACCCAAGGCACCCCCCTAGGGCAACGTGGATGCATTATCATGGAAACTGACAGCATGAGTGTGACCTCCTAGGTGTCCTCTAGAGGTTCCTGAACCTCAAGCTGAAGAGATTGCCTCAGAAAACGTTTATGGGTGCATGGGTGACTATTACGGACTCGGTAGGATCTGCCTGTTCCTAACGAGGCAGATCCTACCGAGTCGCCCATGCACTAAAAATGAGCTATTTGTACCAAATGGACATGGAAAACACAGTACCCCCCCCCCCCTATTTCGGGGTCGCTGAATCCAAAACTTCACTCATTTTGCCAACCTGAGACAGTGGCGTCGAGTTATGGGGGGGGTCCTAATGAGCGCTGGGGGGTCATAAAAAACCCCGCGATGCAAAGTGTGCGAACCAACATGGGTGCATAAACGCGCTATGCCACGAACACATTTAGCAGGGGTACACTTTCTGAGTGTCTATTTTTTTTCGGTATGAATTCGCTTTGAGAAGCCAACCCATGTGCTGACGCACCACTTTCTGGAGGCCAATGGGCCATATCCCTTCACATGTATTCAGTTCAAACCCCCTCCTCATGCAAACATTTGTTGCCTTGGAACTGCACCGTAATGGTGCATTCCGCATCAAATACATGTCCCTCCCACTGTGTATGTGCCCCCCCTCCCCCCTCAGCTAGGAGTAAGGGTTGTTCGTGTCCCTCCCATTTCGTAAAGCCCCCCCCCCCCCCCCCCAGCTAGGGGTAGGGTTTGTCCGTGTCCAAGTTTCGCGCGAGGGGATAAATTATCCCCTCGCTTTAGGGTAAAGATAGGGTTGCGGTTGGAAATTCTCCCTTGATGCGAAGGGAGATTATGAAAATGTTGTATGATGTGAGGGGATAATTTTAAATTATCCCCTCGCTTTACGGTAAAGATAGGGTTAGGGTTAGAATTTCTCCCTTGATGCGAAAGGAGATTATGAAAACGTTGTATGATGTGAGGGGATAGTTTTGAATTATCCCCTCACGCGAGGGGATAATTTTAAATTATCCCCTCGCGTGAGGGGATAATTTTAAATTATCCCCTCGCTTTAGAGTAAAGATAGGGTTAGGGTTAGAAATTCTCCCTTGATGCAAAAGGAGATTATGCATTGTCATGGAGCCTGACAGCATGAGTGTGACCTCCTAGGTGTCCTCTAGAGGTTCCTGAACCTCAAGCTGAAGAGATGGCCCACAAAACGTTTTTTTGTACAAATTTCACCGTTCCACTACGTAACTTTTAGGCTTTTTCAGGATGGCTGTTTTCAGTGATAGTCGGCAACCCAAGGCACCCCCCCAGGGCAATGTGGATGCATTGTCATGGGGCCTGACAGCATGAGTGTGACCTCCTAGGTGTCCTCTAGAGGTTCCTGAACCTCAAGCTGAAGAGATGGCCCACAAAAGGTTTTTTTGTACAAATTTCACCGTTCCACTACGTAACTTTTAGGCTTTTTCAGGATGGCTGTTTTCAGTGATAGTCGGCAACCCAAGGCACCCCCCCAGGGCAATGTGGATGCATTGTCATGGAGCCTGACAGCATGAGTGTGACCTCCTAGGTGTCCTCTAGAGGTTCCTGAACCTCAAGCTGAAGAGATGGCCCACAAACCGTTTTTTTGTACAAATTTCACCGTTCCACTACGTAACTTTTAGGCTTTTTCAGGATGGCTTTTTTCAGTGATAGTCGGCAAGCCAAGGCACCCCCCCAGGGCAATGTGGATGCATTATCATGGAGCTTGACAGCATGAGTGTGACCTCCTAGGTGTCCTCTAGAGGTTCTTGAACCTCAAGCTGAAGAGATGGCCCACAAACCGTTTTTTTTGTACAAATTTCACCGTTCCACTACGTAACTTTTAGGCTTTTTCAGGATGGCTTTTTTCAGTGATAGTCGGCAAGCCAAGGCACCCCCCCAGGGCAATGTGGATGCATTATCATGGGGCTTGACAGCATGAGTGTGACCTCCTGGGTGTCCTCTAGAGGTTCCTGAACCTCAAGCTGAAGAGATGGCCCACAAACCGTTTTTTTGTACAAATTTCACCGTGCCACTACGTAACATGTGATAGGGCTGACGAGGCTTGAATGGCACAACATGGTAACTCCAAGATCTCACCCAGTCGCATGGCGAGCGCACAAAATAATCGGGCAAAGAATAAAAAACCTTTTTTTAAAAAAAAAACAGCTCTTTCCATGTAACAAAACACCATGTCCACCCAGGACAAAATAATCTGGAAAAGAATAGAGCATGTAGCCAGGGATTCTTACAAATACCTAAGCACCACAATTCGGATTGCCTTCTATGCTTTGACACATGGCACAATTGATGGCACAAAAAACCTCCAAACTGCTGTCGATGGACAAATTGTCGGGCAAAGACAAACAATTTTGAAAAAAAAACAGCTCTTTCCATGTATCAAAACATCATGTCAACCCAGGACAAAATAATCTGAAATATGGTATAACAATTTTGAAAGGAAAAAAAAAGCGGATGTTTACTGCCCATCTCAGGCATCTGCCCATCTCAGACATTTCTTCCTTTATGTCTCTCTTCACTTCCCCGTTAATACTGACCTCCAACATTATGCGGCTGTCGAGATGAGTTACACACAAACCATTCACGCTCAGCTTGATACCCATTTGTTATGCTCAAGCAGGAAATGACAGTTCACAGCAGCGCACAGACTGAACACAAAGACAGATGAGCCAAAGATGATGCAGACGTAAGAAGAATAGACTCTGACTGTGGCACTTGGGATGTCTTGTGACACAATGAACAGGAGCGCACAGGAAAAAATCTTGCGCTTGGTGAGCAGTTGTTTCCTGTATTCTGCAGTACAATGAACAGGAGCGCACAGGAAAAATCTTTTTCCTGCGTCTGGTGAGCAGTTCTTTCCTGTATGGATGTCTGCACTGTCTGACGCTGTTCATACATTACAGCCCAGGGACAAGGGCAGCAAGTCCACAGATTCCAACCTCAAAGAGATTGGGCAGCGTAAACACACTCTGAGAACTGATTGGTCAACAGGCATATCTTCCCACCATCCCTGCAGCACAACCCCCCCTCCCCCTCCCCCGTCAGCTGCAGCAGAATTTTTGCTGCCTCCCCCCCCCCCGCCGCCCCCGCCCCATGCAGCAGAATTTCTGCTGCCCCCCCCCCCCCCCCCCCCCCCCGCCCCCCGGCCCATGCAGCAGAATTTCTGCCACCTCGCCTCATAGCAATGGTCTGCCCCCCCCCAACCCCCCCCATGCAGCAGGATTTCTGCCAACCAACCTCTCGCCCCGCCCCCCCCCCACCCACCTGCAGCAGAATTTTTGCTATCCCCCCCCCCCAACCCCCCCCATGCAGCAGGATTTCTGCCAACCAACCTCTCGCCCCGCCCCCCCCCCCACCCACCTACAGCAGAATTTTTGCTATCCCCCCCCCAACCCCCCCCCATGCAGCAGGATTTCTGCCAACCAACCTCTCGCCCCGCCCCCCCCCCACCCACAACAACCTCCCATATGCTACTGTTGCCAACGCAGCCTTGTTCATGGTGTTTAACAGCAATTGTCCACTCTGAATCATTGGTGTGGGGCATTGTTTGGGAAAACAGAAACAAATCATGACACCTGCCATGCAATGCACTGCAGTCGCAACTGAACCACCCATGGTGCAATGCAATCTGCTCTAATCATGGCCCCCTCACCCTAGGATCATGGTCTACCTGCCCTGGCATGCAATGTGCTCACATCATGGTCCACCCGCCCTGGGATGCACGGCAGTCACATCATGGTCCACCCGCCCTGAGTTGCAATGCAGGCACGTCATGGTCCACCCGCTCTGGGAAAATGGCTTTGGTCTCCAAAGTCCACACCCAGATTGGTACACCCAATCAAATGACCACAGCGCACCCAGATTGGTACACCCAATCAAATGACCACAGCACACCCAGATTGGTACACCCAATCAAATGACCACCCGCCTGCATTAATTAATGATTGCCAATTGTACCCTCCATTGCTTGTCCTCAGCCCAATTGACAACAATCCAATGACTTCATTGACAGACTCCAACTTACTCCAACTTCGTGATAATGTTCATCTTTCAGTAGAGACAAAAACAAAGTAACAGCTCAGCGCTCAGGAAAGTACTTGAAGATCAGCACTCAGGAAAGTACTCGAAGAGCTGTGGCAGAGTCCGCACAATCTTGAACATGGTATCTTGGAAGGATGCACCCCACTCTTCCTCCTTCACGAAGTTGCTCTGAACCAGACGACACACAAATGACACAAAGACACACACCCTGTGCTGTGCTGTGCTGTGCTGTGCTGTGTTGTGCTGTGTTGTGCTGTGCTGTGCTGTGCTGTGCTGTTGTGCTGTGCTGTGCTGTGCTGTGCTGTGCTGTGCTGTGCTGTGCTGTGCTGTGCTGTGCTGTGCTGTGCTGTGCTGTGGTGCTGTGGTGCTGTGCTGTGCTGTGTTTCACCACTACAGTACTGGCCATCTCTGACACATGAGTTCTCACATGAGTTGATATTTTGGTGTGATATTTTCCCCCCAAAAAGTCGCAACCCAATTTTCAGTGTGCTGCGGCATGCTGACACACAAATGACACACACAGACAGCGCGCTGACACACAAAAGACACACAGAGCTGATGAACAAATGACACACAGAGAGCGCTGACACAAAAAACACACAGACGGCGCGCTGACACACAAAGGACACAAACAGAGCGCGCTGACACACAGATGACACACACAGAGCGCGCTGACACACAACGAACACACAGACAGCACTCTGACACCCAAATGACACACAGAGACGGCGCGCTGACACACAGACAGCGCGCTGACACACAGAGAACACACAGACAGCGCGCCCACCAACGCTTTGCCCAGCATGTTGGTGTTCCCCACAAAACACATTAACATCTTGGAGAACTGGCGCAGAGCCTTTCTTGCGAACATGATGCCATTCACAGTACAGTCCTCTAGCAACGAGGCGACCGACAGCTTTGCTTCAGTGCTGTCAAATACATGCGCCGAAATGGGGATTCAGGTGCACTCAGTGTGCAAAGATCTCTCCTCTCCCAAGGATTCCGACGCTCTGTTTGTGTTCTCTGTGTGCCTTGTCTGATCTTTACGGAGGTGAGGCTGCGTAATGAAGACACTGTTTTCGGGCACCTCGTCAAAAACGCTCATATGGCTTGCCCCAACATCAAAAATTTCGTCCACCAGACAAACACAGTCCCATTTCTGACCAGCCTGATGACAGTTGAGGATGAACTCCTCAATTTGAGTCTTAGCCAGTTGTGCTGCCTGAAGCATCAATCCAGGCAGTGGACAGCGCAGAGAGAGACGAAGCAGATCCGCAGAATTGGCAGCAGCAAATTTCGAAAACTGTGCGCGAACGTGGCCACTTGTATCTGACTGGACCTGGGCATATGGTCCTAAAGCCATCACGTTGACCAAGCGTTCTGAAACGGGAGCCTTCTCAAAAGTTGCTTGGAAAGGCGAAAGCCCAGCAACTATGTCTACCACCCTGGTAAGCTGCTCGCACATGCGCTGTTGCGCGCTGACACACAACGAACACACAGACAGCGCGCTGACACCCAAAAGACACAGAAATGACACACAGACAGCGCTGACTCACAAACGACACACAGACAGCGCGCTCATCAATACCTTGGATAGCTTTTGCTCCGCTTCGCGCCTCAACTGCACTTCAGTCATATCCACCTCAGCAGCTCGACGTTGGTTGTGTGCCTTATCCATTTCGACGTCGCGCCTCCTTTGCTCTTCTTGCGTCAGCAAACGTTCTAAGTCACGTCGCATCTTTTTTCCAGTTTCCTGCCAGATTGAGGCTTGAGATTCTGCGTCTTGTCTCATTGCCTTTTCCCTGTCACGCTCCGCTTCGATCCTTCGACGGTACTGCTCCTCCTCCGTCAGTTGGGCCTGTAATGTCGCACAACAATACGGCAGGAGTGAACGAGGTTTCCGAGAGCTCCGGTGTACACCAATAGATATGATTCGCTCCTGGACTAACGCAGGACAATCTGATTACGGGTAAATTGTGACCTCATGCTTGACCTGAATGAACTTCTTCCCACTTTTTCGACTTCTTCACTCTTCCTCCTTCATGAAGTTCCTGACTGTAGCAATGATGGGCGTTGTGTATAAATGGCAGGGACATAATCTGTGAAAAGTTGTAAATTGCACACCTGTGAACAATTTTCTTGTAAACCATTTTCTTCTTTTCGGGATTCGCTGCCGTCATACCCGCTGACCGCGATTCACTTCAACCACCTTTATCTCACAAAGGAAAGATATTTTTCTGTTCAAAAAACAATTTTCGGCATTTCCTGCCATAAAGCCTTCTAAAAGATGTTCAAAATATCTCATTAGGTTTGTACCCTGTACAACATTTTGTCTTTTATGTGTAATCTATTTCTGGTAAGTATCAACCCCGGAGGCCTGATTGACACCCTGAGATGCCATCAGGGCCTGGTTGCGCCATCCTGACGCTATCCTGACGCTATCCTGACGCTATCCTGACGCCATCCTGACGCCACCATAATATCCTGACGCCACCCTGACGCCATCCTGACGCCAGCCTGACGCTCCCTGACGCCATCCTGACGCTATTTTGGTGCTTTCCTGACGCCATCCTGACGCATCCTGACGCAACCTGACGCCATCCTGACGCCAAACTACCCATCATCCTGACGGCATCCTGACGGCCATCCTGACGCATCCTGACGCCATCCTGACGCCATCCTGACGCCATCCTGACGCCATCCTGACGCCATCCTGACGCCATCCTGACGCTACCCTGACGCCATCCTGACGCCATCCTGACGTCTTTACGTCGCAGGGCCCGAATCAATTGGTCTATAGCCCTAGTGTATAGACCGCCTACTGTGTTTTGACCTGGTCCAAAACCACAAGGATACTTGTTTGTACACCCAATGTCGGGGGCCGGACATGGCCAAAGTAAGGTTGTAGCGCTCGGGGCTAATCCTGTGCTGGTTTGCATTGATGGTTCCATGGTCTATAGACCTGGTCTATAGACGGTACCATGGTCTATAGACCTGGACCATCAATCATAATCTCCGCTACTCTTTCCGCCATGGCCCCAAACCCACAAACGACACAGTCATCAACGCTCTGCTCACTGACTCCTGCAAACCCAATCTGCTTCAACATATGACTGCCTTTTCTGCTGATTTCTTAGGCTACCACTGTCACAACATCCCCAACATTAACCCCTGCCTTCTAAATCAAATCGCTGCAGACACCCCAGCAGAAATAGTTTTCACCTATTACCAATCTACCACTGATCCCCCCACATACTGCCTTACTCAGAACTCCCAGCATCCCAAAAGAACCACAATCTGGCACCTGGGCACTCTAGATCACCCCAATCAGCACAAAACCACAGCGTTCCCTGACATGACCGTCAAGATCACTAACAACAACAGATTCCGCCTCCCCACCAACACCACTAACAATCCCAAAGACACATGCTTCCCTACCAAACCTCCAAATCCCCCAGACACTACTTCCTTTCCTTATGCTTTCAGCAATTCTCATTTCAGTCCATCCTTTCTCCAATTCACTCTTGTGCACGGTGCACTTCAGTGTGAAAGGAGGCTAAGCTCCACTAGCGACCGGGGGGTCTCTGCCCCGCACTGAAATTCCGGGACTACGTAACTTTTAGGCTTTTTCAAGATGGTTGTTTTCAGTGATAGTCGGCAACCCAAGGCACCCCCCCAGGGCAATGTGGATGCATTGTCATGGAGCCTGACAGCATGAGTGTGACCTCCTAGGTGTCCCCTAGAGGTTCATAAACCTCAAGCTGAAGAGATGGCCCACAAACCGCTTTTTTGTACAAATTTCACCGTGCCACTACGTAACTTTTAGGCTTTTTCAGGATGGCTGTTTTCAGTGATAGTCGGCAACCCAAGGCATCCCCCTAGGGCAACGTGGATGCATTATCATGGAAACTGACAGCATGAGTGTGACCTCCTAGGTGTCCTCTAGAGGTTCCTGAACCTCAAGCTGAAGAGATTGCCTCAGAAAACGTTTATGGGTGCATGGGTGACTATTACGGACTCGGTAGGATCTGCCTGTTCCTAACGAGGCAGATCCTACCGAGTCGCCCATGCACTAAAAATGAGCTATTTGTACCAAATGGACATGGAAAACACAGTACCCCCCCCCCCCTATTTCGGGGTCGCTGAATCCAAAACTTCACTCATTTTGCCAACCCGAGACAGTGGCGTCGAGTTATGGGGGGGGTCCTAATGAGCGCTGGGGGGTCATAAAAAACCCCGCGATGCAAAGTGTGCGAACCAACATGGGTGCATAAACGCGCTATGCCACGAACACATTTAGCAGGGGTACACTTTCTGAGTGTCTATTTTTTTTCGGTATGAATTCGCTTTGAGAAGCCAACCCATGTGCTGACGCACCACTTTCTGGAGGCCAATGGGCCATATCCCTTCACATGTATTCAGTTCAAACCCCCTCCTCATGCAAACATTTGTTGCCTTGGAACTGCACCGTAATGGTGCATTCCGCATCAAATACATGTCCCTCCCACTGTGTATGTGCCCCCCCTCCCCCCTCAGCTAGGAGTAAGGGTTGTTCGTGTCCCTCCCATTTCGTAAAGCCCCCCCCCCCCCCCAGCTAGGGGTAGGGTTTGTCCGTGTCCAAGTTTCGCGCGAGGGGATAAATTCCTCGCCCGTGCACTGAAGATTCTTTTCGATGTCGACCGTATTGGGGAAGAGGGAGACGAGGCGGATCCATTGGACGTTGAATTACCTTGGGTATCTGACGGACAAAAATCAGAAAAAATAGATTCATCATCAGTACCACGGTCAACCTCAGATTCAGACCCAACACAGGAATCTGTACTGGAATCAGCAGAATTAGAGTCAGAAAGCTTTCCATCCACCAGGAATGCAAGCGAACTCCAGGACCGCTGTGGCAGGGGACCTGTGTCGTCCCTGGCATACAGCTTAATCTTCCTGGGAAGTTCGATGTAATCTACACAAATGTCTTGTAATTCCTGAAACCAAGGCTTGTCGTCCCACAGGGGCACAACTAAAATTGCCTGGGTTTTATCTTGCTTGATTTTGTGGATGACCTGCTGGATTAAGTGAAACGGAGGATTAATCCACAACTTCTTGTCCCATTTGTGGGTCCAAGCGTCGCTAAAGTGCTTATCAAAGCGCTTGTTCGTACGGTTAGCAAAGGCATCATACTGTGGCCAAAAGGAATGGTGTTCATGAAAGTATTCACAAATTGCATCGCGCCATTTGTCGACAACTCTGTAGGATGAAGAGTGCCAGCGCGAAGGGCGTCGTGGCTGGGAGTCCCTACGAAGACATTCTAACTCTTGGGAGTAATCGGCACTCCCATTCACCTCTGCAATGGTGACATCTTCACCAAATTTTGGTGTCACTTTTTGCTTCAAAAATTCTTCTGCACTTTTAAACCCTGCGTGCAAAAAACGAAATTCAGGACGCTCCAAGGGACCTGACTCCAGCAAAAAACAACGACGATGACCTACGGGCGCTACCCTGTTCTTGCGAAGCCAAGGATGGCCCAAATAAAGGTCATACTTTATGTCGGCACGATAGAAGTAGTCATCCTTAAGGACAACTTCTTCCACATTTTGCTCTTCCCAAAGGTCTTGAGCGACCAAATGAGTTGATATATAACAACCGCGTTGCCCACCTGCGAGAGAATGTCCAGAAACTCCCTCGAGGGTAAGAGGATGAGGCGATTCAAACACGCAGTCGTCGGGTAAGAATGAATTGGATTGGAGATTTACCTCTGATCCATTGTCACACAAACAAGTGGCGAGGTGGAAATTTCCTTTGCAATCAGAGACCCACAGCTTTGTGACAAACTGACGAGCCCTGTGCTTGGACTGTACACCAACCTCGTCCACTACAACAGAAGGATCCGCTGCCGGATCCAGGGGAGAGGAGACAAGCGACCCTACATCAAGTAATGGTCGATCAGGAATTTGGGGATCATGCCTGAAATCGCCTGCGGAGGGGCGATTTTCGTGGCTCCCCTAGGCATTCTGACCTCCAGCGGCTGCGTTAACATTGTGAACACAGCCTGATTCGTCGATCCACTCATCTTGGAACGGATCATCCGCTGGATTCAGGGCATTTTCGACATAATCTCGATCCGCATCGGACACCTGATCTGCACCTGAGACCTGATCCACACGATGATTGCCCTTTCCACGTCCACGGCCACGGCCGCCGGATGATGGACCACCACCGTCGCCACGCCCTCTGCCCTTACCAGAGAAAGGGGTTCCTGAAGGATTTCCCTTACCTTTACCCTGTGATCCTGGAGCATTTCCTTTGTTTGTACCGGATTGAGGGGTTTGGCCTGGATTTCGATTTCCGCCTCCGGCGTTGCCATTGGGACTTGTCTGACCGTTAGGCTGCCCACCGGAACCGGATGGAGTCCGATTTCCCTTGCCTTGGGACCCGCCACGGCCTCCGGTATTTTTGTTTCCACCGGAGGGAGTCGGATTACCCTTTCCCCCCTTGGCACCATGCACCTGTCTGTCATTCCTGTCTGAATTCTGCGAATTACTGACATTTTCACCAATCACCTTGTGATCGTAAGCAGACCATCGGTGATTAGCAGTAGAATGCGTCTTAGCTCGGTTCGTAGAACCTAAAAGAAGGCAGATGCTACAATGATCCTGAACATTCCGGGTGTCATTCACCTTTTTGTTGCCCTTTTGGGCCCCATTTTGGGTGTTTTGCTGGGTATTCCCGTTTCCCCCAAGACCCTCATGGAAATTTTGATTGGCGGCGTCAGCGAGCCTCTCAACCTCTTCCCACAATTCCTGCGGAGTGAACGAAAACACCCAGTTCCTGGCCTTCAGGCGATGGCCGTGGAAACTTACTCCCCTATTGAGGACTTGGACAAACAAGTCCCGATCCTCGTGTTCATTAAACTTGATTTTCCACGTGTTTTCAGTGAATTTCACCTTGGTAAACGACGTGGGGGAGCACTTTTGAAGTGCCTCCCTGACCGTAAACCTATTGGCCGAGGCGTCGAAGCCATCGACTTCCGCCCACCAGGCCTTGACCTTTTCTTCGGACTGTCTATTCCGAAGGGTGGCGGCGGTTTCTGAGGGGATCTTGTCAAAAATCAGATTTTTCAGCTCGGCACTGGAAAATTTTTCGCCTGAATGTTCAGATTCTTCTACGAGATTCCAGAAGCGCTGTCTCTTGTCCTGCACTTCGTGCAAGATTAATCGAGAGAATGAAGGAGAATTCTTCAACATCTGGTGGTAATGGTCCTCAGGCAGCCGGGATCCACGTACCTCCAACTGTTCCCACACCTCATCAAAGGTAAGGGGGGAACTTGAATCCTCACGATCACTCCAGGTCCTGAGCCAAGTATTGGCCGGCGCTCCCTCAAGGCAGTCCAAGAGCGCCATCAGGAACTGATCATCCTGGAGTTTTTGAGTCTTAACCCACAGTTTAAATTCCCGTTGGAACTGAGGCCAACGTCTGGGATTCCCATTATACTTCGGTTGCTTGGCAACCTGACGAAGTCGCAATGAAGTGGGATTTAGAAGTGAATCCAGCCCAACACCGGCCGTAATGGCAGACACCTTGGCGGCATCATTAGCCACACCAGCTCCGGCGAGGGTCTGGGCGAGCAACATCTGGGCAATTGCATTGGAATCAACAGCAGGAAGGGTAGTACGGGAGGCAGTTCGTTTGGCATTCTGAGCCTCATTCCTAGCCTTCGCCGATCTACTCTGAGATCGAGAGATGGTAACCCTTTCCTTTAGCTTAGTCCTGCTGATCCTTGCGTCGGTGGTCTTAGAGTCCACCGAAGGAGCAATCGAAAAAATTTCTGTCGCCTCCTCCGACGGTTCTGTTGTTTGTTCCACCGATGATGCGCCCTCAGACCTCATGTGGGTCTTGAAAAGATCTTTAATTCCCAGCGTCTGAATGATGAGTTGCATTTGATCTTTGAGCAATTGGAGCTCAGTATCTCGCTGTAATCTGCAAGAGCAGTCGGCAGGACAGTACATACCGTGTCCTGAAGGGCCTGAGCAGGCTGTCGGACCGCTAATCTCAGTGGTTCGCAGCCAGGAGTCCACTTGGGGAGCTCCTTCAGTCCTAATTTCCAGGCTTGCCTGCCTAGCTGCCTCTAAAATTCCTTCCTCAACCGCGGCGGCTAGATCGTCGCGGATGGAAACAGAGGGATGAGGGGCGGAGGGCCCGGCAACAGGTGCCTTGGTCTTCTCCTTCGGGAAGGGGCTTGCCTCCCAGATCTGCAAGAAAATGGCAAAAGATTCATCTTCTTGAGAACACCACCACATCCTGGTATTAATTTCTTCTTGAAGGAGGAAAAAATATTCGAATAAAAAATCAGAGGCGATTCTTTCTTGTCCTATCAGCTTAGACGTGGCTAATAGACAAAGGGCCTCAAGCGCCTCAAGGTTACGGGTCACTTCGGAAGACAAATGGTTGTCCCATTGTGCCCATGAGGCTGGTCGATTATAGGTAGGTACCTCACCTGGACCACCCATCTCAATGTCGTCAATGTCGGCGTCGATGGTCTCGAAATGTGGACATTGGTAGGGAGTATTAGTACCTGCCAGGTCCGTAAGCTCCACCGGAGCGTTGCCATTAGCGTAGGCTGGGAGATTCCAGCTACTGGATGGCCAATTTCGACTGGGATCTTGATTGTAATCTGGGCCTCCACAGCTGCTGATTTGTGTCCTTCTTGGGCAATTTGGGCTTGCGCAAGGCATTCCTCTCAAGGCCTCGTTCGCACAGCACCACGGCAGCGTAATCGTTACGTCTCCGGAGGTGGCGGAGTCTACGGGGCCGTACTGGGGAGCTAGCTGTGGTTGGGACACCAAAGGAACAACATTCAGGTAGCCTCTGCTACCATGAAAGTGCTGCCCTGGGTCGTTGTGGGTGCCGGAGGGCTCGGGGCCGGCAAGACCAGTGGGGCAGGCACGCGAGGAGTCTCCCTGGATGTTGTTATTGGGGGTAGAACCGGATACTCGGACACCAACAGAGGCGAGAGCAGCGACAACAGAAGCAAGGTCCATGCTGATTGTTATCCGGCAGAAAATCCCAGTCTATGAAGAAAATTGAGGGGAATTATTCTAAATACATCTGAGTGTCCAAAACTGTCTGAAAAGATTTAAATAATCCATTCATGTAAAAATGTTTGGCCGATCTGGCCCGCGAGCGCGCGTCAGCGGCAAATGGCGATTCCAGCTAAAATAGCGGAACGCGGCGGATTTACGGGAAATGGACCGCGGAATCAAATCCGGCATATCAGAAATATATAGGAAATATCCTGTGACTGAGCTGCGAGGCGGCAATTCCGCCGAAGCAAATAAAATGACCAAAATGTAGCCAATCTGGGCAGAATGTCTGAAAATCTGAGCAGATGGGGCTAGCCGCACTTACAGTGGGCCTGCTACGTAGACAGAGTCCACGCTCACGGGTGATTCTGTGGCACTAAGCTGTAGAGATGGACACGCGTGGAGTTTTTCCCCTGGCGATTGCACCAAAAGGCACCACACATTGTCATTCAAAATGCCATGCACCCCAACCGACCTCATAGCACAACTATGGTAGCGGTCGTCAAAAGTGAAGGAAAGATCTGCTCGTGGAGTCTAGAGCCCCAGAGCATCCCGCAGTGCAATGTGGATTATGCACAGTGGACCTGCTACCTGGACATCCTTCAACCTCACGGGCAACCCTCTGGCACTAAGATGCAAAGATGGTCATTGCCTGATGGTGTGCCTTGGCCATTGGACCAAACGTGGTGAGGTCCACAGGATGATGGTATGGGCATGCATTGTCATGGAGCCTGACAGCATGAGTCTGACCTCCTAGGTGTCCTCTAGAGGTTCATAAACCTCAAGCTGAAGAGATGGCCCACAAACCGTTTTTTTGTACAAATTTCACCGTTCCACTACGTAACTTTTAGGCTTTTTCAGGATGGCTGTTTTCAGTGATAGTCGGCAACCCAAGGCACCCCCCCAGGGCTATTGGATCTATAGACGAGCTGGATGCATAGTGTGGATCCTTTCCAATGAGCGTTCCATTGTCTACGAACATAGTCCTTAGACGGTTGTATGATCTATAGACCTGGTCTATAGACCGTTTCATTGGTCTATAGCCCTAGTGTATAGACCGCCTACCGTCTTTCGACCTGGTCCAAAACCACAAGGATACTTGTTTGTACACCCAATGTCGGGGGCCGGACATGGCCAAAGTAAGGTTGTAGCCCTACGGGTTAATCCTGTGCTGGTTTGGATTGATGGTTCCATGGTCTATAGACCTGGTCTATAGACGGTACCATGGTCTATAGACCTGGTCTATAGACCTGGTTTATAGATCTGGTCTATAGACCGTCCACCGTCCATAGACTTGGTCCAAAGACCAGATTCTATTGGATCTATAGACGAGCTGGATGCATAGTGTGGATCCTTTCCAATGAGCGTTCCATTGTTTACGAACCTGGTCTATAGACGGTTGTATGATCTATAGACCTGGTCTATAGACCGTTTCATTGGTCTATAGCCCTAGTGTATAGACCGCCTACTGTGTTTTGACCTGGTCCAAAACCACAAGGATACTTGTTTGTACACCCAATGTCGGGGGCCGGACATGGCCAAAGTAAGGTTGTAGCGCTCGGGGCTAATCCTGTGCTGGTTTGCATTGATGGTTCCATGGTCTATAGACCTGGTCTATAGACGGTACCATGGTCTATAGACCTGGACCATCAATCATAATCTCCGCTACTCTTTCCGCCATGGCCCCAAACCCACAAACGACACAGTCATCAACGCTCTGCTCACTGACTCCTGCAAACCCAATCTGCTTCAACATATGACTGCCTTTTCTGCTGATTTCTTAGGCTACCACTGTCACAACATCCCCAACATTAACCCCTGCCTTCTAAATCAAATCGCTGCAGACACCCCAGCAGAAATAGTTTTCACCTATTACCAATCTACCACTGATCCCCCCACATACTGCCTTACTCAGAACTCCCAGCATCCCAAAAGAACCACAATCTGGCACCTGGGCACTCTAGATCACCCCAATCAGCACAAAACCACAGCGTTCCCTGACATGACCGTCAAGATCACTAACAACAACAGATTCCGCCTCCCCACCAACACCACTAACAATCCCAAAGACACATCCTTCCCTACCAAACCTCCAAATCCCCCAGACACTACTTCCTTTCCTTATGCTTTCAGCAATTCTCATTTCAGTCCATCCTTTCTCCAATTCACTCTTGTGCACGGTGCACTTCAGTGTGAAAGGAGGCTAAGCTCCACTAGCGCACGGGGGGTCTCCGCCCCGCACTGAAATTCCGGGACTACGTAACTTTTAGGCTTTTTCAAGATGGTTGTTTTCAGTGATAGTCGGCAACCCAAGGCACCCCCCCAGGGCAATGTGGATGCATTGTCATGGAGCCTGACAGCATGAGTGTGACCTCCTAGGTGTCCCCTAGAGGTTCATAAACCTCAAGCTGAAGAGATGGCCCACAAACCGCTTTTTTGTACAAATTTCACCGTGCCACTACGTAACTTTTAGGCTTTTTCAGGATGGCTGTTTTCAGTGATAGTCGGCAACCCAAGGCACCCCCCTAGGGCAACGTGGATGCATTATCATGGAAACTGACAGCATGAGTGTGACCTCCTAGGTGTCCTCTAGAGGTTCATAAACCTCAAGCTGAAGAGATGGCCCACAACCTGTTTTTTTGTACAAATTTCACCGTTCCACTACGTAACTTTTAGGCTTTTTCAAGATGGCTGTTTTCAGTGGTAGTCGGCAACCCAAGGCACCCCCCGAGGGCACCGTGGATGCATTATCATGGAGCCTGACAGCATGAGTGTGACCTCCTAGTTGTCCTCTAGAGGTTCATAAACCTCAAGCTGAAGAGATGGCCCACAACCTGTTTTTTTGTACAAATTTCACCGTACAGACAGAGTCCACGCTCACAGGTGATTCTGTGGCACTAAGCTGTAGAGATGGACACGCGTGGAGTTTTTGCCCTGGCGATTGCACCAAAAGGCACCACACATTGTCATTCAAAATGCCATGAACCCCAACCGACCTCATAGCACAACTATGGTAGCGGTCGTCAAAAGTGAAGGAAAGATCTGCTCGTGGAGTCTAGAGCCCCAGAGCATCCCGCAGTGCAATGTGGATTATGCACAGTGGACCTGCTACCTGGACATCCTCCAACCTCACGGGCAACCCTCTGGCACTAAGATGCAAAGATGGTCATTGCCTGATGGTGTGCCTTGGCCATTGGACCAAACGTGGTGAGGTCCACAGGATGATGGTATGGGCATGCATTGTCATGGAGCCTGACAGCATGAGTCTGACCTCCTAGGTGTCCTCTAGAGGTTCATAAACCTCAAGCTGAAGAGATGGCCCACAAACCGTTTTTTTGTACAAATTTCACCGTGCCACTACGTTACTTTTAGGCTTTTTCAGGATGGCTGTTTTCAGTGATAGTCGGCAACCCAAGGCACCCCCCCAGGGCAACGTGGATGCATTATCATGGAAACTGACAGCATGAGTGTGACCTCCTAGGTGTCCTCTAGAGGTTCCTCAACCTCAAGCTGAAGAGATGGCCCACAAACCGCTTTTTTGTACAAATTTCACCGTTCCACTACGTAACTTTTAGGCTTTTTCGGGATGGTTGTTTTCAGTGATAGTCGGCAACCCAAGGCATCCCCCCAGGGCAACGTGGATGCATTATCATGGAGCCCCACAGCATGAGTGTGACCTCCTCACCTTTCAAATGCCCAAAGCTCCCCTGCTTCAACCATTTTTCCTACCATTATGATGATCAGTACTGGCGCGCTTCAGTTTCGCCCATCCTCTTTCTTTGTTCCTGGCGCACCTGCGTATCAGCCAGTTTGGGGCGGGCAAATCGGGTCGCACACCGATTTGGATGTCGCGCTGGCCGGCAAATGAATAGGGTTGGAGGTCAGTCAGACAAGAAATTGCAGTTGAAATTCAATTTTGACTACTGAAATCAATCATTGCAGCGAATAAGTGAACCAGGATAATAAGGTTAGGATCTTCACGGCACCGTCAGGTTAGGATTAGGGTTAGGGTTAGGTTCAGGCTAGGCTAGGGTTAGGACAGGCGGTTGTACAGGCTCAACAGTAGCGTAAACCTCTCATTAGACAGCGGGTCGCCCTGATTTTTGTCAGGATGCACCTTAAGAGACAGCCTTAAATAGTTTTTACGAATGGTCTTCTCATCCGCCGCCTCCCCCAGTTCCAAAATCTGTCTGTGTGTCGGCGTGTGCTGTGAGTGTCATTTGAGTGTTCGCGCGTGCTGTGACTTTCATGTGAGTGTCGGCGCGTGCTGTGAGTGTCATTACTTTGTTCGCCAAACCACAGCACAGCACAGCACACCACCACACCGCACCACACCACAGCACCACACCACACCAATGGTTTCTGATGCACAGGGTGTCAAAGCCGAGATCGCAATGAGAGTGAATGAGAAGATGAGCGAAGTGAGCAACCACTATCATTGACTGGCCGGATTTCAATGCTGTGGAAGGCAGTACTCCGTTGCTATTCTCTCCCGAGTTGACTGTATGCAGAGAACCAAGGTCCCCTGGAAACCAACGAAAGTCCCGTCGCCTCGCAACCACTCGATGTGCGACACACTGGACCGCAAAGCCCCGCAAGCACGGAATCGTTCGAAAGTCCGACGGATTTGGTGACACGCAGGACCACAGGCCCTTCCACCGACCGCAACACCTGTGAACCTCTGCCCCAGCCCCTTCCATATGCTCACAACACACTTGCCTCCTATTGTCCACACACACCACTGTGCCGTGTGAAGGCCATGGTGTGAAGAAGTTATGATTCTTATTCAAACCTGCATTCTCCCCACTAGGGCTGCTTTGGTTGTTTATCCACAATTTCAAGTGGCTCAGGCTCATTCAGAACCTTTCCCAGTCCCTGCTCACCCTGTTGCCGTTGTTGTTACAGTACAGATGCGCTGCTGTTTACTGCCTCCTGCTCCTTTGCTGTGCACCATCCAGATGTTTGACGAGTCTTGGTCTGAACACATTGGGGCTCTCCCTCAGTTATTGTTGGAGAGATCATTACTGTCAATGTTGGTGCCAACATTTTTCCAGATTCAATTGACACTTTGGCGGTGAGCAGACTGAGAATGTGACAATGGGAATGCCATGCTGATTTGCTTTGTGCCAGTGTGTGTGCCAGGAATCCAGTTTTTTGAACGCTGTGCTGAAAATTCCGAAGGAGCACAATGGCTCACCCCATTTTCAGTAATCCTTGACAGTTTTCCTGCAGTAGGTTTCTTGCATATGTTGTATTTTTTTTTGTTTGATGCCAGTGCTCAGAGTGTATTGCATGACTACCCCCCTTTCCCCCGCCCCCAGACTGGGCGTCCGCGCATGACCAATGCGTACGGCCATACTACTGGGAACACACCTGAACCCGTCCGATTTCAGAAGTTAAGCCTAGTCAGGCCCAGTTAGTACTGAGGTGGGAGACCACTTGGGAACACTGGGTGCTGTACGCTTTTTTATTGCCCCTTTTCCGGCACCCCCCCGCGGTGCACCCCACGTCCCCCCTCCAATCCGCTTCCTCCCCTCCCTCCCAACCTGCTGCACACATGGCGCATGTGCCACTGCGTGCCGCCATGCTCCCGGCGGCCCCCTTCCACGTCAACCCGCCGCCCGCGCTGTCTTGAGCTCATTTCAGGATATGGGTGACTAAGTAGGATCTGCCCGTTCCTAGACAGGCAGATCCTACCGAGTCCGGTTAGGAACGGGCAGAGCCTACCGAGTCAGTAATAGTCACCCATATCCTAAAATGAGCTATTGACACAATAACCCCCCCCTATTTCGGGGTCGCTGAGTCCAAAACGTCACTCATATTGCAAATCTGAGACAGTGGCGTCGAGCTATGGGGGAGGGGGGTCCTAACGAACGGTGGGGGGTCCGAAAAACCCCCCTGCCAACATGCGTGCGCGTGAAAAAGCTGCCACGCACACGTGATGCCACGCACACGCTGACAGAGGTACACTTTCTGGGTGTCTATTTTTTTTTCGGGATATACTTGCTCCTTTGTAGGCAGCTTTGGTGCTTTCAGCGCCACTTTGTGGAGGCCAATGGGCCAATCTCCTTCCAAAACCAAAGTGCTTCCCACTTGGCATGTACGTTCGAACCATTTTCTGGTTGATAAAGCTGGGGTGCACAAAAAACCTCAATTGATGAGGCATGGATTGCAAGTAGAAAGCTTTGTACATTGGCAAAAGCATGGGATGCAAGAACGACATGTTTGAAAGGGGTATAATCAGGATGGGCATGGCCAATGAATGGTTTTCCTGATCATTCAGTAAAAAATGGTTCCAAACTTAAGTAGAAGGCAAAAAAACCATAAGTAGACGCGGCATGGAATGTAAGGCGAAAGCAGCTGTGCTTTGTCAAAAAGCATGGGCTGTAAAAAACAACATGTCCGAAAGGGTTCAGAAATAGAATTGGCATGGAATGTTTGATTGGATAATTTTCCCATTCGCGAAGTAGGGTCGGCATGGTTTTGAACCATTCAAATTGCGGAGTGGCAAAAACAAACATAAAAAAAAAAGACTAGGCATGGAATGCGAATTGAAACCTAATTTGCACTGGCAAAAGTGTGGGCTGCAAAAACAACATGTTTGAAAGCTTCCGAATAGCTCGGGTATTGAACGTACGATTGGAGCTAGATGAGGGGCAGGGTGCGTCAGGATGTCGTCAGGATGCGTCAGGATGGCGTCAGGAAGGCGTCAGGATGGCGTTAGGATGGCGTCAGGAATGGTTCACGTATGCGTCAGGAAGCGTCAGGGTAGCGTCAGGATGGCGTCAGGATGGTGTCAGGAAAGTGTGAGGAAAGCGTCAGGATGGCGTCAGGATGGTGTTAGGGAACCTCAGGATAGTCCAATCGCGTCAGGAATGCGTCAGGATGCGTCAGGATGGCGTCAGGATGGCGTCAGGATGGCGTCAGGATGCGTCAGGATGGCGTCAGGCAGGCATCAGAGGTGTGTCAGGGTAGTGGTGTAGGCGTCAGGAGCACGTCACGATGCATCAGGATGCGTCAGGAAGGCGTCAGAGTGGCGTCAGGAAGGCGTTAGGATAATTTAGCGTCAGGATGGCGTCAGGATGACGTCAAACGACGCGGGGCCCGAATCAATTGTCCGCGGGACAACTGATTGCCGCCTGTGGTAAAACTGGCCATGAAACGAACAATGAAGTTGCTTCGGTCAACGGCTAAAAAAAGAAAATGCACAATCGTCCAGCGGACTTTTAAAAATCCTCCGAAAAAATCATCAGTGGGACAACTCATTGCAGCCTGTGGTAAGTAAAAGTAGCTGTGAAACAACGAATAAAGTTCTGTCCGTCAAATGCTACGAAAGACAAATCGTCCGACAGACTATAAAAAATTGTCCGACGGACAATTTAAAATTGTCCGTCGCACAGAAAACAATCGTCTGCGGGATAGCTGATTGCAGCCTATGGTAAAACTGGCTATGAAACAAGCAAGGAAGTTGTGTCCGTGAACGGCTAAAAAATGAAAAATCGTCCGAATGAAACGAACAATGAAGTTGCTTCGGTCAACGGCTAAAAAAAGAAAATGCACAATCGTCCAGCGGACTTTTAAAAATTGTCCGAAAAAATCGTCAGTGGGACAACTCATTGCAGCCAGTGGTAAGTAAAAGTGGCTGTGAAACAACGAATAAAGTTCTGTCCGTCAAATGCTACGAAAGACAAATCGTCCGACGGACAATAAAAAATTGTCCGACGGACAATTTGAAATTGTCCGTCGGACAGAAAACAATCGTCTGCGGGATAGCTGATTGCAGCCTATGGTAAAACTGGCTATGAAACAAGCAAGGAAGTTGTGTCCGTGAACGGCTAAAAAATGAAAAATCGTCCGATGGTCGATGTCGAAATGTCCGACAGAAAATGCACAATCGTTCAGCGGAAATTTAAAAATTGTCCGAAAAAAATCGTCAGCGGGACAACTCATTGCAGCCTGTGGTAAGTAAAAGTGGCTGTGAAACAACGGAAAAAGTTGTGTCTGTCAAATGCTACGAAAGACAAATCGTCCGACGGACAATAAAAAATTGTCCGACGGACAATTTAAAATTGTCCGTCGGACAGAAAACAATCGTCTGCGGGACAGCTGATTGCAGCCTGTGGTAAAACCAGCTATGAAACAGGCAAGGAAGTTGTGTCCGTGAACGGCTAAAAAATGAAAAATTGTCCGACGGTCGATGTGGAAATGTCCGATAGAAAATGCACAATCGTCCAGCGGACATTTAAAAAATTGTCCGAAAAAAATCGTCAGCGGGACAACTCATTGCAGCCTGTGGTAAGTAAAAGTGGCTGTGAAACAACGAATAAAGTTCTGTCCGTCAAATGCTACGAAAGACAAATCGTCCGACGGACAATAAAAAATTGTCTGACGGACAATTTAAATTTGTCCGCAAAAAATTGTCAGCGGGACAACTCATTGCAGCCTGTGGTAAGTAAAAGTGGCTGTGAAACAACGAATAAAGTTCTGTCCGTCAAATGCTACGAAAGACAAATCGTCCGACGGACAATAAAAAATTGTCCGACGGACAATTTAAAATTGTCGGTCGGACAAAAGGATAAGGTTCTGTCCGTCAAATGCTACGAAAGACAAATTGTCCGACGGACAATAAAAAATTGTCCGACGGACAATTTAAAATTGTCGGTCGGACAAAAGGATAAAGTTCTGTCTGTCAAATGCTACGAAAGACAAATCGTCCGTGGGACAATAAAAAATTGTCCGACGGACAATTTAAAATTGTCCGAAAAAAATCGTGAGCGGGACAACTCATTGCAGCCTGTGGTAAGTAAAAGTGGCTGTGAAACAACGAATGAAGTTCTGTCCGTCAAATGCTACGAAAGACAAATCGTCCGTGGGACAATAAAAAATTGTCCGACGGACAATTTGAAATTGTCCGAAAAAAATCGTGAGCGGGACAACTCATTGCAGCCTGTGGTAAGTAAAAGTGGCTGTGAAACAACGAATGAAGTTCTGTCCGTCAAATGGTACGAAAGACAAATCGTCCGACGGACAATAAAAAATTGTCCGACAGACAATTTAAAATTGTCCGTCGGACAAAAGGATAAGGTTCTGTCCGTCAAATGCTACGGAAGACAAATCGTCCGACGGACAATAAAAAATTTTCCGACGGACAATTTAAAATTTTCCGAAAAAAATCGTCAGCGGGACAACTCATTGCAGCGTGTGGTAAGTAAAAGTGGCTGTGAAACAACAAATAAAGTTCTGTCCGTCAAATGCTACGAAAGACAAATCGTCCGACGGACAATAAAAAATTGTCCGCTGGACAATTTAAAATTGTCCGTCGGACAAAAGGATAAGGTTAGGGGGAATATCCTATTGTCCGTCGGACATTTTTTTTTTGGTTTTTTTTCCGCTCTATGGATCCTAGCTATCTGGGTGAACCCTGCTGCCCTGGCGATTTAACCGAACCACACCATGCATTGTCATTCAAAAGCTCATGCACTGCACCCAGCTGGGTAGCACAGCTGTGGCTAGGGTAGTCAACAGTGAAGCAAAAAAATGCACGGCGATTGCAGAGCCTCTGAGCACCCTGCAAGACAACGTGGATTATCGACGCTGAACGTGCTACCTAGTAAACGTTCAGCCTCACGGGTGACTCTCTGGCACTAATGTGATGAGATGTTCATTGGTGGATTTGTTCCCGTAGCAATTGAACAAAAACCCACCATGCATTGTCATTCAAAATGCATGGCACTCCCCTTGCTGGTCTCTCTGATGTTTACCACAAACCATACATACAAAAAAGGCATGTTTCTGGGTAGTTCTCCATAGGCATAGTCGCCAACCCAAGGGACCCCTTCAGGATGTATCCACGGCTTCTGTGCCCCAAGCCAATCGCATTGGTGAGGTCTCTAGGATCAGGGCATGGACATCGAAACTCGCTTTGCCAAACCAAAACATTGTCCAGCCGCCGCAGCTCCATTAAGGTCCACCGCTTGCTGGTAAAACCGGGGTAAAAATTGGGCATGTTTTTCGCCACACAAGGAGGGTGCTGGGTATACTTTGCACTGCACCACGGCCTCCTACCACCTTCACAATTCATTCCACTTCACAAATGCCTTCCTGGTTAGCTGTTTACCACAAACCATACATACAAAAAAGGCATGTTTCTGGGATTCCATGGTCTATAGACCTGGTCTATAGACCTGGTTGATAGACCTCATCTATAGACGGTCCAGCGTCCATAGACTTGGTGCAAAGACCAGATTCTATTGGATCTATAGACGAGCTGGATGCATAGTGTGGATCCTTTCCAATGCGCGTTCCATTGTCTATGGACCTGGTCTATAGACGGTTTTATGATCTATAGACGTGGTCTATAGACCGTTTCATTGGTCTATAGCCCTAGTGTATAGACCGCCTACTGTGTTTCGACCTGGTCCAAAACCAAAAGGATACTTGTTTGTACACCCAATGTCGGGGGCCGGACATGGCCAAAGTAAGGTTGTACCGCTAGGGGTTAATCCTGTGCTGGTTTGGATTGATGGTTCCAAGATCCATAGACCTGGTCTATAGACGATTCAATGGTCTATAGACCTGGTCTATAGACCTGGTTTATAGACCTGGTCTATAGACAGTCCACCGTCCATAGACTTGGTCCAAAGACCAGATTCTATTGGATCTATAGACGAGCTGGATGCATAGTGTGGATCCTTTCCAATGCGCGTTCCATTGTCTATGGACCTGGTCTATAGACGCTTTTATGATCTATAGACGTGGTCTATAGACCGTTTCATTGGTCTATAGCCCTAGTTTATAGACCGCCTACTGTCTTTCAACCTGGTCCGAAACCAATACGATACTAGTTTGTACACCCAATGCCATGGGCGGGACATGGCCCAAGCAAGGTTGCAGCGCTAGGGGTCAGTCTTGTGATGGTTTCGATTGATGGTTCCATGGTCTATAGACCTGGTCTCTAGACGGTACCATGGTCTATAGACCTGGTCTATAGACGTGGTTTATAGACCTGGTCTATAGACGGTCCACCGTCCATAGACTTGGTGCAAAGACCAGATTCTATTGGATCTATAGACGAGCTGGATGCATAGTGTGGATCATTTCCAATGAGCGTTCCATTGTCTATGAACCTGGTCTATAGACGGTTGTATGATCTATAGACCTGGTCTATAGACCGTTCCTTGGTCTATAGCCCTAGTGTATAGACCGCCTACTGTGTTTCCACCTGGTCCAAAACCAAAAGGATACTTGTTTGTACACCCAATGTCGGGGGCCGGACATGGCCAAAGTAAGGTTGTAGCGCTAGGGGTTAATCCTGTGACGGTTTCGATTGATGGTTCCATGGTCTATAGACCTGGTCTATAGACGGTACCATGGTCTATAGACTTGGTCTATAGACCTGGTTTATAGACCTGGTCTATAGACCGTCCACCGTCCATAGACTTGGTCCAAAGACCAGATTTTACTGGATATATACACGAGCTGGATGCATAGTGTGGATCCTTTCCAATGAGCATTCCATTGTCTACGAACCTGGTCTATAGACGGTTGTATGATCTATAGACGTGGTCTATAGACCGTTTCATTGGTCTCTAGCCCTAGTGTATAGACCGCCTACTGTGTTTCGACCTGGTCCAAAACCAAAAGGATACTTGTTTGTACACCCAATGTTGGGGGCCGGACATGGCCAAAGTAAGGTTGTAGCGCTAGGGGTTAATCCTGTGCTGGTTTGGATTGATGGTTCCATGGTCTATAGACCTGGTCTATAGACGATTCCATCGTCTATAGACCTGGTCGATAGACCTGGTTTATAGACCTGGTCTATAGACCGTCCACCGTCCATAGACTCGGTCCAAAGACCAGATTCTATTGGATCTATAGACGAGCTGGATGCATAGTGTGGATCCTTTCCAATGAGCGTTCCATTGTCTATGGACCTGGTCTATAGACAGTTGTATGATCCATAGACCTGGTCTATAGACCGTTTCATTGGTCTATAGCCCTAGTGTATAGACCGCCTACTGTCTTTCAACCTGGTCCGAAACCAATACGATACTAGTTTGTACACCCAATGCCATGGGCCGGACATGGCCCAAGCAAGGTTGCAGCGCTAGGGGTCGGTCCTGTGATGGTTTCGATTGATGGTTCCATGGTCTATAGACCTGGTCTATAGATTGTACCATGGTCTATAGACCTGGTCTATAGACGAGGTTTATAGACCTGGTCTTGAGACGGTCCACCGTCCATAGACTTGGTCCAAAGACCCGATTCTATTGGATCTATATACGAGCTGGATGCATCTTGTGGATCCTTTTCGTTGAGCGTTCCATTGTCTATGAACCTGGTCTATAGACGGTTGTATGATCTATAGACCTGGTCTATAGACCGTTTCATTGGTCTATAGCCCTAGTGTATAGACCGCCTACTGTCTTTCGACCTGGTCCAAAACCAATACGATACTTTTCTGTACACCCAATGTCACGGGCCGGACATGGCCCAAGCAAGGTTGCAGCGCTAGGGGTTAATCCTGAGATGGTCTCGATTGATGGTTCCATGTTCCATAGACCTGGTCTATAGACGATTCCATGGTCTATAGACCTGGTCTATAGACCTGGTTTATAGACCTGGTCTATAGACGGTCCAGCGTCCATAGACTTGGTGCAAAGACCAGATTCTATTGGATCTATAGACGAGCTTGAGGGATCCTTTGGATGCTCTCTACAGAGGTACATCGTCTATGGCCCTGGTCTATAGACCGTTGCATGATCTATAGACCTGGTCTATAGACCGCCTGCCGTCTATAGACAAATTGGTATGGATCTATAGGCAAGGTTTAGGGTCTATAGACCCCGTCTATAGACACCATGTCATAGGGCTGACGAGGCTTGAATGGCACAAGATGGTAGCTCCAAGATCTCATCCAGGCGCATGGCGAGCGCAATGTGTCACCATCCATGCAACACTTCGGTAAATTTGGTCTATAGACTTCTATGAGGTCTATAGACATAGTCTATAGACCAAATTTGATGGGGTTAGGGTCTATAGACCCCGTCTATAGACACCATGTGATAGGGCTGACGAGGCTTGAATGGCACAACATGGTAACTCCAAGATCTCACCCAGTCGCATGGCGAGCGCAGCGTGTCACCATCCATGCAACACTTCTGTAAATTTGGTCTATAGACTTCTATGAGGTCTATAGACATAGTCTATAGACCAAATTTGATAGGGTTAGGGTCTATAGACCCCGTCTATAGACACCATGTGATAGAGCTGACGAGGCTTGAATGGCACAACATGGTAACTCCAAGATCTCACCCAGTCGCATGGCGAGCGCACCGTGTCACCATCCATGCAACACTTCTGTAAATTTGGTCTATAGACCCCTATGAGGTCTATAGACATAGTCTATAGACCAAATTTGATAGGGTTAGGGTCTATAGACCCCGCCTATAGACACCATGTGATAGGGCTGACGAGGCTTGAATGGCACAACATGGTAACTCCAAGATCTCACCCAGTCGCATGGCGAGCGCACCGTGTCACCATCCATGCAAAACTTTTGTAAATTTGGTCTATAGACCTCTATGAGGTCTATAGACATAGTCTATAGACCAAATTTGATAGGGTTAGGGTCTATAGACCCCGTCTATAGACACCATGTGATAGGGCTGACGAGGCTTGAATGCCACAACATGGTAACTCCAAGATCTCACCCAGTCGCATGGCGAGCGCACCGTGTCACCATCCATGCAACACTTCTGTAAATTTGGTCTATAGACCCCTATGAGGTCTATAGACATAGTCTATAGACCAAATTTGATAGGGTTAGGGTCTCTAGACCCCGTCTATAGACACCATGTGATAGGGCTGACGAGGCTTGAATGGCACAACATGGTAACTCCAAGATCTCACCCAGTCGCATGGCGAGCGCACCGTGTCACCATCCATGCAACACTTCTGTAAATTTGGTCTATAGACCTCTATGAGGTCTATAGACATAGTCTATAGACCAAATTTGATGGGGTTAGGGTCTATAGACCCCGTCTATAGACACCATGTGATAGGGCTGACGAGGCTTGAATGGCACAACATGGTAACTCCAAGATCTCACCCAGTCGCATGGCGAGCGCACCGTGTCACCATCCATGCAACACTTCTGTAAATTTGGTCTATAGACCCCTATGAGGTCTATAGACATAGTCTATAGACCAAATTTGATGGGGTTAGGGTCTATATACCCCGTCTATAGACACCATGTGATAGGGCTGACGAGGCTTGAATGGCACAACATGGTAACTCCAAGATCTCACCCAGTCGCATGGCGAGCGCACCGTGTCACCATCCATGCAACACTTCTGTAAATTTGGTCTATAGACCCCTATGAGGTCTATAGACATAGTCTATAGACCAAATTTGATGGGGTTAGGGTCTCTAGACCCCGTCTATAGACACCATGTGATAGGGCTGACGAGGCTTGAATGGCACAACATGGTAACTCCAAGATCTCACCCAGTCGCATGGCGAGCGCACCGTGTCACCATCCATGCAACACTTCTGTAAATTTGGTCTATAGACCTCTATGAGGTCTATAGACATAGTCTATAGACCAAATTTGATGGGGTTAGGGTCTATAGACCCCGTCTATAGACACCATGTGATAGGGCTGACGAGGCTTGAATGGCACAACATGGTAACTCCAAGATCTCACCCAGTCGCATGGCGAGCGCACCGTGTCACCATCCATGCAACACTTCTGTAAATTTGGTCTATAGACCCCTATGAGGTCTATAGACATAGTCTATAGACCAAATTTGATGGGGTTAGGGTCTATAGACCCCGTCTATGGACACCATGTGATAGGGCTGACGAGGCTTGAATGGCACAACATGGTAACTCCAAGATCTCACCCAGTCGCATGGCGAGCGCACCGTGTCACCATCCATGCAACACTTCTGTAAATTTGGTCTATAGACTTCTATGAGGTCTATAGACATAGTCTATAGACCAAATTTGATAGGGTTAGGGTCTATAGACCCCGTCTATAGACACCATGTGATAGGGCTGACGAGGCTTGAATGGCACAACATGGTAACTCCAAGATCTCACCCAGTCGCATGGCGAGCGCACCGTGTCACCATCCATGCAACACTTCTGTAAATTTGGTCTATAGACCCCTATGAGGTCTATAGACATAGTCTATAGACCAAATTTGATAGGGTTAGGGTCTATATACCCCGTCTATAGACACCATGTGATAGGGCTGACGAGGCTTGAATGGCACAACATGGTAACTCCAAGATCTCACCCAGTTGCATGGCGAGCGCACCGTGTCACCATCCGTGCAACACTTTTGTAAATTTGGTCTATAGACCTCTATGAGGTCTATAGACATAGTCTATAGACCAAATTTGATAGGGTTAGGGTCTATAGACCCCGTCTATAGACACCATGTGATAGGGCTGACGAGGCTTGAATGGCACAGCATGGTAACTCCAAGATCTCACTCAGTCGCATGGCGAGCGCACCGTGTCACCATCCATGCAACACTTCTGTAAATTTGGTCTATAGACCCCTATGAGGTCTATAGACATAGTCTATAGACCAAATCTGATAGGGTGGAAAGAATGTTATGGTTATGGACGGTCTATAGACAACAAAAAAGTACCAGCTTTGACGCCACCAAACGGCATGGTGCTTGCACTGTCAAAGGCGGCCCCAAATTTCTTTGGGCCCGAGGAAACGTGAACTTGAAAAGCGAGGTAGAAGCCCTTTTTTCCTTTACCTGGTGGATAGAGCGCGGCCTGAGACGTCAGCACCGATAGTGAGTCCATATGAACGAGTATGAAGGGGCCATACAACTGGATAATGAACACGCAGCATGACGTGCTTTCAACATTCGCGGGAGCAAAGCCCAGCATATTTGAGGCTTTGCAAGCAAGGAGATACGAGGGTGCCGACCCCCCTTGGGATAAGGAAATATTTGTGTGGCCCTTGGCAACTACCACCCCCGAATTTGTCACGTTCATGTCCCCTAAGATGAGGCGCCCGGGAGTTTCAAGCTCCCCTCTTGTAGTATGGAAGGGTCAAAGTGGGCAAAGGGCCCTGGGTTCCTGAGAGTAGCGCCGACCTGGGCAATTTTGGCATCCTCAGGCCACTTGGGGACCCCATGGCTCCAAGACACCAGCGAATCAGGGGACGGCAGATTGCATAGAACGTCCAAGGGGTTCATAGGTGAAGGCTGTATTTTTTTGCCTCGCCCCTACCCCGGTGGCCCCCCACAAGGGGTCATGTATGGACATTTTCAGCCAAAGTAATTCTGGGCTGAAAACACCTCTTTCGAGGCATTTGGGGCAAGGCTCGGCCCTTTCAAACACTTCCATGCACTCGCAGTTTATTAATGTCTTCGATTTGATGTCTCGTCCAGCTGCGAACCTTCGCATGCGATATCTACCTACTGCCCTCCTTATCCAAAACGCTGGCCCAATCGTCATGCTGGGCACAGTTTGCAATCCCTTGGTTAGTAGACAGTGATGAAGCTCATCAAACAACGCACCACACTGCCTCCGTGATGACTGTACAAACTGAGTATGTACTCGATTGGTCGGAGCCTTGGGTGGCCTGGGATTCTAGAGCCATCGAGCATCCCAGGGCGGAAAGCGGATTATCCACCGTGGGTGAAAGTGCTGCCCTGGGTCGTTTCGGGTGCCGGAGGGCTCGGGGCCGGCAAGACCAGTGGGGCAGGCACGCGAGGAGTCTCCCTGGATGTTGTTATTGGGGGTAGAACCGGATACTCGGACACCAACAGAGGCGAGAGCAGCGACAACAGAAGCAAGGTCCATGCTGATTGTTATCCGGCAGAAAATCCCAGTCTATGAAGAAAATTGAGGGGAATTATTCTAAATACATCTGAGTGTCCAAAACTGTCTGAAAAGATTTAAATAATCCATTTATGTAAAAATGTTTGGCCGATCTGGCCCGCGAGCGCGCGTCAGCGGCAAATGGCGATTCCAGCTAAAATAGCGGAACGCGGCGGATTTACGGGAAATGGACCGCGGAATCAAATCCGGCATATCAGAAATATATAGGAAATATCCTGTGACTGAGCTGCGAGGCGGCAATTCCGCCGAAGCAAATAAAATGACCAAAATGTAGCCAATCTGGGCAGAATGTCTGAAAATCTGAGCAGATGGGGCTAGCCGCACTTGCACTCCCCCTCCAAAAACACACTGGGGTGTGTCGCTACGTCAGCGAAGAACGTAGTGCGGGTAAGTCCCAGAAAAACATAGAAATGTAGCCTCGATGGGGCGAAATCTGCTTGATCTGACCTGATTTGGGCTGAATTGGCACTGAATCAGGCTGGATGAACCTGAAATGAGACAGAATGAGAAGTGACGAACAGTCCTCCGTGCAGTAAGACATCAGGTCAAGGGCTAAAAAGCATGTAAACGTATCGAGAATCGATACCAAACCATGCATTGGTTGAGAATGAGGTAGATTATTGATGGATTGAGTGGGGGGATCAAGAATTGGAGTGACATCTCAGCGCTCTGGCACAGTTTCGCTGTCGCGGGCACGCTACGGTGTCCTCGCCGAACTCTACATCGTGTTATCCCGCTTTTGTCGTTCTGAAAAGTACAGCATGTGGCTCAGAGTTGGCGCATCTGGTGGATGATCACAAGATTCAGCAAAATTGGGAATCAAATTGAGCAGAGATTAAGGGGATGAAACAATCACAGTGAGGTAAAACAAATACAATTGTAGTCTACAGACCCTAAGTGAACCACCGAAGGTAGAGATGTTCTTCTGTTCACTTAGATCTAAACAGATCTTCGAGGAATGTGAAGAGATGACAAGGAAATCAATCTAAATTGTCCTAACATGAGTAAATTCCCTGAGATGAAGGTGAAATGAAGCGGAATGTGTACAACTGAAACTACCAACACCTTCGTTTAGACTAAAGTTAATATATATTGTCGTTTATTCAGCTCAATTGTGCTTTCCGGCACGTTGGTTCGCGAGCATCAAACAGATTCTATCAAAATGTGGATCATGTGATGATGCATCATGATGGGACATGCTGGCCCTGGATCCTTGGCATGTAACGCGCCGAAGGTTCACTGAAGGCGCTTTACTGACAGTATATAACTGAAAGACACCGAATGTACAGTGGCGGTGGTGTCAGTCGACTTGGACAAGGCCAATCTTTCGATGGAGTCCCACAAGACACTTGGATTCACCATTTTCGACAGTTTCAGGTCGGATTGAGCTCACATTGGCGTGTGCCAAAAATACAACGAAGCTTACGGACTTCAGAGGTTGCTGTTAGAAGTCCCTAAAGCTCCTAGATGAAGATTGTCTGAACAATTGACGTCTGGCTTTTGCATAACAGTGGCAGAATAATTGACAAACCTGAGGAATTCAAGGTAAATTTGAGGATCCTGGATCTGAATCTGGACTTTGGCGTTAGCATCACAGCAAATGAAGGTACGATCTGAGTTCCTGGCGTCGCATCTGGTGCAGCCAGTACTACAGGGGATACCTGTAGGGGTGAATGTCGCTGGCCAGCGTTTTGATTATGTACATTTGCTTCCATCTGCACGAGTAGCCAAATTCCAAAGATGCACAGACCAACAGAGACAAGATTACCCCGAATCTGCCTGAATTAAGCCTGAGTTTGGTTTTTTCTGAACACGGCAGCACACTCCGTCAGCGTATCTACGCCTTGTCTGCCGAACGGAGACCAAAGAAAAGTTGATTGACGTCAAATTATCAAACATTCGCAGTTCTCCACATCATGACATAAACAGAAAGAATGAGCAGTGGATTGAGCAGAATGTGGTAGGATGGCTTCCTCAATTCGGCCAAGCACGAATACATGTGACCACCAACCTGTCTGGTCGGGCCCTGGTACGGCTTGGGCGCTGCAAATCAGCGGCCGAACTTGAAGCTTGGTCCTCATTTGGCTCCTGGGCTGGCCTGACCGCAGGAGGGGGGATCGACGGATCAGCCCTGGAATGTGGCTGCTGAGGGCCGTAAAAGGCTGGATCTCGATTCACCACAGGTCGTTTTCCGTCGCTCTCCACTTGTCTGTCTGGTTTCGACAAACAATCTGTCAGGAGTACTCCAATTTCGGGGTGCTTCTTGAGGAAGTCGATGAACCCCTTGGTGTACCCATGGACAAAAGATTGGGCTGGTTCCCAGTTGTTGTGACTGGAATCAAAGCCCCTCCACTCACACAGATATTCCCATTCGCCCTTGGCGTCACGTCTTGCTTCAACAATCCTCTTGAGTTCGTACTTTCCCCCTTCGATGACCCGATCGGACAAGTGTTTTGCAGTCCAAAAAAGGGGTTTAACCCGATCCTTGGGGGAGGGGATCTCTCTCTTGAGGCGATCGCCCGAAACGTCAATTTCCCTGCTGACATCCACACGAATCCTCCACCTGTTCTCACCAAGACGCGCTGTAACAGCGAATGGCCCTTCCCACAAGGGAAGAAGCTTGTCATCTCCGTCCAGGGTGGTTTCGGATTTTCGAAGCCAAACTCGATCATCGACTTCAAAATTGTGGGGGTTTTTTCGGCCTTGATTCTGGACCCAAAGCCAGTCAGCTTGATGCTTCTCGATTAATTTCGACACAGATTTATCTGCTCGTTGGACTTCGTCCAAAAACAGCGAAGCATCCTTACAGGGGCGAGGATTATTCAACGGCATGTTCCACCAACACTTCTTTCGTCCAAAGACAATTTCATTTGGAGAAAGGCCATGATACAAAGGCGTGTTGTGGTAACGGCGAAGCAATGCGAAGAGAACTTCCATCCAATGGAAATCCTTTTCACTCGCGAGCTCCTTACGAAGCATATCAATTATTGAGCGGCCGGCTCTTTCGCCAGGCAGCGCTCGATGCGAGTGGATTTCACATCGGAGGTGGTGGATTCCAAGGCGAGCACACAATTCTCTCCACCATTCGGAGGTGTACTCTTTGCCTGAATCCGTGACCACCTCGGATGGGACGTCCCAGCCTCCCATCCAGGTCTGCGCGCACCACTTGGCGGCAGCCTTGCCAGTCATCGACTCAATGTTGCAAGGCAACACTTGAATGTAGCCGGAATGACGGCACTGAATGAGGAGCACACCATTGACTTTTTTATTAGTCCAATGGCACTCTTCGTCATCGAGCTCACCGAGATAGAAAAAATCACTCGTGACTCTGTTGAAGAGGCGCTCCGGAATAGGATGTGGCCTCAGATGGCCGTGCTTCTTCGCGCTGGGAGGCGTCGAGACAGCACATTGGGCGCATCCGGCGGCTACTTTCATGCAGTGAGTATATAGCCGTGAGCCAAACAACCTATGTTTAATCATCGACCACAGTCGACGGCCATGTGCGTGGGGGGACTCCCATTTGTGCCACCAGTTTAACACTCGGGGGGCTAGGGCGTCTGGCACACACAATTTACCCTCCATCCACAGCTTCCCCCCATCCAACGAGTACTCAGCAAAAATCCCATCCCTGTGAGCATCTTTGGATTTGAGATTTCCAAAGACCTCTTTAAACATGGGATCCTGCAGGTAATCGGACGTCCAGTCACGGATGATCAGGGAATCCTTCGGCAGGGGTGGAGTTTTGGCCGGATCTCGGCGCTTAATGCCTTGGATCAACCGAAATCGACTTACTTGTCGGGTGTAGTCAAACCGTTTCACACTCCCTGAGGAGGGATCGGTGACTTTTTCCACGACTTTCAGCGTTTTGGTGCAGATCTCATGGGCATGCGCCGGATCTGAAATGGCCGTGATGTCGTGACACGGCAATGCGTGCTGTTTAACAGCGCACTGCATGCATGCACGTCGAATGAGTTTCTTTTCTTCCTGATCCCATTCGATGATGACATGGCGGTCCTGCTCCGTACCATGGATGTTGGTACTTTGCAGCCCCTCTGAGGCGGGGTAAGCCCATCGGCTCAGAGCATCCGCTACCGTGTTATGTTTACCAGGCAAATACGACACATGGAGGTCAAACAGAGAGAGAAATTCGTGCCATCTGGCCCGTCGACCAGCTGGGCTCGCGACAGTATCAATGTGTTCGGTGGCCCAATACTCCAGAGATCGATGATCCGTCAGGACCTCGACTCGATTGGTGCCAACCCACGATTGGTACTTTTTTAAAGCACAGATGATGGCGTAAGTCTCTTGCTCACGCGGCGACCATTGCATTTGGCGTGGGGCTAGCTTCCGAGACCAAAATGCAAGAGGGTAATGATCGCCGGTGGCCTCATCAACCTGTTCAAGAACAGCTCCGATCGCGTACCTAGAAGCGTCGGTTCTAATGTAGAAGGGTCGGTCAAATTGGGGCACATGCAACGTGGCGACTTCACAGAGGGCCGCCTTCAAGTGATGGAAGGCCTCCTCGCACTCGTCAGTCCACTTGACACGAACCTTTGAACCTGCCTTGCCCGCATCTCTCCCTACCTTCAATAATTCAGTGAGGGGGGCAGCAAATTTGGCATAATTCGGCACAAAAGTGTGGTAAAAATTGCAACAACCCAGGAATCCTCTCAACTCCGTGATCGTCTCAGGGCGCTTCCACTTCTGAATAGCGACGAGCTTCCCTGGACTGGGTCGTCGGGTGCCATTCTCTAGGAGAGAACCACAAAATTCGACTGATTTTAAAAATAATTTTCCCTTCTTTGGCCCACAAACCAGCTGATTGGCGTCAAGAATGTCCAAAACTTGGTTCAGCTGCTTCTCATGTAGGGCCACCAACTCGGCTTCGGTCAGTCCCTCCCCCTCCGTCGCGATGATTATGTCATCTATGTACACACTCACAAAGGCACGAAGCTCAGGATGGGTTGTGAACGGCACATCCTCCATCATTCTTTGAAAAAATGAGGGGGCGTTCTTCAGCCCCATGGGCATGACGGTCCATTGGACTGGGCCACATGGCGTGCACATACAGGTGAGAGGTCGGCTGTCCTTCCTCAACGGCATTTGGTGAAAGCCGTGACGGAGATCCAGCACAGAAAACAAACGACCTCTTGCCCTCTTAGCGATTTCCTCCTCAATGAGGGGCAGGGGGTGTGAATCCGCCTTTGTTTCGGCGTTGAGATTGCGAAAATCAACAACCATTCGCCAACCATCAATGGTGTTCTGGTCTGCAGGCGGTGGCTTCGGGACTGTGAAGGGCGAACAGCACCATTCGCTGGTCATACAACCCTCAAGCCAACCAAATTCCCTGAGATTTCTCTCGATGATTTTTCTGAGGATCTCATGTTTATGTCCATGATTTTCATAAGGGCGCTGTTTTTTTGCCTTGTACCCTTCACGAAGCTCGATGAAGGCTTCACCGAACTGCCCACGGACAGGGGGGTCTTTGATCAACTTCCCTGAAAGGGTTGTGTCCTTCCGTTCATCAAAAATCTTTTCTCTTGACTTTGAACACAATTCGGTGTCCACCTGATCGCCAGGAATTACTGTCGAAAAAACTTTGGCGACTTCTTCGGCTTTGGCAGGAAGAATCTTCTTACGGATGTCCCTAAACAGGTCCGTATCAACTGCCTCTTGAAGATAGGTGGGTCGTGTGTCGAAATCCCAGAGATTCTCTTCGTGATCCAGCTCCTCGAAAGGATCCATGAAAGCTTCCACAGGGGGTTTTTCATAAAAAACTCTGAATTTGCGGCGCGATTGGAGATTTTTCCTCGCCCGTGCACTGAAGATTCTTTTCGATGTCGACCGTATTGGGGAAGAGGGAGACGAGGCGGATCCATTGGACGTTGAATTACCTTGGGTATCTGACGGACAAAAATCAGAAAAAATAGATTCATCATCAGTACCACGGTCAACCTCAGATTCAGACCCAACACAGGAATCTGTACTGGAATCAGCAGAATTAGAGTCAGAAAGCTTTCCATCCACCAGGAATGCAAGCGAACTCCAGGACCGCTGTGGCAGGGGACCTGTGTCGTCCCTGGCATACAGCTTAATCTTCCTGGGAAGTTCGATGTAATCTACACAAATGTCTTGTAATTCCTGAAACCAAGGCTTGTCGTCCCACAGGGGCACAACTAAAATTGCCTGGGTTTTATCTTGCTTGATTTTGTCGATGACCTGCTGGATTAAGTGAAACGGAGGATTAATCCACAACTTCTTGTCCCATTTGTGGGTCCAAGCGTCGCTAAAGTGCTTTTCAAAGCGCTTGTTCGTACGGTTAGCAAAGGCATCATACTGTGGCCAAAAGGAATGGTGTTCATGAAAGTATTCACAAATTGCATCGCGCCATTTGTCGACAACTCTGTAGGATGAAGAGTGCCAGCGCGAAGGGCGTCGTGGCTGGGAGTCCCTACGAAGACATTCTAACTCTTGGGAGTAATCGGCACTCCCATTCACCTCTGCAATGGTGACATCTTCACCAAATTTTGGTGTCACTTTTTGCTTCAAAAATTCTTCTGCACTTTTAAACCCTGCGTGCAAAAAACGAAATTCAGGACGCTCCAAGGGACCTGACTCCAGCAAAAAACAACGACGATGACCTACGGGCGCTACCCTGTTCTTGCGAAGCCAAGGATGGCCCAAATAAAGGTCATACTTTATGTCGGCACGATAGAAGTAGTCATCCTTAAGGACAACTTCTTCCACATTTTGCTCTTCCCAAAGGTCTTGAGCGACCAAATGAGTTGATATATAACAACTGCGTTGCCCACCTGCGAGAGAATGTCCAGAAACTCCCTCGAGGGTAAGAGGATGAGGCGATTCAAACACGCAGTCGTCGGGTAAGAATGAATTGGATTGGAGATTTACCTCTGATCCATTGTCACACAAACAAGTGGCGAGGTGGAAATTTCCTTTGCAATCAGAGACCCACAGCTTTGTGACAAACTGACGAGCCCTGTGCTTGGACTGTACACCAACCTCGTCCACTACAACAGAAGGATCCGCTGCCGGATCCAGGGGAGAGGAGACAAGCGACCCTACATCAAGTAATGGTCGATCAGGAATTTGGGGATCATGCCTGAAATCGCCTGGGGAGGGGCGATTTTCGTGGCTCCCCTAGGCATTCTGACCTCCAGCGGCTGCGTTAACATTGTGAACACAGCCTGATTCGTCGATCCACTCATCTTGGAACGGATCATCCGCTGGATTCAGGGCATTTTCGACATAATCTCGATCCGCATCGGACACCTGATCTGCACCTGAGACCTGATCCACACGATGATTGCCCTTTCCACGTCCACGGCCACGGCCGCCGGATGATGGACCACCACCGTCGCCACGCCCTCTGCCCTTACCAGAGAAAGGGGTTCCTGAAGGATTTCCCTTACCTTTACCCTGTGATCCTGGAGCATTTCCTTTGTTTGTACCGGATTGAGGGGTTTGGCCTGGATTTCGATTTCCGCCTCCGGCGTTGCCATTGGGACTTGTCTGACCGTTAGGCTGCCCACCGGAACCGGATGGAGTCCGATTTCCCTTGCCTTGGGACCCGCCAGGGCCTCCGGTATTTTTGTTTCCACCGGAGGGAGTCGGATTACCCTTTCCCCCCTTGGCACCATGCACCTGTCTGTCATTCCTGTCTGAATTCTGCGAATTACTGACATTTTCACCAATCACCTTGTGATCGTAAGCAGACCATCGGTGATTAGCAGTAGAATGCGTCTTAGCTCGGTTCGTAGAACCTAAAAGAAGGCAGATGCTACAATGATCCTGAACATTCCGGGTGTCATTCACCTTTTTGTTGCCCTTTTGGGCCCCATTTTGGGTGTTTTGCTGGGTATTCCTGTTTCCCCCAAGACCCTCATGGAAATTTTGATTGGCGGCGTCAGCGAGCCTCTCAACCTCTTCCCACAATTCCTGCGGAGAGAACGAAAACACCCAGTTCCTGGCCTTCAGGCGATGGCCGTGGAAACTTACTCCCCTATTGAGGACTTGGACAAACAAGTCCCGATCCTCGTGTTCATTAAACTTGATTTTCCACGTGTTTTCAGTGAATTTCACCTTGGTAAACGACGTGGGGGAGCACTTTTGAAGTGCCTCCCTGACCGTAAACCTATTGGCCGAGGCGTCGAAGCCATCGACTTCCGCCCACCAGGCCTTGACCTTTTCTTCGGACTGTCTATTCCGAAGGGTGGCGGCGGTTTCTGAGGGGATCTTGTCAAAAATCAGATTTTTCAGCTCGGCACTGGAAAATTTTTCGCCTGAATGTTCAGATTCTTCTACGAGATTCCAGAAGCGCTGTCTCTTGTCCTGCACTTCGTGCAAGATTAATCGAGAGAATGAAGGAAAATTCTTCAACATCTGGTGGTAATGGTCCTCAGGCAGCCGGGATCCACGTACCTCCAACTGTTCCCACACCTCATCAAAGGTAAGGGGGGAACTTGAATCCTCACGATCACTCCAGGTCCTGAGCCAAGTATTGGCCGGCGCTCCCTCAAGGCAGTCCAAGAGCGCCATCAGGAACTGATCATCCTGGAGTTTTTGAGTCTTAACCCACAGTTTAAATTCCCGTTGGAACTGAGGCCAACGTCTGGGATTCCCATTACACTTCGGTTGCTTGGCAACCTGACGAAGTCGCAATGAAGTGGGATTTAGAAGTGAATCCAGCCCAACACCGGCCGTAATGGCAGACACCTTGGCGGCATCATTAGCCAAACCAGCTCCGGCGAGGGTCTGGGCGAGCAACATCTGGGCAATTGCATTGGAATCAACAGCAGGAAGGGTAGTACGGGAGGCAGTTCGTTTGGCATTCTGAGCCTCATTCCTAGCCTTCGCCGATCTACTCTGAGATCGAGAGATGGTAACCCTTTCCTTTAGCTTAGTCCTGCTGATCCTTGCGTCGGTGGTCTTAGAGTCCACCGAAGGAGCAATCGAAAAAATTTCTGTCGCCTCCTCCGACGGTTCTGTTGTTTGTTCCACCGATGATGCGCCCTCAGACCTCATGTGGGTCTTGAAAAGATCTTTAATTCCCAGCGTCTGAATGATGAGTTGCATTTGATCTTTGAGCAATTGGAGCTCAGTATCTCGCTGTAATCTGCAAGAGCAGTCGGCAGGACAGTACATACCGTGTCCTGAAGGGCCTGAGCAGGCTGTCGGACCGCTAATCTCAGTGGTTCGCAGCCAGGAGTCCACTTGGGGAGCTCCTTCAGTCCTAATTTCCAGGCTTGCCTGCCTAGCTGCCTCTAAAATTCCTTCCTCAACCGCGGCGGCTAGATCGTCGCGGATGGAAACAGAGGGATGAGGGGCGGAGGGCCCGGCAACAGGTGCCTTGGTCTTCTCCTTCGGGAAGGGGCTTGCCTCCCAGATCTGCAAGAAAATGGCAAAAGATTCATCTTCTTGAGAACACCACCACATCCTGGTATTAATTTCTTCTTGAAGGAGGAAAAAATATTCGAATAAAAAATCAGAGGCGATTCTTTCTTGTCCTATCAGCTTAGACGTGGCTAATAGACAAAGGGCCTCAAGCGCCTCAAGGTTACGGGTCACTTCGGAAGACAAATGGTTGTCCCATTGTGCCCATGAGGCTGGTCGATTATAGGTAGGTACCTCACCTGGACCACCCATCTCAATGTCGTCAATGTCGGCGTCGATGGTCTCGAAATGTGGACATTGGTAGGGAGTATTAGTACCTGCCAGGTCCGTAAGCTCCACCGGAGCGTTGCCATTAGCGTAGGCTGGGAGATTCCAGCTACTGGATGGCCAATTTCGACTGGGATCTTGATTGTAATCTGGGCCTCCACAGCTGCTGATTTGTGTCCTTCTTGGGCAATTTGGGCTTGCGCAAGGCATTCCTCTCAAGGCCTCGTTCGCACAGCACCACGGCAGCGTAATCGTTACGTCTCCGGAGGTGGCGGAGTCTACGGGGCCGTACTGGGGAGCTAGCTGTGGTTGGGACACCAAAGGAACAACATTCAGGTAGCCTCTGCTACCATGAAAGTGCTGCCCTGGGTCGTTGTGGGTGCAGGAGGGCTCGGGGCCGGCAAGACCAGTGGGGCAGGCACGCGAGGAGTCTCCCTGGATGTTGTTATTGGGGGTAGAACCGGATACTCAGACACCAACAGAGGCGAGAGCAGCGACAACAGAAGCAAGGTCCATGCTGATTGTTATCCGGCAGAAAATCCCAGTCTATGAAGAAAATTGAGGGGAATTATTCTAAATACATCTGAGTGTCCAAAACTGTCTGAAAAGATTTAAATAATCCATTCATGTAAAAATGTTTGGCCGATCTGGCCCGCGAGCGCGCGTCAGCGGCAAATGGCGATTCCAGCTAAAATAGCGGAACGCGGCGGATTTACGGGAAATGGACCGCGGAATCAAATCCGGCATATCAGAAATATATAGGAAATATCCTGTGACTGAGCTGCGAGGCGGCAATTCCGCCGAAGCAAATAAAATGACCAAAATGTAGCCAATCTGGGCAGAATGTCTGAAAATCTGAGCAGATGGGGCTAGCCGCACTTACAGTGGGCCTGCTACGTAGACAGAGTCCACGCTCACGGGTGATTCTGTGGCACTAAGCTGTAGAGATGGACACGCGTGGAGTTTTTCCCCTGGCGATTGCACCAAAAGGCACCACACATTGTCATTCAAAATGCCATGCACCCCAACCGACCTCATAGCACAACTATGGTAGCGGTCGTCAAAAGTGAAGGAAAGATCTGCTCGTGGAGTCTAGAGCCCCAGAGCATCCCGCAGTGCAATGTGGATTATGCACAGTGGACCTGCTACCTGGACATCCTTCAACCTCACGGGCAACCCTCTGGCACTAAGATGCAAAGATGGTCATTGCCTGATGGTGTGCCTTGGCCATTGGACCAAACGTGGTGAGGTCCACAGGATGATGGTATGGGCATGCATTGTCATGGAGCCTGACAGCATGAGTCTGACCTCCTAGGTGTCCTCTAGAGGTTCATAAACCTCAAGCTGAAGAGATGGCCCACAAACCGTTTTTTTGTACAAATTTCACCGTTCCACTACGTAACTTTTAGGCTTTTTCAGGATGGCTGTTTTCAGTGATAGTCGGCAACCCAAGGCACCCCCCCAGGGCTATTGGATCTATAGACGAGCTGGATGCATAGTGTGGATCCTTTCCAATGAGCGTTCCATTGTCTACAAACATAGTCCTTAGACGGTTGTATGATCTATAGACCTGGTCTATAGACCGTTTCATTGGTCTATAGCCCTAGTGTATAGACCGCCTACCGTCTTTCGACCTGGTCCAAAACCACAAGGATACTTGTTTGTACACCCAATGTCGGGGGCCGGACATGGCCAAAGTAAGGTTGTAGCCCTACGGGTTAATCCTGTGCTGGTTTGGATTGATGGTTCCATGGTCTATAGACCTGGTCTATAGACGGTACCATGGTCTATAGACCTGGTCTATAGACCTGGTTTATAGATCTGGTCTATAGACCGTCCACCGTCCATAGACTTGGTCCAAAGACCAGATTCTATTGGATCTATAGACGAGCTGGATGCATAGTGTGGATCCTTTCCAATGAGCGTTCCATTGTTTACGAACCTGGTCTATAGACGGTTGTATGATCTATAGACCTGGTCTATAGACCGTTTCATTGGTCTATAGCCCTAGTGTATAGACCGCCTACTGTGTTTTGACCTGGTCCAAAACCACAAGGATACTTGTTTGTACACCCAATGTCGGGGGCCGGACATGGCCAAAGTAAGGTTGTAGCGCTCGGGGCTAATCCTTTGCTGGTTTGCATTGATGGTTCCATGGTCTATAGACCTGGTCTATAGACGGTACCATGGTCTATAGACCTGGACCATCAATCATAATCTCCGCTACTCTTTCCGCCATGGCCCCAAACCCACAAACGAGACAGTCATCAACGCTCTGCTCACTGACTCCTGCAAACCCAATCTGCTTCAACATATGACTGCCTTTTCTGCTGATTTCTTAGGTTACCACTGTCACAACATCCCCAACATTAACCCCTGCCTTCTAAATCAAATCGCTGCAGACACCCCAGCAGAAATAGTTTTCACCTATTACCAATCTACCACTGATCCCCCCACATACTGCCTTACTCAGAACTCCCAGCATCCCAAAAGAACCACAATCTGGCACCTGGGCACTCTAGATCACCCCAATCAGCACAAAACCACAGCGTTCCCTGACATGACCGTCAAGATCACTAACAAAAACAGATTCCGCCTCCCCACCAACACCACTAACAATCCCAAAGACACATCCTTCCCTACCAAACCTCCAAATCCCCCAGACACTACTTCCTTTCCTTATGCTTTCAGCAATTCTCATTTCAGTCCATCCTTTCTCCAATTCACTCTTGTGCACGGTGCACTTCAGTGTGAAAGGAGGCTAAGCTCCACTAGCGACCGGGGGGTCTCCGCCCCGCACTGAAATTCCGGGACTACGTAACTTTTAGGCTTTTTCAAGATGGTTGTTTTCAGTGATAGTCGGCAACCCAAGGCACCCCCCCAGGGCAATGTGGATGCATTGTCATGGAGCCTGACAGCATGAGTGTGACCTCCTAGGTGTCCCCTAGAGGTTCATAAACCTCAAGCTGAAGAGATGGCCCACAAACCGCTTTTTTGTACAAATTTCACCGTGCCACTACGTAACTTTTAGGCTTTTTCAGGATGGCTGTTTTCAGTGATAGTCGGCAACCCAAGGCACCCCCCTAGGGCAACGTGGATGCATTATCATGGAAACTGACAGCATGAGTGTGACCTCCTAGGTGTCCTCTAGAGGTTCCTGAACCTCAAGCTGAAGAGATTGCCTCAGAAAACGTTTATGGGTGCATGGGTGACTATTACGGACTCGGTAGGATCTGCCTGTTCCTAACGAGGCAGATCCTACCGAGTCGCCCATGCACTAAAAATGAGCTATTTGTACCAAATGGACATGGAAAACACAGTACCCCCCCCCCCCTATTTCGGGGTCGCTGAATCCAAAACTTCACTCATTTTGCCGACCTGAGACAGTGGCGTCGAGTTATGGGGGGGGTCCTAATGAGCGCTGGGGGGTCATAAAAAACCCCGCGATGCAAAGTGTGCGAATCAACATGGGTGCATAAACGCGCTATGCCACGAACACATTTAGCAGGGGTACACTTTCTGAGTGTCTATTTTTTATCGGTATGAATTCGCTTTGAGAAGCCAACCCATGTGCTGACGCACCACTTTCTGGAGGCCAATGGGCCATATCCCTTCACATGTATTCAGTTCAAACCCCCTCCTCATGCAAACATTTGTTGCCTTGGAACTGCAACGTAATGGTGCATTCCGCATCAAATACATGTCCCTCCCACTGTGTATGTGCCCCCCCTCCCCCCTCAGCTAGGAGTAAGGGTTGTTCGTGTCCCTCCCATTTCGTAAAGCCCCCCCCCCCCCCCCCAGCTAGGGGTAGGGTTTGTCCGTGTCCAAGTTTCGCGCGAGGGGATAAATTATCCCCTCGCTTTAGGGTAAAGATAGGGTTGCGGTTGGAAATTCTCCCTTGATGCGAAGGGAGATTATGAAAATGTTGTATGATGTGAGGGGATAATTTTAAATTATCCCCTCGCTTTACGGTAAAGATAGGGTTAGGGTTAGAATTTCTCCCTTGATGCGAAAGGAGATTATGAAAACGTTGTATGATGTGAGGGGATAGTTTTGAATTATCCCCTCACGCGAGGGGATAATTTTAAATTATCCCCTCGCGTGAGGGGATAATTTTAAATTATCCCCTCGCTTTAGAGTAAAGATAGGGTTAGGGTTAGAAATTCTCCCTTGATGCGAAAGGAGATTATGCATTGTCATGGAGCCTGACAGCATGAGTGTGACCTCCTAGGTGTCCTCTAGAGGTTCCTGAACCTCAAGCTGAAGAGATGGCCCACAAAAGGTTTTTTTGTACAAATTTCACCGTTCCACTACGTAACTTTTAGGCTTTTTCAGGATGGCTGTTTTCAGTGATAGTCGGCAACCCAAGGCACCCCCCCAGGGCAATGTGGATGCATTGTCATGGAGCCTGACAGCATGAGTGTGACCTCCTAGGTGTCCTCTAGAGGTTCCCGAACCTCAAGCTGAAGAGATGGCCCACAAACCGTTTTTTTGTACAAATTTCACCGTTCCACTACGTAACTTTTAGGCTTTTTCAGGATGGCTTTTTTCAGTGATAGTCGGCAAGCCAAGGCACCCCCCCAGGGCAATGTGGATGCATTATCATGGAGCTTGACAGCATGAGTGTGACCTCCTAGGTGTCCTCTAGAGGTTCTTGAACCTCAAGCTGAAGAGATGGCCCACAAACCGTTTTTTTTGTACAAATTTCACCGTTCCACTACGTAACTTTTAGGCTTTTTCAGGATGGCTGTTTTCAGTGATAGTCGGCAACCCAAGGCACCCCCCCAGGGCAATGTGGATGCATTGTCATGGGGCTTGACAGCATGAGTGTGACCTCCTAGGTGTCCTCTAGAGGTTCCTGAACCTCAAGCTGAAGAGATGGCCCACAAAACGTTTTTTTGTACAAATTTCACCGTTCCACTACGTAACTTTTAGGCTTTTTCAAGATGGTTGTTTTCAGTGATAGTCGGCAACCCAAGGCACCCCCCCATGGCAATGTGGATGCATTGTCATGGAGCTTGACAGCATGAGTGTGACCTCCTAGGTGTCCTCTAGAGGTTCATAAACCTCAAGCTGAAGAGATGGCCCACAAACCGCTTTTTTCTACAAATTTCACCGTGCCACTACGTAACTTTTAGGCTTTTTCAGGATGGCTGTTTTCAGTGATAGTCGGCCTTCCGTTCATCAAAAAGGATGGCGTCAGGATGGTGTTAGGGAACCTCAGGATAGTCCAATCGCGTCAGGAATGCGTCAGGATGCGTCAGGATGGCGTCAGGATGGCGTCAGGATGGCGTCAGGATGCGTCAGGATGGCGTCAGGCAGGCATCAGAGGTGTGTCAGGGTAGTGGTGTAGGCGTCAGGAGCACGTCACGATGCATCAGGATGCGTCAGGAAGGCGTCAGAGTGGCGTCAGGAAGGCGTTAGGATAATTTAGCGTCAGGATGGCGTCAGGATGACGTCAAACGACGCGGGGCCCGAATCAATTGTCCGCGGGACAACTGATTGCCGCCTGTGGTAAAACTGGCCATGAAACGAACAATGAAGTTGCTTCGGTCAACGGCTAAAAAAAGAAAATGCACAATCGTCCAGCGGACTTTTAAAAATCCTCCGAAAAAATCATCAGTGGGACAACTCATTGCAGCCTGTGGTAAGTAAAAGTAGCTGTGAAACAACGAATAAAGTTCTGTCCGTCAAATGCTACGAAAGACAAATCGTCCGACAGACTATAAAAAATTGTCCGACGGACAATTTAAAATTGTCCGTCGCACAGAAAACAATCGTCTGCGGGATAGCTGATTGCAGCCTATGGTAAAACTGGCTATGAAACAAGCAAGGAAGTTGTGTCCGTGAACGGCTAAAAAATGAAAAATCGTCCGAATGAAACGAACAATGAAGTTGCTTCGGTCAACGGCTAAAAAAAGAAAATGCACAATCGTCCAGCGGACTTTTAAAAATTGTCCGAAAAAATCGTCAGTGGGACAACTCATTGCAGCCAGTGGTAAGTAAAAGTGGCTGTGAAACAACGAATAAAGTTCTGTCCGTCAAATGCTACGAAAGACAAATCGTCCGACGGACAATAAAAAATTGTCCGACGGACAATTTGAAATTGTCCGTCGGACAGAAAACAATCGTCTGCGGGATAGCTGATTGCAGCCTATGGTAAAACTGGCTATGAAACAAGCAAGGAAGTTGTGTCCGTGAACGGCTAAAAAATGAAAAATCGTCCGATGGTCGATGTCGAAATGTCCGACAGAAAATGCACAATCGTTCAGCGGAAATTTAAAAATTGTCCGAAAAAAATCGTCAGCGGGACAACTCATTGCAGCCTGTGGTAAGTAAAAGTGGCTGTGAAACAACGGAAAAAGTTGTGTCTGTCAAATGCTACGAAAGACAAATCGTCCGACGGACAATAAAAAATTGTCCGACGGACAATTTAAAATTGTCCGTCGGACAGAAAACAATCGTCTGCGGGACAGCTGATTGCAGCCTGTGGTAAAACCAGCTATGAAACAGGCAAGGAAGTTGTGTCCGTGAACGGCTAAAAAATGAAAAATTGTCCGACGGTCGATGTGGAAATGTCCGATAGAAAATGCACAATCGTCCAGCGGACATTTAAAAAATTGTCCGAAAAAAATCGTCAGCGGGACAACTCATTGCAGCCTGTGGTAAGTAAAAGTGGCTGTGAAACAACGAATAAAGTTCTGTCCGTCAAATGCTACGAAAGACAAATCGTCCGACGGACAATAAAAAATTGTCTGACGGACAATTTAAATTTGTCCGCAAAAAATTGTCAGCGGGACAACTCATTGCAGCCTGTGGTAAGTAAAAGTGGCTGTGAAACAACGAATAAAGTTCTGTCCGTCAAATGCTACGAAAGACAAATCGTCCGACGGACAATAAAAAATTGTCCGACGGACAATTTAAAATTGTCGGTCGGACAAAAGGATAAGGTTCTGTCCGTCAAATGCTACGAAAGACAAATTGTCCGACGGACAATAAAAAATTGTCCGACGGACAATTTAAAATTGTCGGTCGGACAAAAGGATAAAGTTCTGTCTGTCAAATGCTACGAAAGACAAATCGTCCGTGGGACAATAAAAAATTGTCCGACGGACAATTTAAAATTGTCCGAAAAAAATCGTGAGCGGGACAACTCATTGCAGCCTGTGGTAAGTAAAAGTGGCTGTGAAACAACGAATGAAGTTCTGTCCGTCAAATGCTACGAAAGACAAATCGTCCGTGGGACAATAAAAAATTGTCCGACGGACAATTTGAAATTGTCCGAAAAAAATCGTGAGCGGGACAACTCATTGCAGCCTGTGGTAAGTAAAAGTGGCTGTGAAACAACGAATGAAGTTCTGTCCGTCAAATGGTACGAAAGACAAATCGTCCGACGGACAATAAAAAATTGTCCGACAGACAATTTAAAATTGTCCGTCGGACAAAAGGATAAGGTTCTGTCCGTCAAATGCTACGGAAGACAAATCGTCCGACGGACAATAAAAAATTTTCCGACGGACAATTTAAAATTTTCCGAAAAAAATCGTCAGCGGGACAACTCATTGCAGCGTGTGGTAAGTAAAAGTGGCTGTGAAACAACAAATAAAGTTCTGTCCGTCAAATGCTACGAAAGACAAATCGTCCGACGGACAATAAAAAATTGTCCGCTGGACAATTTAAAATTGTCCGTCGGACAAAAGGATAAGGTTAGGGGGAATATCCTATTGTCCGTCGGACATTTTTTTTTTGGTTTTTTTTCCGCTCTATGGATCCTAGCTATCTGGGTGAACCCTGCTGCCCTGGCGATTTAACCGAACCACACCATGCATTGTCATTCAAAAGCTCATGCACTGCACCCAGCTGGGTAGCACAGCTGTGGCTAGGGTAGTCAACAGTGAAGCAAAAAAATGCACGGCGATTGCAGAGCCTCTGAGCACCCTGCAAGACAACGTGGATTATCGACGCTGAACGTGCTACCTAGTAAACGTTCAGCCTCACGGGTGACTCTCTGGCACTAATGTGATGAGATGTTCATTGGTGGATTTGTTCCCGTAGCAATTGAACAAAAACCCACCATGCATTGTCATTCAAAATGCATGGCACTCCCCTTGCTGGTCTCTCTGATGTTTACCACAAACCATACATACAAAAAAGGCATGTTTCTGGGTAGTTCTCCATAGGCATAGTCGCCAACCCAAGGGACCCCTTCAGGATGTATCCACGGCTTCTGTGCCCCAAGCCAATCGCATTGGTGAGGTCTCTAGGATCAGGGCATGGACATCTGAACTCGCTTTGCCAAACCAAAACATTGTCCAGCCGCCGCAGCTCCATTAAGGTCCACCGCTTGCTGGTAAAACCGGGGTAAAAATTGGGCATGTTTTTCGCCACACAAGGAGGGTGCTGGGTATACTTTGCACTGCACCACGGCCTCCTACCACCTTCACAATTCATTCCACTTCACAAATGCCTTCCTGGTTAGCTGTTTACCACAAACCATACATACAAAAAAGGCATGTTTCTGGGATTCCATGGTCTATAGACCTGGTCTATAGACCTGGTTGATAGACCTCATCTATAGACGGTCCAGCGTCCATAGACTTGGTGCAAAGACCAGATTCTATTGGATCTATAGACGAGCTGGATGCATAGTGTGGATCCTTTCCAATGCGCGTTCCATTGTCTATGGACCTGGTCTATAGACGGTTTTATGATCTATAGACGTGGTCTATAGACCGTTTCATTGGTCTATAGCCCTAGTGTATAGACCGCCTACTGTGTTTCGACCTGGTCCAAAACCAAAAGGATACTTGTTTGTACACCCAATGTCGGGGGCCGGACATGGCCAAAGTAAGGTTGTACCGCTAGGGGTTAATCCTGTGCTGGTTTGGATTGATGGTTCCAAGATCCATAGACCTGGTCTATAGACGATTCAATGGTCTATAGACCTGGTCTATAGACCTGGTTTATAGACCTGGTCTATAGACAGTCCACCGTCCATAGACTTGGTCCAAAGACCAGATTCTATTGGATCTATAGACGAGCTGGATGCATAGTGTGGATCCTTTCCAATGCGCGTTCCATTGTCTATGGACCTGGTCTATAGACGCTTTTATGATCTATAGACGTGGTCTATAGACCGTTTCATTGGTCTATAGCCCTAGTTTATAGACCGCCTACTGTCTTTCAACCTGGTCCGAAACCAATACGATACTAGTTTGTACACCCAATGCCATGGGCGGGACATGGCCCAAGCAAGGTTGCAGCGCTAGGGGTCAGTCTTGTGATGGTTTCGATTGATGGTTCCATGGTCTATAGACCTGGTCTCTAGACGGTACCATGGTCTATAGACCTGGTCTATAGACGTGGTTTATAGACCTGGTCTATAGACGGTCCACCGTCCATAGACTTGGTGCAAAGACCAGATTCTATTGGATCTATAGACGAGCTGGATGCATAGTGTGGATCATTTCCAATGAGCGTTCCATTGTCTATGAACCTGGTCTATAGACGGTTGTATGATCTATAGACCTGGTCTATAGACCGTTCCTTGGTCTATAGCCCTAGTGTATAGACCGCCTACTGTGTTTCCACCTGGTCCAAAACCAAAAGGATACTTGTTTGTACACCCAATGTCGGGGGCCGGACATGGCCAAAGTAAGGTTGTAGCGCTAGGGGTTAATCCTGTGACGGTTTCGATTGATGGTTCCATGGTCTATAGACCTGGTCTATAGACGGTACCATGGTCTATAGACTTGGTCTATAGACCTGGTTTATAGACCTGGTCTATAGACCGTCCACCGTCCATAGACTTGGTCCAAAGACCAGATTTTACTGGATATATACACGAGCTGGATGCATAGTGTGGATCCTTTCCAATGAGCATTCCATTGTCTACGAACCTGGTCTATAGACGGTTGTATGATCTATAGACGTGGTCTATAGACCGTTTCATTGGTCTCTAGCCCTAGTGTATAGACCGCCTACTGTGTTTCGACCTGGTCCAAAACCAAAAGGATACTTGTTTGTACACCCAATGTTGGGGGCCGGACATGGCCAAAGTAAGATTGTAGCGCTAGGGGTTAATCCTGTGCTGGTTTGGATTGATGGTTCCATGGTCTATAGACCTGGTCTATAGACGATTCCATCGTCTATAGACCTGGTCGATAGACCTGGTTTATAGACCTGGTCTATAGACCGTCCACCGTCCATAGACTCGGTCCAAAGACCAGATTCTATTGGATCTATAGACGAGCTGGATGCATAGTGTGGATCCTTTCCAATGAGCGTTCCATTGTCTATGGACCTGGTCTATAGACAGTTGTATGATCCATAGACCTGGTCTATAGACCGTTTCATTGGTCTATAGCCCTAGTGTATAGACCGCCTACTGTCTTTCAACCTGGTCCGAAACCAATACGATACTAGTTTGTACACCCAATGCCATGGGCCGGACATGGCCCAAGCAAGGTTGCAGCGCTAGGGGTCGGTCCTGTGATGGTTTCGATTGATGGTTCCATGGTCTATAGACCTGGTCTATAGATTGTACCATGGTCTATAGACCTGGTCTATAGACGAGGTTTATAGACCTGGTCTTGAGACGGTCCACCGTCCATAGACTTGGTCCAAAGACCCGATTCTATTGGATCTATATACGAGCTGGATGCATCGTGTGGATCCTTTTCGTTGAGCGTTCCATTGTCTATGAACCTGGTCTATAGACAGTTGTATGATCTATAGACCTGGTCTATAGACCGTTTCATTGGTCTATAGCCCTAGTGTATAGACCGCCTACTGTCTTTCGACCTGGTCCAAAACCAATACGATACTTTTCTGTACACCCAATGTCACGGGCCGGACATGGCCCAAGCAAGGTTGCAGCGCTAGGGGTTAATCCTGAGATGGTCTCGATTGATGGTTCCATGTTCCATAGACCTGGTCTATAGACGATTCCATGGTCTATAGACCTGGTCTATAGACCTGGTTTATAGACCTGGTCTATAGACGGTCCAGCGTCCATAGACTTGGTGCAAAGACCAGATTCTTTTGGATCTATAGACGAGCTTGAGGGATCCTTTGGATGCTCTCTACAGAGGTACATCGTCTATGGCCCTGGTCTATAGACCGTTGCATGATCTATAGACCTGGTCTATAGACCGCCTGCCGTCTATAGACAAATTGGTATGGATCTATAGGCAAGGTTTAGGGTCTATAGACCCCGTCTATAGACACCATGTCATAGGGCTGACGAGGCTTGAATGGCACAAGATGGTAGCTCCAAGATCTCATCCAGGCGCATGGCGAGCGCAATGTGTCACCATCCATGCAACACTTCGGTAAATTTGGTCTATAGACCCCTATGAGGTCTATAGACATAGTCTATAGACCAAATTTGATGGGGTTAGGGTCTATAGACCCCGTCTATAGACACCATGTGATAGGGCTGACGAGGCTTGAATGGCACAACATGGTAACTCCAAGATCTCACCCAGTCGCATGGCGAGCGCAGCGTGTCACCATCCATGCAACACTTCTGTAAATTTGGTCTATAGACTTCTATGAGGTCTATAGACATAGTCTATAGACCAAATTTGATAGGGTTAGGGTCTATAGACCCCGTCTATAGACACCATGTGATAGAGCTGACGAGGCTTGAATGGCACAACATGGTAACTCCAAGATCTCACCCAGTCGCATGGCGAGCGCACCGTGTCACCATCCATGCAACACTTCTGTAAATTTGGTCTATAGACCCCTATGAGGTCTATAGACATAGTCTATAGACCAAATTTGATAGGGTTAGGGTCTATAGACCCCGCCTATAGACACCATGTGATAGGGCTGACGAGGCTTGAATGGCACAACATGGTAACTCCAAGATCTCACCCAGTCGCATGGCGAGCGCACCGTGTCACCATCCATGCAAAACTTTTGTAAATTTGGTCTATAGACCTCTATGAGGTCTATAGACATAGTCTATAGACCAAATTTGATAGGGTTAGGGTCTATAGACCCCGTCTATAGACACCATGTGATAGGGCTGACGAGGCTTGAATGCCACAACATGGTAACTCCAAGATCTCACCCAGTCGCATGGCGAGCGCACCGTGTCACCATCCATGCAACACTTCTGTAAATTTGGTCTATAGACCCCTATGAGGTCTATAGACATAGTCTATAGACCAAATTTGATAGGGTTAGGGTCTCTAGACCCCGTCTATAGACACCATGTGATAGGGCTGACGAGGCTTGAATGGCACAACATGGTAACTCCAAGATCTCACCCAGTCGCATGGCGAGCGCACCGTGTCACCATCCATGCAACACTTCTGTAAATTTGGTCTATAGACCTCTATGAGGTCTATAGACATAGTCTATAGACCAAATTTGATGGGGTTAGGGTCTATAGACCCCGTCTATAGACACCATGTGATAGGGCTGACGAGGCTTGAATGGCACAACATGGTAACTCCAAGATCTCACCCAGTCGCATGGCGAGCGCACCGTGTCACCATCCATGCAACACTTCTGTAAATTTGGTCTATAGACCCCTATGAGGTCTATAGACATAGTCTATAGACCAAATTTGATGGGGTTAGGGTCTATATACCCCGTCTATAGACACCATGTGATAGGGCTGACGAGGCTTGAATGGCACAACATGGTAACTCCAAGATCTCACCCAGTCGCATGGCGAGCGCACCGTGTCACCATCCATGCAACACTTCTGTAAATTTGGTCTATAGACCCCTATGAGGTCTATAGACATAGTCTATAGACCAAATTTGATGGGGTTAGGGTCTCTAGACCCCGTCTATAGACACCATGTGATAGGGCTGACGAGGCTTGAATGGCACAACATGGTAACTCCAAGATCTCACCCAGTCGCATGGCGAGCGCACCGTGTCACCATCCATGCAACACTTCTGTAAATTTGGTCTATAGACCTCTATGAGGTCTATAGACATAGTCTATAGACCAAATTTGATGGGGTTAGGGTCTATAGACCCCGTCTATAGACACCATGTGATAGGGCTGACGAGGCTTGAATGGCACAACATGGTAACTCCAAGATCTCACCCAGTCGCATGGCGAGCGCACCGTGTCACCATCCATGCAACACTTCTGTAAATTTGGTCTATAGACCCCTATGAGGTCTATAGACATAGTCTATAGACCAAATTTGATGGGGTTAGGGTCTATAGACCCCGTCTATGGACACCATGTGATAGGGCTGACGAGGCTTGAATGGCACAACATGGTAACTCCAAGATCTCACCCAGTCGCATGGCGAGCGCACCGTGTCACCATCCATGCAACACTTCTGTAAATTTGGTCTATAGACTTCTATGAGGTCTATAGACATAGTCTATAGACCAAATTTGATAGGGTTAGGGTCTATAGACCCCGTCTATAGACACCATGTGATAGGGCTGACGAGGCTTGAATGGCACAACATGGTAACTCCAAGATCTCACCCAGTCGCATGGCGAGCGCACCGTGTCACCATCCATGCAACACTTCTGTAAATTTGGTCTATAGACCCCTATGAGGTCTATAGACATAGTCTATAGACCAAATTTGATAGGGTTAGGGTCTATATACCCCGTCTATAGACACCATGTGATAGGGCTGACGAGGCTTGAATGGCACAACATGGTAACTCCAAGATCTCACCCAGTTGCATGGCGAGCGCACCGTGTCACCATCCGTGCAACACTTTTGTAAATTTGGTCTATAGACCTCTATGAGGTCTATAGACATAGTCTATAGACCAAATTTGATAGGGTTAGGGTCTATAGACCCCGTCTATAGACACCATGTGATAGGGCTGACGAGGCTTGAATGGCACAGCATGGTAACTCCAAGATCTCACTCAGTCGCATGGCGAGCGCACCGTGTCACCATCCATGCAACACTTCTGTAAATTTGGTCTATAGACCCCTATGAGGTCTATAGACATAGTCTATAGACCAAATCTGATAGGGTGGAAAGAATGTTATGGTTATGGGCGGTCTATAGACAACAAAAAAGTACCAGCTTTGACGCCACCAAACGGCATGGTGCTTGCACTGTCAAAGGCGGCCCCAAATTTCTTTGGGCCCGAGGAAACGTGAACTTGAAAAGCGAGGTAGAAGCCCTTTTTTCCTTTACCTGGTGGATAGAGCGCGGCCTGAGACGTCAGCACCGATAGTGAGTCCATATGAACGAGTATGAAGGGGCCATACAACTGGATAATGAACACGCAGCATGACGTGCTTTCAACATTCGCGGGAGCAAAGCCCAGCATATTTGAGGCTTTGCAAGCAAGGAGATACGAGGGTGCCGACCCCCCTTGGGATAAGGAAATATTTGTGTGGCCCTTGGCAACTACCACCCCCGAATTTGTCACGTTCATGTCCCCTAAGATGAGGCGCCCGGGAGTTTCAAGCTCCCCTCTTGTAGTATGGAAGGGTCAAAGTGGGCAAAGGGCCCTGGGTTCCTGAGAGTAGCGCCGACCTGGGCAATTTTGGCATCCTCAGGCCACTTGGGGACCCCATGGCTCCAAGACACCAGCGAATCAGGGGACGGCAGATTGCATAGAACGTCCAAGGGGTTCATAGGTGAAGGCTGTATTTTTTTGCCTCGCCCCTACCCCGGTGGCCCCCCACAAGGGGTCATGTATGGACATTTTCAGCCAAAGTAATTCTGGGCTGAAAACACCTCTTTCGAGGCATTTGGGGCAAGGCTCGGCCCTTTCAAACACTTCCATGCACTCGCAGTTTATTAATGTCTTCGATTTGATGTCTCGTCCAGCTGCGAACCTTCGCATGCGATATCTACCTACTGCCCTCCTTATCCAAAACGCTGGCCCAATCGTCATGCTGGGCACAGTTTGCAATCCCTTGGTTAGTAGACAGTGATGAAGCTCATCAAACAACGCACCACACTGCCTCCGTGATGACTGTACAAACTGAGTATGTACTCGATTGGTCGGAGCCTTGGGTGGCCTGGGATTCTAGAGCCATCGAGCATCCCAGGGCGGAAAGCGGATTATCCACCGTGGGTGAAAGTGCTGCCCTGGGTCGTTTCGGGTGCCGGAGGGCTCGGGGCCGGCAAGACCAGTGGGGCAGGCACGCGAGGAGTCTCCCTGGATGTTGTTATTGGGGGTAGAACCGGATACTCGGACACCAACAGAGGCGAGAGCAGCGACAACAGAAGCAAGGTCCATGCTGATTGTTATCCGGCAGAAAATCCCAGTCTATGAAGAAAATTGAGGGGAATTATTCTAAATACATCTGAGTGTCCAAAACTGTCTGAAAAGATTTAAATAATCCATTTATGTAAAAATGTTTGGCCGATCTGGCCCGCGAGCGCGCGTCAGCGGCAAATGGCGATTCCAGCTAAAATAGCGGAACGCGGCGGATTTACGGGAAATGGACCGCGGAATCAAATCCGGCATATCAGAAATATATAGGAAATATCCTGTGACTGAGCTGCGAGGCGGCAATTCCGCCGAAGCAAATAAAATGACCAAAATGTAGCCAATCTGGGCAGAATGTCTGAAAATCTGAGCAGATGGGGCTAGCCGCACTTGCACTCCCCCTCCAAAAACACACTGGGGTGTGTCGCTACGTCAGCGAAGAACGTAGTGCGGGTAAGTCCCAGAAAAACATAGAAATGTAGCCTCGATGGGGCGAAATCTGCTTGATCTGACCTGATTTGGGCTGAATTGGCACTGAATCAGGCTGGATGAACCTGAAATGAGACAGAATGAGAAGTGACGAACAGTCCTCCGTGCAGTAAGACATCAGGTCAAGGGCTAAAAAGCATGTAAACGTATCGAGAATCGATACCAAACCATGCATTGGTTGAGAATGAGGTAGATTATTGATGGATTGAGTGGGGGGATCAAGAATTGGAGTGACATCTCAGCGCTCTGGCACAGTTTCGCTGTCGCGGGCACGCTACGGTGTCCTCGCCGAACTCTACATCGTGTTATCCCGCTTTTGTCGTTCTGAAAAGTACAGCATGTGGCTCAGAGTTGGCGCATCTGGTGGATGATCACAAGATTCAGCAAAATTGGGAATCAAATTGAGCAGAGATTAAGGGGATGAAACAATCACAGTGAGGTAAAACAAATACAATTGTAGTCTACAGACCCTAAGTGAACCACCGAAGGTAGAGATGTTCTTCTGTTCACTTAGATCTAAACAGATCTTCGAGGAATGTGAAGAGATGACAAGGAAATCAATCTAAATTGTCCTAACATGAGTAAATTCCCTGAGATGAAGGTGAAATGAAGCGGAATGTGTACAACTGAAACTACCAACACCTTCGTTTAGACTAAAGTTAATATATATTGTCGTTTATTCAGCTCAATTGTGCTTTCCGGCACGTTGGTTCGCGAGCATCAAACAGATTCTATCAAAATGTGGATCATGTGATGATGCATCATGATGGGACATGCTGGCCCTGGATCCTTGGCATGTAACGCGCCGAAGGTTCACTGAAGGCGCTTTACTGACAGTATATAACTGAAAGACACCGAATGTACAGTGGCGGTGGTGTCAGTCGACTTGGACAAGGCCAATCTTTCGATGGAGTCCCACAAGACACTTGGATTCACCATTTTCGACAGTTTCAGGTCGGATTGAGCTCACATTGGCGTGTGCCAAAAATACAACGAAGCTTACGGACTTCAGAGGTTGCTGTTAGAAGTCCCTAAAGCTCCTAGATGAAGATTGTCTGAACAATTGACGTCTGGCTTTTGCATAACAGTGGCAGAATAATTGACAAACCTGAGGAATTCAAGGTAAATTTGAGGATCCTGGATCTGAATCTGGACTTTGGCGTTAGCATCACAGCAAATGAAGGTACGATCTGAGTTCCTGGCGTCGCATCTGGTGCAGCCAGTACTACAGGGGATACCTGTAGGGGTGAATGTCGCTGGCCAGCGTTTTGATTATGTACATTTGCTTCCATCTGCACGAGTAGCCAAATTCCAAAGATGCACAGACCAACAGAGACAAGATTACCCCGAATCTGCCTGAATTAAGCCTGAGTTTGGTTTTTTCTGAACACGGCAGCACACTCCGTCAGCGTATCTACGCCTTGTCTGCCGAACGGAGACCAAAGAAAAGTTGATTGACGTCAAATTATCAAACATTCGCAGTTCTCCACATCATGACATAAACAGAAAGAATGAGCAGTGGATTGAGCAGAATGTGGTAGGATGGCTTCCTCAATTCGGCCAAGCACGAATACATGTGACCACCAACCTGTCTGGTCGGGCCCTGGTACGGCTTGGGCGCTGCAAATCAGCGGCCGAACTTGAAGCTTGGTCCTCATTTGGCTCCTGGGCTGGCCTGACCGCAGGAGGGGGGATCGACGGATCAGCCCTGGAATGTGGCTGCTGAGGGCCGTAAAAGGCTGGATCTCGATTCACCACAGGTCGTTTTCCGTCGCTCTCCACTTGTCTGTCTGGTTTCGACAAACAATCTGTCAGGAGTACTCCAATTTCGGGGTGCTTCTTGAGGAAGTCGATGAACCCCTTGGTGTACCCATGGACAAAAGATTGGGCTGGTTCCCAGTTGTTGTGACTGGAATCAAAGCCCCTCCACTCACACAGATATTCCCATTCGCCCTTGGCGTCACGTCTTGCTTCAACAATCCTCTTGAGTTCGTACTTTCCCCCTTCGATGACCCGATCGGACAAGTGTTTTGCAGTCCAAAAAAGGGGTTTAACCCGATCCTTGGGGGAGGGGATCTCTCTCTTGAGGCGATCGCCCGAAACGTCAATTTCCCTGCTGACATCCACACGAATCCTCCACCTGTTCTCACCAAGACGCGCTGTAACAGCGAATGGCCCTTCCCACAAGGGAAGAAGCTTGTCATCTCCGTCCAGGGTGGTTTCGGATTTTCGAAGCCAAACTCGATCATCGACTTCAAAATTGTGGGGGTTTTTTCGGCCTTGATTCTGGACCCAAAGCCAGTCAGCTTGATGCTTCTCGATTAATTTCGACACAGATTTATCTGCTCGTTGGACTTCGTCCAAAAACAGCGAAGCATCCTTACAGGGGCGAGGATTATTCAACGGCATGTTCCACCAACACTTCTTTCGTCCAAAGACAATTTCATTTGGAGAAAGGCCATGATACAAAGGCGTGTTGTGGTAACGGCGAAGCAATGCGAAGAGAACTTCCATCCAATGGAAATCCTTTTCACTCGCGAGCTCCTTACGAAGCATATCAATTATTGAGCGGCCGGCTCTTTCGCCAGGCAGCGCTCGATGCGAGTGGATTTCACATCGGAGGTGGTGGATTCCAAGGCGAGCACACAATTCTCTCCACCATTCGGAGGTGTACTCTTTGCCTGAATCCGTGACCACCTCGGATGGGACGTCCCAGCCTCCCATCCAGGTCTGCGCGCACCACTTGGCGGCAGCCTTGCCAGTCATCGACTCAATGTTGCAAGGCAACACTTGAATGTAGCCGGAATGACGGCACTGAATGAGGAGCACACCATTGACTTTTTTATTAGTCCAATGGCACTCTTCGTCATCGAGCTCACCGAGATAGAAAAAATCACTCGTGACTCTGTTGAAGAGGCGCTCCGGAATAGGATGTGGCCTCAGATGGCCGTGCTTCTTCGCGCTGGGAGGCGTCGAGACAGCACATTGGGCGCATCCGGCGGCTACTTTCATGCAGTGAGTATATAGCCGTGAGCCAAACAACCTATGTTTAATCATCGACCACAGTCGACGGCCATGTGCGTGGGGGGACTCCCATTTGTGCCACCAGTTTAACACTCGGGGGGCTAGGGCGTCTGGCACACACAATTTACCCTCCATCCACAGCTTCCCCCCATCCAACGAGTACTCAGCAAAAATCCCATCCCTGTGAGCATCTTTGGATTTGAGATTTCCAAAGACCTCTTTAAACATGGGATCCTGCAGGTAATCGGACGTCCAGTCACGGATGATCAGGGAATCCTTCGGCAGGGGTGGAGTTTTGGCCGGATCTCGGCGCTTAATGCCTTGGATCAACCGAAATCGACTTACTTGTCGGGTGTAGTCAAACCGTTTCACACTCCCTGAGGAGGGATCGGTGACTTTTTCCACGACTTTCAGCGTTTTGGTGCAGATCTCATGGGCATGCGCCGGATCTGAAATGGCCGTGATGTCGTGACACGGCAATGCGTGCTGTTTAACAGCGCACTGCATGCATGCACGTCGAATGAGTTTCTTTTCTTCCTGATCCCATTCGATGATGACATGGCGGTCCTGCTCCGTACCATGGATGTTGGTACTTTGCAGCCCCTCTGAGGCGGGGTAAGCCCATCGGCTCAGAGCATCCGCTACCGTGTTATGTTTACCAGGCAAATACGACACATGGAGGTCAAACAGAGAGAGAAATTCGTGCCATCTGGCCCGTCGACCAGCTGGGCTCGCGACAGTATCAATGTGTTCGGTGGCCCAATACTCCAGAGATCGATGATCCGTCAGGACCTCGACTCGATTGGTGCCAACCCACGATTGGTACTTTTTTAAAGCACAGATGATGGCGTAAGTCTCTTGCTCACGCGGCGACCATTGCATTTGGCGTGGGGCTAGCTTCCGAGACCAAAATGCAAGAGGGTAATGATCGCCGGTGGCCTCATCAACCTGTTCAAGAACAGCTCCGATCGCGTACCTAGAAGCGTCGGTTCTAATGTAGAAGGGTCGGTCAAATTGGGGCACATGCAACGTGGCGACTTCACAGAGGGCCGCCTTCAAGTGATGGAAGGCCTCCTCGCACTCGTCAGTCCACTTGACACGAACCTTTGAACCTGCCTTGCCCGCATCTCTCCCTACCTTCAATAATTCAGTGAGGGGGGCAGCAAATTTGGCATAATTCGGCACAAAAGTGTGGTAAAAATTGCAACAACCCAGGAATCCTCTCAACTCCGTGATCGTCTCAGGGCGCTTCCACTTCTGAATAGCGACGAGCTTCCCTGGACTGGGTCGTCGGGTGCCATTCTCTAGGAGAGAACCACAAAATTCGACTGATTTTAAAAATAATTTTCCCTTCTTTGGCCCACAAACCAGCTGATTGGCGTCAAGAATGTCCAAAACTTGGTTCAGCTGCTTCTCATGTAGGGCCACCAACTCGGCTTCGGTCAGTCCCTCCCCCTCCGTCGCGATGATTATGTCATCTATGTACACACTCACAAAGGCACGAAGCTCAGGATGGGTTGTGAACGGCACATCCTCCATCATTCTTTGAAAAAATGAGGGGGCGTTCTTCAGCCCCATGGGCATGACGGTCCATTGGACTGGGCCACATGGCGTGCACATACAGGTGAGAGGTCGGCTGTCCTTCCTCAACGGCATTTGGTGAAAGCCGTGACGGAGATCCAGCACAGAAAACAAACGACCTCTTGCCCTCTTAGCGATTTCCTCCTCAATGAGGGGCAGGGGGTGTGAATCCGCCTTTGTTTCGGCGTTGAGATTGCGAAAATCAACAACCATTCGCCAACCATCAATGGTGTTCTGGTCTGCAGGCGGTGGCTTCGGGACTGTGAAGGGCGAACAGCACCATTCGCTGGTCATACAACCCTCAAGCCAACCAAATTCCCTGAGATTTCTCTCGATGATTTTTCTGAGGATCTCATGTTTATGTCCATGATTTTCATAAGGGCGCTGTTTTTTTGCCTTGTACCCTTCACGAAGCTCGATGAAGGCTTCACCGAACTGCCCACGGACAGGGGGGTCTTTGATCAACTTCCCTGAAAGGGTTGTGTCCTTCCGTTCATCAAAAATCTTTTCTCTTGACTTTGAACACAATTCGGTGTCCACCTGATCGCCAGGAATTACTGTCGAAAAAACTTTGGCGACTTCTTCGGCTTTGGCAGGAAGAATCTTCTTACGGATGTCCCTAAACAGGTCCGTATCAACTGCCTCTTGAAGATAGGTGGGTCGTGTGTCGAAATCCCAGAGATTCTCTTCGTGATCCAGCTCCTCGAAAGGATCCATGAAAGCTTCCACAGGGGGTTTTTCATAAAAAACTCTGAATTTGCGGCGCGATTGGAGATTTTTCCTCGCCCGTGCACTGAAGATTCTTTTCGATGTCGACCGTATTGGGGAAGAGGGAGACGAGGCGGATCCATTGGACGTTGAATTACCTTGGGTATCTGACGGACAAAAATCAGAAAAAATAGATTCATCATCAGTACCACGGTCAACCTCAGATTCAGACCCAACACAGGAATCTGTACTGGAATCAGCAGAATTAGAGTCAGAAAGCTTTCCATCCACCAGGAATGCAAGCGAACTCCAGGACCGCTGTGGCAGGGGACCTGTGTCGTCCCTGGCATACAGCTTAATCTTCCTGGGAAGTTCGATGTAATCTACACAAATGTCTTGTAATTCCTGAAACCAAGGCTTGTCGTCCCACAGGGGCACAACTAAAATTGCCTGGGTTTTATCTTGCTTGATTTTGTCGATGACCTGCTGGATTAAGTGAAACGGAGGATTAATCCACAACTTCTTGTCCCATTTGTGGGTCCAAGCGTCGCTAAAGTGCTTTTCAAAGCGCTTGTTCGTACGGTTAGCAAAGGCATCATACTGTGGCCAAAAGGAATGGTGTTCATGAAAGTATTCACAAATTGCATCGCGCCATTTGTCGACAACTCTGTAGGATGAAGAGTGCCAGCGCGAAGGGCGTCGTGGCTGGGAGTCCCTACGAAGACATTCTAACTCTTGGGAGTAATCGGCACTCCCATTCACCTCTGCAATGGTGACATCTTCACCAAATTTTGGTGTCACTTTTTGCTTCAAAAATTCTTCTGCACTTTTAAACCCTGCGTGCAAAAAACGAAATTCAGGACGCTCCAAGGGACCTGACTCCAGCAAAAAACAACGACGATGACCTACGGGCGCTACCCTGTTCTTGCGAAGCCAAGGATGGCCCAAATAAAGGTCATACTTTATGTCGGCACGATAGAAGTAGTCATCCTTAAGGACAACTTCTTCCACATTTTGCTCTTCCCAAAGGTCTTGAGCGACCAAATGAGTTGATATATAACAACTGCGTTGCCCACCTGCGAGAGAATGTCCAGAAACTCCCTCGAGGGTAAGAGGATGAGGCGATTCAAACACGCAGTCGTCGGGTAAGAATGAATTGGATTGGAGATTTACCTCTGATCCATTGTCACACAAACAAGTGGCGAGGTGGAAATTTCCTTTGCAATCAGAGACCCACAGCTTTGTGACAAACTGACGAGCCCTGTGCTTGGACTGTACACCAACCTCGTCCACTACAACAGAAGGATCCGCTGCCGGATCCAGGGGAGAGGAGACAAGCGACCCTACATCAAGTAATGGTCGATCAGGAATTTGGGGATCATGCCTGAAATCGCCTGGGGAGGGGCGATTTTCGTGGCTCCCCTAGGCATTCTGACCTCCAGCGGCTGCGTTAACATTGTGAACACAGCCTGATTCGTCGATCCACTCATCTTGGAACGGATCATCCGCTGGATTCAGGGCATTTTCGACATAATCTCGATCCGCATCGGACACCTGATCTGCACCTGAGACCTGATCCACACGATGATTGCCCTTTCCACGTCCACGGCCACGGCCGCCGGATGATGGACCACCACCGTCGCCACGCCCTCTGCCCTTACCAGAGAAAGGGGTTCCTGAAGGATTTCCCTTACCTTTACCCTGTGATCCTGGAGCATTTCCTTTGTTTGTACCGGATTGAGGGGTTTGGCCTGGATTTCGATTTCCGCCTCCGGCGTTGCCATTGGGACTTGTCTGACCGTTAGGCTGCCCACCGGAACCGGATGGAGTCCGATTTCCCTTGCCTTGGGACCCGCCAGGGCCTCCGGTATTTTTGTTTCCACCGGAGGGAGTCGGATTACCCTTTCCCCCCTTGGCACCATGCACCTGTCTGTCATTCCTGTCTGAATTCTGCGAATTACTGACATTTTCACCAATCACCTTGTGATCGTAAGCAGACCATCGGTGATTAGCAGTAGAATGCGTCTTAGCTCGGTTCGTAGAACCTAAAAGAAGGCAGATGCTACAATGATCCTGAACATTCCGGGTGTCATTCACCTTTTTGTTGCCCTTTTGGGCCCCATTTTGGGTGTTTTGCTGGGTATTCCTGTTTCCCCCAAGACCCTCATGGAAATTTTGATTGGCGGCGTCAGCGAGCCTCTCAACCTCTTCCCACAATTCCTGCGGAGAGAACGAAAACACCCAGTTCCTGGCCTTCAGGCGATGGCCGTGGAAACTTACTCCCCTATTGAGGACTTGGACAAACAAGTCCCGATCCTCGTGTTCATTAAACTTGATTTTCCACGTGTTTTCAGTGAATTTCACCTTGGTAAACGACGTGGGGGAGCACTTTTGAAGTGCCTCCCTGACCGTAAACCTATTGGCCGAGGCGTCGAAGCCATCGACTTCCGCCCACCAGGCCTTGACCTTTTCTTCGGACTGTCTATTCCGAAGGGTGGCGGCGGTTTCTGAGGGGATCTTGTCAAAAATCAGATTTTTCAGCTCGGCACTGGAAAATTTTTCGCCTGAATGTTCAGATTCTTCTACGAGATTCCAGAAGCGCTGTCTCTTGTCCTGCACTTCGTGCAAGATTAATCGAGAGAATGAAGGAAAATTCTTCAACATCTGGTGGTAATGGTCCTCAGGCAGCCGGGATCCACGTACCTCCAACTGTTCCCACACCTCATCAAAGGTAAGGGGGGAACTTGAATCCTCACGATCACTCCAGGTCCTGAGCCAAGTATTGGCCGGCGCTCCCTCAAGGCAGTCCAAGAGCGCCATCAGGAACTGATCATCCTGGAGTTTTTGAGTCTTAACCCACAGTTTAAATTCCCGTTGGAACTGAGGCCAACGTCTGGGATTCCCATTACACTTCGGTTGCTTGGCAACCTGACGAAGTCGCAATGAAGTGGGATTTAGAAGTGAATCCAGCCCAACACCGGCCGTAATGGCAGACACCTTGGCGGCATCATTAGCCAAACCAGCTCCGGCGAGGGTCTGGGCGAGCAACATCTGGGCAATTGCATTGGAATCAACAGCAGGAAGGGTAGTACGGGAGGCAGTTCGTTTGGCATTCTGAGCCTCATTCCTAGCCTTCGCCGATCTACTCTGAGATCGAGAGATGGTAACCCTTTCCTTTAGCTTAGTCCTGCTGATCCTTGCGTCGGTGGTCTTAGAGTCCACCGAAGGAGCAATCGAAAAAATTTCTGTCGCCTCCTCCGACGGTTCTGTTGTTTGTTCCACCGATGATGCGCCCTCAGACCTCATGTGGGTCTTGAAAAGATCTTTAATTCCCAGCGTCTGAATGATGAGTTGCATTTGATCTTTGAGCAATTGGAGCTCAGTATCTCGCTGTAATCTGCAAGAGCAGTCGGCAGGACAGTACATACCGTGTCCTGAAGGGCCTGAGCAGGCTGTCGGACCGCTAATCTCAGTGGTTCGCAGCCAGGAGTCCACTTGGGGAGCTCCTTCAGTCCTAATTTCCAGGCTTGCCTGCCTAGCTGCCTCTAAAATTCCTTCCTCAACCGCGGCGGCTAGATCGTCGCGGATGGAAACAGAGGGATGAGGGGCGGAGGGCCCGGCAACAGGTGCCTTGGTCTTCTCCTTCGGGAAGGGGCTTGCCTCCCAGATCTGCAAGAAAATGGCAAAAGATTCATCTTCTTGAGAACACCACCACATCCTGGTATTAATTTCTTCTTGAAGGAGGAAAAAATATTCGAATAAAAAATCAGAGGCGATTCTTTCTTGTCCTATCAGCTTAGACGTGGCTAATAGACAAAGGGCCTCAAGCGCCTCAAGGTTACGGGTCACTTCGGAAGACAAATGGTTGTCCCATTGTGCCCATGAGGCTGGTCGATTATAGGTAGGTACCTCACCTGGACCACCCATCTCAATGTCGTCAATGTCGGCGTCGATGGTCTCGAAATGTGGACATTGGTAGGGAGTATTAGTACCTGCCAGGTCCGTAAGCTCCACCGGAGCGTTGCCATTAGCGTAGGCTGGGAGATTCCAGCTACTGGATGGCCAATTTCGACTGGGATCTTGATTGTAATCTGGGCCTCCACAGCTGCTGATTTGTGTCCTTCTTGGGCAATTTGGGCTTGCGCAAGGCATTCCTCTCAAGGCCTCGTTCGCACAGCACCACGGCAGCGTAATCGTTACGTCTCCGGAGGTGGCGGAGTCTACGGGGCCGTACTGGGGAGCTAGCTGTGGTTGGGACACCAAAGGAACAACATTCAGGTAGCCTCTGCTACCATGAAAGTGCTGCCCTGGGTCGTTGTGGGTGCAGGAGGGCTCGGGGCCGGCAAGACCAGTGGGGCAGGCACGCGAGGAGTCTCCCTGGATGTTGTTATTGGGGGTAGAACCGGATACTCAGACACCAACAGAGGCGAGAGCAGCGACAACAGAAGCAAGGTCCATGCTGATTGTTATCCGGCAGAAAATCCCAGTCTATGAAGAAAATTGAGGGGAATTATTCTAAATACATCTGAGTGTCCAAAACTGTCTGAAAAGATTTAAATAATCCATTCATGTAAAAATGTTTGGCCGATCTGGCCCGCGAGCGCGCGTCAGCGGCAAATGGCGATTCCAGCTAAAATAGCGGAACGCGGCGGATTTACGGGAAATGGACCGCGGAATCAAATCCGGCATATCAGAAATATATAGGAAATATCCTGTGACTGAGCTGCGAGGCGGCAATTCCGCCGAAGCAAATAAAATGACCAAAATGTAGCCAATCTGGGCAGAATGTCTGAAAATCTGAGCAGATGGGGCTAGCCGCACTTACAGTGGGCCTGCTACGTAGACAGAGTCCACGCTCACGGGTGATTCTGTGGCACTAAGCTGTAGAGATGGACACGCGTGGAGTTTTTCCCCTGGCGATTGCACCAAAAGGCACCACACATTGTCATTCAAAATGCCATGCACCCCAACCGACCTCATAGCACAACTATGGTAGCGGTCGTCAAAAGTGAAGGAAAGATCTGCTCGTGGAGTCTAGAGCCCCAGAGCATCCCGCAGTGCAATGTGGATTATGCACAGTGGACCTGCTACCTGGACATCCTTCAACCTCACGGGCAACCCTCTGGCACTAAGATGCAAAGATGGTCATTGCCTGATGGTGTGCCTTGGCCATTGGACCAAACGTGGTGAGGTCCACAGGATGATGGTATGGGCATGCATTGTCATGGAGCCTGACAGCATGAGTCTGACCTCCTAGGTGTCCTCTAGAGGTTCATAAACCTCAAGCTGAAGAGATGGCCCACAAACCGTTTTTTTGTACAAATTTCACCGTTCCACTACGTAACTTTTAGGCTTTTTCAGGATGGCTGTTTTCAGTGATAGTCGGCAACCCAAGGCACCCCCCCAGGGCTATTGGATCTATAGACGAGCTGGATGCATAGTGTGGATCCTTTCCAATGAGCGTTCCATTGTCTACAAACATAGTCCTTAGACGGTTGTATGATCTATAGACCTGGTCTATAGACCGTTTCATTGGTCTATAGCCCTAGTGTATAGACCGCCTACCGTCTTTCGACCTGGTCCAAAACCACAAGGATACTTGTTTGTACACCCAATGTCGGGGGCCGGACATGGCCAAAGTAAGGTTGTAGCCCTACGGGTTAATCCTGTGCTGGTTTGGATTGATGGTTCCATGGTCTATAGACCTGGTCTATAGACGGTACCATGGTCTATAGACCTGGTCTATAGACCTGGTTTATAGATCTGGTCTATAGACCGTCCACCGTCCATAGACTTGGTCCAAAGACCAGATTCTATTGGATCTATAGACGAGCTGGATGCATAGTGTGGATCCTTTCCAATGAGCGTTCCATTGTTTACGAACCTGGTCTATAGACGGTTGTATGATCTATAGACCTGGTCTATAGACCGTTTCATTGGTCTATAGCCCTAGTGTATAGACCGCCTACTGTGTTTTGACCTGGTCCAAAACCACAAGGATACTTGTTTGTACACCCAATGTCGGGGGCCGGACATGGCCAAAGTAAGGTTGTAGCGCTCGGGGCTAATCCTTTGCTGGTTTGCATTGATGGTTCCATGGTCTATAGACCTGGTCTATAGACGGTACCATGGTCTATAGACCTGGACCATCAATCATAATCTCCGCTACTCTTTCCGCCATGGCCCCAAACCCACAAACGAGACAGTCATCAACGCTCTGCTCACTGACTCCTGCAAACCCAATCTGCTTCAACATATGACTGCCTTTTCTGCTGATTTCTTAGGTTACCACTGTCACAACATCCCCAACATTAACCCCTGCCTTCTAAATCAAATCGCTGCAGACACCCCAGCAGAAATAGTTTTCACCTATTACCAATCTACCACTGATCCCCCCACATACTGCCTTACTCAGAACTCCCAGCATCCCAAAAGAACCACAATCTGGCACCTGGGCACTCTAGATCACCCCAATCAGCACAAAACCACAGCGTTCCCTGACATGACCGTCAAGATCACTAACAAAAACAGATTCCGCCTCCCCACCAACACCACTAACAATCCCAAAGACACATCCTTCCCTACCAAACCTCCAAATCCCCCAGACACTACTTCCTTTCCTTATGCTTTCAGCAATTCTCATTTCAGTCCATCCTTTCTCCAATTCACTCTTGTGCACGGTGCACTTCAGTGTGAAAGGAGGCTAAGCTCCACTAGCGACCGGGGGGTCTCCGCCCCGCACTGAAATTCCGGGACTACGTAACTTTTAGGCTTTTTCAAGATGGTTGTTTTCAGTGATAGTCGGCAACCCAAGGCACCCCCCCAGGGCAATGTGGATGCATTGTCATGGAGCCTGACAGCATGAGTGTGACCTCCTAGGTGTCCCCTAGAGGTTCATAAACCTCAAGCTGAAGAGATGGCCCACAAACCGCTTTTTTGTACAAATTTCACCGTGCCACTACGTAACTTTTAGGCTTTTTCAGGATGGCTGTTTTCAGTGATAGTCGGCAACCCAAGGCACCCCCCTAGGGCAACGTGGATGCATTATCATGGAAACTGACAGCATGAGTGTGACCTCCTAGGTGTCCTCTAGAGGTTCCTGAACCTCAAGCTGAAGAGATTGCCTCAGAAAACGTTTATGGGTGCATGGGTGACTATTACGGACTCGGTAGGATCTGCCTGTTCCTAACGAGGCAGATCCTACCGAGTCGCCCATGCACTAAAAATGAGCTATTTGTACCAAATGGACATGGAAAACACAGTACCCCCCCCCCCCTATTTCGGGGTCGCTGAATCCAAAACTTCACTCATTTTGCCGACCTGAGACAGTGGCGTCGAGTTATGGGGGGGGTCCTAATGAGCGCTGGGGGGTCATAAAAAACCCCGCGATGCAAAGTGTGCGAATCAACATGGGTGCATAAACGCGCTATGCCACGAACACATTTAGCAGGGGTACACTTTCTGAGTGTCTATTTTTTATCGGTATGAATTCGCTTTGAGAAGCCAACCCATGTGCTGACGCACCACTTTCTGGAGGCCAATGGGCCATATCCCTTCACATGTATTCAGTTCAAACCCCCTCCTCATGCAAACATTTGTTGCCTTGGAACTGCACCGTAATGGTGCATTCCGCATCAAATACATGTCCCTCCCACTGTGTATGTGCCCCCCCTCCCCCCTCAGCTAGGAGTAAGGGTTGTTCGTGTCCCTCCCATTTCGTAAAGCCCCCCCCCCCCCCCCCAGCTAGGGGTAGGGTTTGTCCGTGTCCAAGTTTCGCGCGAGGGGATAAATTATCCCCTCGCTTTAGGGTAAAGATAGGGTTGCGGTTGGAAATTCTCCCTTGATGCGAAGGGAGATTATGAAAATGTTGTATGATGTGAGGGGATAATTTTAAATTATCCCCTCGCTTTACGGTAAAGATAGGGTTAGGGTTAGAATTTCTCCCTTGATGCGAAAGGAGATTATGAAAACGTTGTATGATGTGAGGGGATAGTTTTGAATTATCCCCTCACGCGAGGGGATAATTTTAAATTATCCCCTCGCGTGAGGGGATAATTTTAAATTATCCCCTCGCTTTAGAGTAAAGATAGGGTTAGGGTTAGAAATTCTCCCTTGATGCGAAAGGAGATTATGCATTGTCATGGAGCCTGACAGCATGAGTGTGACCTCCTAGGTGTCCTCTAGAGGTTCCTGAACCTCAAGCTGAAGAGATGGCCCACAAAAGGTTTTTTTGTACAAATTTCACCGTTCCACTACGTAACTTTTAGGCTTTTTCAGGATGGCTGTTTTCAGTGATAGTCGGCAACCCAAGGCACCCCCCCAGGGCAATGTGGATGCATTGTCATGGAGCCTGACAGCATGAGTGTGACCTCCTAGGTGTCCTCTAGAGGTTCCCGAACCTCAAGCTGAAGAGATGGCCCACAAACCGTTTTTTTGTACAAATTTCACCGTTCCACTACGTAACTTTTAGGCTTTTTCAGGATGGCTTTTTTCAGTGATAGTCGGCAAGCCAAGGCACCCCCCCAGGGCAATGTGGATGCATTATCATGGAGCTTGACAGCATGAGTGTGACCTCCTAGGTGTCCTCTAGAGGTTCTTGAACCTCAAGCTGAAGAGATGGCCCACAAACCGTTTTTTTTGTACAAATTTCACCGTTCCACTACGTAACTTTTAGGCTTTTTCAGGATGGCTGTTTTCAGTGATAGTCGGCAACCCAAGGCACCCCCCCAGGGCAATGTGGATGCATTGTCATGGGGCTTGACAGCATGAGTGTGACCTCCTAGGTGTCCTCTAGAGGTTCCTGAACCTCAAGCTGAAGAGATGGCCCACAAAACGTTTTTTTGTACAAATTTCACCGTTCCACTACGTAACTTTTAGGCTTTTTCAAGATGGTTGTTTTCAGTGATAGTCGGCAACCCAAGGCACCCCCCCATGGCAATGTGGATGCATTGTCATGGAGCTTGACAGCATGAGTGTGACCTCCTAGGTGTCCTCTAGAGGTTCATAAACCTCAAGCTGAAGAGATGGCCCACAAACCGCTTTTTTCTACAAATTTCACCGTGCCACTACGTAACTTTTAGGCTTTTTCAGGATGGCTGTTTTCAGTGATAGTCGGCCTTCCGTTCATCAAAAAGGATGGCGTCAGGATGGTGTTAGGGAACCTCAGGATAGTCCAATCGCGTCAGGAATGCGTCAGGATGCGTCAGGATGGCGTCAGGATGGCGTCAGGATGGCGTCAGGATGCGTCAGGATGGCGTCAGGCAGGCATCAGAGGTGTGTCAGGGTAGTGGTGTAGGCGTCAGGAGCACGTCAAGTATCTGGGTGTACGCTTGGGGAATATTCGGCACCAACAAGACGACCAAGGATGGGGGCTGACGATAGAGCAGGCTTTCGCACCAGCACTGCAAGAGGCCTTCCGTCGCGCAAGGGTGGTATCCACGCTGCAACTGTCCATGAACGAACGTGCATTCATGCTGACATCATGGATTCTGCCGGTCGTGGCATGGGTATCCAAGGCATATTACGCCCCAGTCTCAGTGATCAGACAACTTAAGTTGGTGTATCGCGTGACTATGGGTACCAACAGCTGGGGAATCACCCTACCAATCATCTCACGACCAGGAACGCAATGGGGACTGGCACTACAAGAACCAGAACTGTTTCTTATGCACCAGGCAGCGGCTCTGTTCGTCAGCCTGTTGGGAGAGCCTCACAAATTCCCTGATAAGGCAGTGGAGACCTTCTATGCATGGGCAACAGCCATAGGGTTCACACCATCCAAGAACAACCTTCCATATATTCAACTGGGCATGGTCCGAACGGCAGATCTCACATTTCTGGGATGGTCGGCGAAGGCACACTCCAACATTCAGCGAGTGGCCCCGCAGGCGGCCCCCCGGGACCGCCAAACCGCCAAACCGGGACCGCTTGCCGTTGTGGCACTCTGTGTATTTCCGAAATGAGTTCAACTGCTCCTACTACAACACGAAATTGATCCGGCAGGGGGTGCTGACGTGGGGTCAATTCCAAACCTTGGAGGACGCAAGATTGTTCAATGCACTGCCTCGGACATGGAAAGGGGTCTACAATCATGGCGGACGACTCCTCAACAAAGTCCCGTCACAAGGGGGGTTTGATACCCCCGCAGTCCATACCCAAAACTGGACCAGGGCATGGCTGCTCCAGTTCTACGCCTCTCAGCCAGGGGTCCGCGACCCGCAAACACCGGAGGTATGGGAACAGTTGGCACAGGCACAGCTACCACCGAGGGTTCAAGACTTTGCGCGAAAGGCGCTATGGCACAAACTGACCGTACATGCAAGAGTCTACAAGAGGTCAGGCACTGACAAGTGCCCGGTGTGCTCACAAAAGGACACGGTTAAACACGCGATGGTCGAATGCCCCATGTTCAAAGCGGCGGCGGCGGTAATACAACATTACTATGGCCAGGTGGCAACTGATAGCGGGACATCCACAGTTCGTGATATGATGGAGTCCGACGACCAAGAATGGTTGCTGAAAACGGACCAAGGCTCGGCGATGTGGTCAGCAAGAAGTGCCCACTGGCGATATCGATGCGAAGTCAAGGCAGAAGCGTCGCCGGTGTTCACGTCATACCTTACAACATGGCTAAAGGAGCTATGTGAGTGGCCGGGATTTTACACAGGGGAACGCCGGGAACAATGGAAAGGCTTTCAAAAATCACTGGAACAGCTTCGAGACACCGGAGTGCAGCCGCGACAAGGGGAAGTGCAAGTACATGGGGGACTGAACGCACGGTGGCAAACACACACGGAGTGCTTCACCCAAGAAAAATCAGCCGACAACCATAGTTGGCAAAAGTCAACGGAACCACGTCCGAAGCGCCCGAGGCAGGCAGGCCCGGGAGTGCTACAAGGAGTGCAAGATCTGATTGCAGAGTTGGTGGAGAAGGGCTACAAGATAGTGTACACTGATGGATCGTCGAAGCGACTAAGCCACAAGGACATGCGCAGGGCCGGGGGATTTGGCGTGTTCGCGGCGGAAGACGACCAAGGACCAGAGGTGCGCTTCTGTGGCTACGTACCAACACATCACAGGCAAACAAACAACAGAGCAGAGCTTTGGGCAGCCGTGGAAGCCTTACAGGGATTCTGGGTGCCAAAACTGGCAATCCTCACCGACTCACAGTACCTGCAGCTGGGAGCGACTGGCAGGGCCCAACACTGGAAGTCAAAGGGATGGACAACCACATCTGGAAAACTGCAAGTCCACGTCCCAGTCTGGGAATTGCTGCTCCAGGAAATGGCGACGCCGGGAAGAGAAGTCAGGTGGGAACATGTCCCAGCACATGTCAACGTGTAGGGAAATGAAATGGCGAATGGATTGGCCATGGAAGGCATGTGTTCAAGCCCACTGTGGTCACAGCATGTTGCACCAAAATCATCATCAGGGTCAGAGTCCACGGTAGGTTTGAGGGGAGGGTCGGGATGAGAGTCAGAGGGCACAAGGGCACTCTGGTCATCCTTTGGTATGGTACCCATGGACAGTGATGAACTGACAGGGGAAGCATCCGGGGAGCCAGCGCCACGTGAGATGGGACCGTACTCCTCAAGCTATACGGAAAGTGAGGAAATGAGGACAGGACACACACACCAGGGAGTGCTGTCGAGTGCACTGTCAGCAGCAGACACACTGTCCTTCAGCACTGATGTGAGTAACACCAGGCGACAGCGCAAGAAGCGAAGGCTCAGGAAACGCAGGAACCTAGGACAGGGTCGATAATGACAGAGCCAGTAGCCCTTGCACAATGGTGCAGACATCTCACAGGCACCAAGCACAACAATGCATCTCTGAAAAATCTGTGTTCTGACGCAGAGTTTGCATCACATGAACTGCGTTTTGTCGCAGTAGAGTTTGCATCACACGAGCTGCGTTCTGTTGCAGTGAGCAGCAACACGCAAAGGAGAACTCCAAGCAGCTGAACGCCGCGTCCTGTCGCGGACAGGCACCCAGGCGTTATGCCGTCTGGGAAGACACAGCACGAGAAGGGATCTCACCAGCAGCGGTATGGCCCATACACACACATCCAGCCAACCCCAAAGAAGGTCAAGCCTCAGCAAGAACGCCAGCGTTTCAAGGTGCAAGCACTGAGTCAGCTGGACGCCATTGCGAACGAAGGACTGCAAGCAGTTGAAGCAGAGCTGACCACAATGGCCTGGGCCCGCAATCAGCACATCTGGCTCCGACTCGACCAACCACATGACACCAGGATGCACTGTGAGATTGTGGACAACCATGGGGAACCACTGCTGATGAGCAATCAGGAGCTCTACTCGGTGATGGTCCAGATCAACTGGACCCTCAAGTCTCAGGCTCTGGCGAACATGCAGGTCCAGTGGGGACCCAAAAGTGCAGGCAAGTGGCACCCGTTCCAGTGGGAGGCGATCCTCCACTGTCCGACGGCAGAAGGGCACAGAGCGGTGCCCTCCTCGGTAAGCAGAACTGGAGATTGCATGCATGTGTGGCTGGCAGGCCGAGCGGACCTCTTGCGATTGTTCCCAAGAACGCTCTTCAGGCAGGCGGACCCGGTACCCGGGGACGCTGTGCGGTTCCTCTACACGCTGCTGAACACACCCCCTTGCGAAAGAAGATATGCATGTCAGGGGGTGACACAAAGGAGAAGAAGAGTGGAGCGCATGGTGCCATGGTGCAGATACCCCATCGTCGTGGCTCAGTGGATACACCACACCTCTTCTGTTCCGTGGAGGATGGTTCGAACCCCGGGGGGGATAGAGATGCACCGAACAACCCGAACCCCCTTTTTTGGGGCGCGAGAGAGAGAGAGAGAGAAACAGAGAGAGAGAGAGGGTAGAGCACAGTGGGAAAGGAATAGAGAGGTGCAACAGGAGAGAAAGAGCAGGGGAGAGCAAGAGAGATTGGGAGGCAGAGAGTAGGAGAGAGACCCACAGAGCAAGAGACCGGGGCTAACCGGCGCAAAGGGAGATGGTGGGTTCGAGCTGACCAGGGTGGGTTCGAGCCGACCAGAGTAAAAGGGACGCCACGGTGGCACGGAACAGTCAAGAAATGAAAAAGCAGGGCGCCGTAGCGCCCCTGAGCCACAGGCTCGACACGTTGTCACGTGTTGAACAGCCGAAACAGGACTGGGGCTGTGAGAGTGTGGCCCATGTGAGGATGCGGAAGCAAGTAGGCATGAATGTGTGGGCAGCATGCGCATGCATGGTGTGGAGCTGAAATGGTATGAGCCACACGCAAACAGCAATGATCTGTTGAGTTGCTTGACAGTCGGAGCACATGCTGAAATGCTGAGACGCCTTTGCGCCAACCAAGGCGCCTTTGCGCGCCTGAGGATCGAGTATGACACGTCCTCACAAGCCAGAGAGCAAGTGCATGACAGGGGCGCGACCTGCAGGGCAAGGGTTAGAGACTAACCGGCACTGTGGGTGGATGGTGGGTGTGAGCTGACCTCAATGTCCAGACCAGTGCCAATGCACAACCAGCAACCACCTGGTGTGGTACAGAACTGGTCTACGCTGCAGTGCAGCAAGCAACACACTGAACAATGTGGTTATGACCATGCGCCTGTGACACGGGCGCGTATGCGAGCCCAGTTTCCGTTGCCTCATGGCCCAAGGAGAAGGAGAGCGGCTCGATCCGCAGAGGTTACGCCGTATTGACCGCATACACACAACGCCCGACTTGTTGAGCTTGGCGACCAGCGTGTACCCCATGTTTGCTGCCAACTCGGATCACAAGGCAATCCTGGCTGAATTCACACCCCCGTCCTTCGAAACAGAGGACACAGTTCCCAGATTCTACTGCCCAGAGACCATCCTCCAAGATTCAGAGGCAATGGAAGATCTGGAGACCTCTCTCAAGTCTATCAACTCAACGGGAGATCAATGGTGGGAAGATGCACTGGGCTGCATCCAAAAGAAGGCGGTCAGCTACCAAAGGGAACATAAAAACAAAAAGCAGTCGGTTGAGCTACAAGCCCTACGGTTCCTGCGTGGTTCCACAAGGGACTCTGTCACACCAGCGGTCTACCAATTTCTTTCGTCAATGGGGATTGCAGCAACAGATGCGGCAACAACTTACACCCTCCTGGTAGGGGTGTATGAAAAGGCACGGCGTGACAGAACGGGCATGGAAACACTCTCCAAGCTCAAGGGGGTGATCACGACGGGGGAAACCTCAGGGGTTCCGAGAACGCGAAGCAATGAATTGTATCGGCTAATGCGGGAGCTGCAAGAGCGAAAGAAACTTCAGCTGCTGGTACCCAGGACAGGCTCGGCAATACGCGGAGCAAAGGCAGTGGCAAAAGAGGTGGTGGACCATTGGGATAAAGTGTCCACCCCAACGGGAACCACGAAAGAAGAATGTGTGGCCTATCTGAAAGCGTTAGGAGTGGAGCAGCGGTTGCGCAAGGCAGGGTGACTCCTTTTCAAGCAGCTATCCCTGGACATAGTTCATGAAGGCCTTAAGAGGCTGAACACCAACAGCTCCCCTGGATTGGATGGTTTCTCGGCAAAATTCTTCAAGAGGTTCTGGGACCTCTTCGAACCGCAAATGTATGAATCACTGAAACGCTTCCTCGACGTGGGTACAATGCCGGAGACATGGACCTCGGGAGTGGTGACAATGATCCCCAAGACTAAGGCAATACAGACGCCGGACTCACTCCGACCAATTGCACTGCAAACGACACGGCAGAAGTGGCTCACCAACATTCTCTTGATCCAGTTAGAGGATGTACCTCTTCACTGCATCCCGTCACAGCAAACGGGTTTCCTTCGCCACAGAAGCATCCTCCAGCATGTCTACGGGTCACGGGCACTCTGGGATGGCTTACGTGAAGGAGCGGCGTTATCAGTAGACTTCAGAAATGCTTTCCCCACGATGTCTCACGAGATGGTGTCGGCGGCACTGGGTCTAATGTGCATACCATTCTTGTACATCCGGCTGATACTACATCTTTTGCGTGCACCGTATCTGTATTCGGTTGGAAAAGGATATGTCCCAGGTGTCTACCACCACCCGCGTGCAGGCACGCGCCAGGGGGATCCACTCTCCCCGGCACTGTTCTCCCTGGTAGCATCCTTTGTGATTTTCCCAATACAAGACCTGGGTCCAGGGTTGACTATCATGATGTATGCGGACGACCTCATCATCTTCTTGGATGGACAAGCCAACCCACAGCTGCCGAGGAGGGTATGGGAAGTGGTGTCTTGTTTTGGACAATTTTCTGGGCTGACGGTCAACCTGAGCAAAACGGCGGCGATAGTTCGCAACTGTGGGGGAATGGAGTGTGCGAGGTGCTTTCGGGACATTGGAGTGGACGTCAAAAACTTCGTCAAGTATCTGGGTGTGCGCTTGGGGAATGTTCGGCACCAAGAGGATGACCAAGGATGGGGGCTGACGATAGAGCAGGCTTTCGCACCAACACTGCAAGAGGCCCTCCGTCGCGCACGGGTGGTATCCACGCTACAGCTGTCAAGGACGAACGTGCATTCATGCTGACATCATGGATTCTGCCGGTTGTGGCTTGGGTATCCAAGGCATACTACGCCCCAGTCTCAGTGATCAGACAGCTGAAGTTGGTGTACCAGGTGACCATGGGTACCAACAGCAGGGGAATCACTCTGCCAATCTCTTCACGACCAAGAACGCAAGGGGGACTGGCACTGCCGGAGCCAGAGCTGTTTCTCATGCACCTAGCAGCGGCTCCGTTCGTCAGCCTTTTGGGGGAGCCTCACAAGTATCCCGACAAGGCAGTGGAGACCTTCTATGCATGGGCAACAACCATCGGGTTCACACCATCCAAAGACAACCTCCCATATATCCAGCTGGGCATGGTCCGAACGGCAAAACTAACGTTCCTGGGATGGTCGGCAAAGGCACACTCCAATATCCAACGGCTGGCCCCGCAGGTGCCCCCCCCCGGCAAACCGGGACCAGTTGCCGTTATGGCACTCTGTGTACTTCCGAAATGAGTTCAACTGCTCCTACTACAACACGAAAATGATCCGGCAGGGGGTGCTGACGTGGGGTCAATTGCAATCCTTGGAGGACGCAAGATTGTTCAATGCACTGCCACGGACATGGAAAGGGGTCTACAATCATGGCGGACGACTCCTCAACAAAGTCCCGTCACAAGGGGGGTTTGATACTCCCGCAGTCCACGCCCAATACTGGACCAAGGCATGGCTGCTACAGTTCTACGCCTCTCAGCCAGGGGTCCGCGACCCGCAAACACCGGAGGTATGGGAACAATGGGCACAGGCACAACTACCGCCGAGGGTCCGGGACTTTGCGCAAAAGGTGCTGTGGCACAAACTGACTGTACATGCAAGAGTCTACAAGAGGTCGGGCACGGACAAGTGCCCGGTGTGCTCACAAAAGGAGACGGTCAAGCAGGCGATGGTCGAATGCCCCATGTTCAAAGCGGCGGCGGCGGTTATACAGCACTACTATGGCCTGGTGGAAACTGGTAACGGGAAGCCACCAGTCCGAGTCATGATGGTGTCCGACCACCAGGAGTGGTTACTGAACATGAACCAAGGCTGGGCAATGTGGTCAGCAAGAAGTGCCCACTGGCGATACCGATGCGAAGTCAAAGCAGGAGTGTCACCGGTGTTCACGTCATACCTGACAACATGGCTAAGGGAGCTGTGTGAGTGGGTGGGATTTTACTCAGGAGAGCGCAGGGAATAGTGGAGAGGCTTTCAAAAGTCACTGGAGCAGCTTCGAGATACCGGAGTACAGCCGCGACAAGGGGAAGTACGAGTTCATGGGGGATTGGTGGCAAACACACACGGAGTGTTTCACCCAAGAGAGATCAGCCAACAACCACAGTTGGCATAGGGAAACGGAATCACGCCCGAAGCGCCCGAGGCAGGCGGGCCCAGGAGTGCTACAAGGAGTGCAAGATCTGATTGCAGAACTGGTGGCAAAGGGCTTCAGGATTGTGTACACGGACGGGTCGTCAAAAAGACTGGGCCACAGGGACATGCGCAGCGCCGGGGGCTTTGGCGTGTTCGCAGCGGAAGATGAGCAAGGACCAGAGGTACGCATCCGCGGCTACGTACCAACACATCACAGGCAAACAAATAACGGAGCGGAGCTTTGGGCAGCCATTGAAGCCTTATAGGGGTTCTTGGTGCCAAAACTGGCAATCCTCACCGACTCACAGTACCTGCAGCTGGGAGCGACTGGCAGGGCTCAGCACTAGAAGTCAAAGGGATGGACAACCACATCTGGAAAGCTGCAGGTCCACGTCCCCGTCTGGGAAATGCTGCTCCAGGAAATGGCGACGCCGGGAACAGAAGTCAGGTAGGAGCATGTCCCAGCTCACGTCAACGTGCAGGGGAATGAGGTGGCGAATGGATTGGCGATGGAAGGCATGTGTTCGAGCCCGCTGTGGTCTCAGCATGTTGCACCACACGCATCATCAGGGTCGGAATCTACGGTAGGCTTGAGGGGAGGATCGGGATCAGAGTCAGAGGACACCAAGGCACTCTGGTCATCCTTGGGTATGGTAGCCATGGATAGTGATGAGCTGACAGGGGAAGCATCCGGGGAGCCAGCGCCACGTGAAATGGGATCATACGCCTCAAGCAGTACATAAAGTGAGGACATGAGGACAGGACACACACACCGGGGAGATTTGTTGAATGAACTGTCTGCTGCGGACACATTGTCCTTCAGCACAGATGTGAGCGACACCAGGCGGCAGCGCAAGAAGCGAAGGCTGAGGAAAAGCAGGAACCCAGGACAGGGTCGATAATGACGGAACCTGTAGCCCCCGCATACTGGTGCGGACATTTCGCAGGTCTCAAGCACAACAATGCATGCATGTCTGAAATCTGCGTTTTGACGCAGAGCTTCTCGTCACACGAGCCGCGTCTTGTCGCGGCGAGCAGCAACACACAGAGGCGACCACCAAGCGGCTGAGCTCCGCGTCCTGTCGCGGACAGGCACCCAGGCGTAATGCCGCCTGGAAGGACACTGCAGGAGAAGGGATCACGTCAGCAGCGGCATGGCCCATACACACACATCCAGCCAGCCCCAAAGAAGGCCAAGCCTCAGCAAGAACGCCAGCGTTTCAAGGTGCAAGCACCGACCCAGCCAGATGCCATTGCGAATGAAGGACTGCAAGCAGTTGAAGCAGAGCTGACCACAATGGCCTGGGCCCGCAATCAGCAGATCTGGCTCCGACTGGACCAACCACACGACACCAGGATGCACGGCAAGATTGTGGACAACCATGGGGAACCATTGCTGATGAGCAATCAGGAGCTCTACTCGGTGATGGTCCAGATCAACTAGACCCTGAAGTCTCAGGCTCTGGCGAACATGCAGGTCCAGTGGCGACCCAAAGGTGTAGGCAAGTGGCACCCGTTTCAGTGGGAGGCGATCCTCCACTGTCCGACGGCAGAGGGACACAGAGCGGTGCCCTCCTCGGTGAGCAGAACTGGAGATTGCATGCATGTGTGGCTGGCAGGCCGAACGGACCTCTTGCGGCTGTTCCAAAGAACGCTCTTCAGGCAGGCGGACCCGGTACCCGGGGACGCTGTGCGGTTCCTCTACACGCTGCCTACACGCTGCTGAGCACACCCCCATGCGAAAGAAGATACGCATGACAGGGGATGACACACAGGGGGGGGGGGGGTAGGATAGAAAGATTGGAGCGCATGGTGCAGATACCCAATCCTCCCGGCCCAGTGGATACACCACACCTCCCCTGTCTTGTAGAGGATGGTTCGAACCCCGGGGGGGATAGAGATACACCGATCGACCCGAACCCCCCTTTTTTGGGCGAGAGGGAGAGAGAGAGAGAGAGAGAGAGAGAGTAAGAGAGTAGGACGCAGTGGGAAAGGAACAGAGAGGAGCAACATATAGGAGAGAGAGAGAGAGTGGGGCGCAGGAGAGGGAGCAGGAGGGAATGGGAGGGAGAGAGTGGGAGAGAGCCCCACAGAGCAAGAGTCGGGGGCTAACCGGCGCAAATGGAGGGTGGAGGGTTTGAGCTGACCAGGGTGTATGGGACGCCAAGACAGCACAGAACAGTCAAATGGTGAAATAACAGGGCGCCATTGCGCCCCTGAGCCACAGGCTCGACACGTCGTTACGTGTCGGAAGGCCGAAGCATGACTGGGGCTGTGAGAGTGCGGCCCATGTGAGGATGTCGGAAGCAAGTGGGCATGAAAATGTGGGCAGCATGCGCATGCATGGTGTGGAGCTGAAATGGTATGCGCCACACAAAGTACAGCAACGATCTGTTGAGTTGCCTGGCTGCCGGAGCTCTTGTTGAAATGTTGAGACGCTTATGCGCCACCAAAGGCGCCATTGCGCCCCCGAGGTTCGAGTACGACACGTCGTCACGTGCCAGAGAGCAAGTGCATGACAGGGGCACGACCTGCAGGGCAAGGGTTAGAGACTAACCGGCACTGTGGGTGGGTGGTGGGTGCGAACTGACCTCAGTGTCCAGAGGACCAGAGCCAATGCACAGCCAGCAACCACCTGGTGTGGTACAGAACTGGCCAACGCTGCAGTGCAGCAAGCAAAACACTGAACAATGTGGTTATGACCATGCGCCTGTGACACGGGGGCGTATGCGAGCCCAGTTTCCGTTGCCTCATGGCCAAGGCAACAGAAGGCACATCGCCGTGCGCTTCGCAAACTAGAGCATGCAGACCGAGTTCGGGACTTTCTTCACTCACTGCACCAGGAGGGGAGAGAATCAATAGGGACAGATGGATCGTCGGACAAGCCTCAGATGGGGGGCTCCTGGGTTGGGGGATATGGTGTGTATTCTCCTTCGAGACCGGAAATGAATGTGTCAGACTTTTTGCTAGTGGGGGAGGTACAAACAACAGGTCGTGCGGAATTCAGGGCAGTGCTAAGGGCTCTGAATGAGGTCACCATGCTTAAGATAGCCTCAATTTTATGTGACTCAAAATACATTGTAGACGGCTGCAACGGACAAGGCCAAACATGGCAAAGAAACGAATGGAGAACTAGAGCGGGTCCAGTCATACATACGGATATGTGGAACCAAATTTTGATCCTCCTAGACGTGTATGGGACCCATGTTTCTGTCCATCACCACCATCCCATTCTGGATTGACAGAGAATGATATAGTCGATTTGTTGGTAGGACAAGGTCACATGCGCAGTCCATTGTGGACCGTGAACAATATATTGCCGGAGTTTGCAGCCAGGGAACCACAGGACGCCTCAGATGTGCAGATTATTGGCACACTTGCGCGCACACCACCATGTTGACTCGAGAGCACAATGATTTTGTGCTCCGTGGACATGAGAGTGAGTACAAGTTACGTGCGGGGGGGGGGGCGGCAGTGGGCACGCCTGAATCATTGTGTGTGACGCCATGGCGTCAAATCATACCACCTGTGTATTACTTGGACACACCATCACCACGGTTTCTATGGATTTCACCCAATTCCATATTTCATCATGTACATTACGGTACTTCACCCTATGAGGCCAGAGCCAAGAGAGGCAATAAATGACCATAGGGCGTTGAGGCGATGTGTATGGTACGATGATGTACAACAAAGTTGTGGACTGATTGTCGTACATGACCACATTGTTGGGTGTGGAACTTGATTTCCGGAAATCCACCGGATGCCATTGTGCACAAATTCTGGGGCTTTTGGCCTTTTGGGGGCAGTTTGCGGACATATTGTGGAGTAAGAGGGCCCTAGACGGCCTTTCGGCACGGGAAAATTTAACCGTATGTGTAGAGCAGCCACTATTTCCCTTCATTTGGTTGTTGTCATCACGTTGTAGGGCGGTTTTGGGAAAAAAAGGCCGATTGGCCCTAAATTGCAGATTTTGAAATGGATGTCCGGCACCTGCGACGCCCGTTCCTGGCCATCACCGTTGATAGTCTGGCTCATTCTTTGTGTGGTTGTCCCTCACACCCATAGGTAGCATCCACCAAAATTTTGCCCGAATCCGAAGCACCATGATGGAGCTGTCATTTTTCCGCATTTCGCGCGTGCTTGCTGCTTGCTGCTTGCTTGGTGCTTGCTTGCTTGTAGCTTGCCAAACTTGTTGGGTGCACCCTAGACACTAAGGAGGGTTCTCAAACTAAGACTGGTTCCACTAGCTCGGTGACCCTAGCCCTGGCCGTAACCGTAAGGTCCGCAAATCTACGCTATGGCAAATGACTTCTATGCAAGGGGGGGGGGGGTGACCCTTCGATTATGGACGCCAACTAGCCCCCCAACGAACAGTTGGCCGGAAACCCCTTGGGGGGGGAAGGGGGAAGGGCTAGGAAGGGGGGGTTTTGGTGAGGAGTGCCAGGCGGGGGGGGCGTCGGGGAGGCCGCCGGGAAGGGCGATTGCCTAGGGGGGGGGGGGGGGCAACTTAGTGCAGTAGGTCAACTCATGAGTATAATGGACTAGGCTCAAAACTCCTAGACAAGGGGCCCCCAGGGTAGAAGCTATAGCTGCTTGCTCAGGCTAGACCGCTACACCTCCACCGAGTCAAGTGCTCAGGGTAGTGCTTCTAGTGCCTTTATACAATTGGGCGACCATTGGCTCCTTGGGCTCGTATCTTTGACAACTAGCTGTTGGCCAAAGGCCCCTTGGAGGGGGGGTCGTTGGCTTCCTAGGACCCACCGAGCTGCCCCCCCCCCCCCCCCCTGCTTCTGCGGTATTTCACGGCCTCCTTTTGAGTCATCACCCATCCACCACTGCCCCCCTTGCCCTCGACAACCATCCAGACGCGCCAACAAATCGGGAACCAACTCTCATTGCAACTCTTGTTCCATCAGAGGTACTTATTGGGTTTTAAGACTTGGTGTCCACTCGCATGTTTCCGGCACTTCTGGCTGCATTTCACTACTATTGCCTTGTGGCCGGAGGCCGTGGGGGGGGGGGGGGGCGGGGGGCGGGTAGGGGGATGGTGTCAAGTTTTGGAAATTACAGCATGATACTGACCTTGTGCAAGACGCAATCAGTTCGACTCCAACCAATACGTAATGTTGTCGGCAGGGGTGGGGGGATCAAGCACCTCCAAACAGTGAGGTATCCGGCCCAGATTAGGGTTAGGGTCACCGAGCTGGTGGAACCAGTCTTGGTTTTATACCCCTTCTTAGTGTCTAGGGTGAACCTACCAGGTTTAGCAGCAAGAAGCAGCAAGCAAGCAGCAGCACGCGCGAAATGGGCAAAAATCAGGGCTCCGTCGTGGTGCTTCAGATGCGGGTGAAATTTTGGTGGATGATACCTATGGCTGTGAAGTACAATCACACAAAGTTTGAGCAAGAAAGTCAACGGTGGCGGCCACAAACGGCATTCGCAAGTGGCGGACCTCAGTTTCAAACCCTGCAGTTTAGGGCCAAAAACAGCCATTTTTGGGCCAAAAAAGCCCTAGAACACATTCAAAACGGCCAAACGAAGGGAAACGGTGGGAACACTACACGTGCGGCTTGACTTCCCCCTGTCAACGAGCTCTTTGCGGGCCTCTAACTCCATGATATGTCCCGGAAACGGCCCAAAAAGGCCCCCAGAAGCTCCAAATGCCGACAGCCACAAACCAAGAACAGGCCATATCTTTGGCTGCATGCCTCAAAATGCGGTTCCGAGGGCACCTACTCCACTCGCAACCCCCCACTTTTTGTGGTTTCCACCCCTCAGAATTGCCCAAACGGACACCTAGACTCCCATGCCTAGGCCCACTAGGCTGCGGCAAGCTGCAAGCTCAAGCCCAAACAGGTGGGTGCCCAAATGGGTCAACAGGGTCTAGTAGGGGCAAAAAGATGACTTTTCTCAAAAATGATCCTAGACCATGTGCGACGCTAAAACAAGTGTTTTTGGACTGTTTTGAGCTTGTGGTGGCCCACTTTGGTCTCCCGAAATCCCAAAATGCCTTGAAAATGGGCTGTCTTGGGACCAAAAATGGGTCAAAAATGGGTCAAAAACGCGTTTTCCAAACCTCATCCTAGACCATTTGGGGTGCACAAACGGGTGAAATGAGCCCATTTTAAGCCCATTTTTGGGCATTTTGGCCCTTCAGAAGTCCAAAAAGCTTTGAAAGTGGGCCTCGTGGTGATGGGATTCACTTGCAAGCTGATTTCACTTTGTCAAGAGCCATCAATGTGTGAATCATTCTTGATGTCCCTCACCAGTCACAGCTGATGTTCCCTCCCCCACCAGCTTGGTCCCAAGATTCGGTCTTGATTAGGGTCACCGAGTTGGTGGAACCAGTCTTGGTTTTATAAGCCTTTTTAGTGTCTAGGGTGGACCTACCAGGTTTAGCAGCAGCAGCAGTAGCAAGCAGCAAGCAGCAAGAAGCAAGCAGCAAGCAAGCAGCAACACGCGCGAAATGGGAAAAAAATCAAAACTCCGTTGTGGTGATTTGTATTTGGTTGAAATTTTGGTGCATGATACCTATGGGTGTCAAGTGCAATCACACAAAGTTTGAGCAAGAAAGTCAACGGTGGCGGCCGGGAACGGGATTCGCAAGGGCGGACCTCAGGTTCAAACCCTGCAGTTTAGGGCCAAAAACAGCCATTTTTGGGCCAAAAAAGCCCCGGAACACATTCAAAACGGCCAAACGAAGGGAAACGGTGGGTACACCCCACGTACGGCTTGACCTCCCCGTGTCAACGAGCTCTTTGCGGCCCTCTAACTCCATGATATGTCCCCCAAAAGCTCCAAATGCCGCCAGCCACAAACCAAGAATAGGTGATATCCCCCCCCTAGGGGCCATAAGTTTGGCTACATGGCTCAAAATGCGATTCCGAGGGCACCTATTCCACCCGCATCCCCCCACTTTTTGTGGTTTCCACCCCTCAAACTTGCCCAAACGGACGCCTAGACCCCAATACCTAGGTCCACTATGCTGCGGCCAGCCGCAAGCTCAAGCCCAAACAGGTGGGTGCCCAAATGGGTCAACCGGGTCCAGTTGGGGCAAAAAGATGACTTTTCTCAAAAATGATCCTAGACCATGTGCGACGCTAAAACAAGTGTTTTTGGACTGTTTTGAGCTTGTGGTGGCCCATTTTGGTCCTCCGAAATCCCAAAATGCCTTGAAAATGGGCTGTCTTGGGACCAAAAATGGGTCAAAAATGGGTCAAAAACGCATTTTCCAAACCTCATCCTAGACCATTTGGGGTGCACAAACGGGTGAAATGAGCCCATTTTAAGCCCATTTTTGGGCATTTTGGCCCTCCAGAAGTCCAAAAAGCCTTGAAAGTGGGCCTCGTGGTGATGGGATTCACTTGCAAGCTGATTTCACTTTGTCAAGAGCCATCAATGTGTGAATCATTCTTGATGTCCCTCACCAGTCATAGCTGATGTTCCCTCCCCCACCAGCTTGGTCCCAATATTCAGTCTTGATTAGGGTCACCGAGTTGGTGGAATCATTCTTGGTTTTATAACCCTTTTTAGTGTCTAGGGTGGACCTACCAGATTTAGCAGTAGCAGCAGTAGCAAGCAGCAAGCAGCAAGAAGCAAGCAGCAAGCAAGCAGCAACACGCGCGAACCGGGAAAAAAATCAAAACCCCGTTGTGGTGATTTGTATTTGGTTGAAATTTTGGTGCATGATACCTATGGGTGTCAAGTGCAATCACACAAAGTTTGAGCAAGAAAGTCAACGGTGGCGGCCGGGAACGGGATTCGCAAGGGCGGACCTCAGGTTCAAACCCTGCAGTTTAGGGCCAAAAACAGCCATTTTTGGGCCACAAAAGCCCCGGAACACATTCAAAACGGCCAAACGAAGGGAAACGGTGGGTACACCCCACGTACGGCTTGACCTCCCCGTGTCAACGAGCTGTTTGCAGCCCTCTAACTCCATGATATGTCCCCCAGAAGCTCCAAATGCCGCCAGCCACAAACCAAGAATAGGTGATATCCCCCCCCTAGGGGCCATAAGTTTGGCTACATGGCTCAAAATGCGATTCCGAAGGCACCTATTCCACCCGCATCCCCCCACTTTTTGTGGTTTCCACCCCTCAAACTTGCCCAAACGGACGCCTAGACCCCAATACCTAGGTCCACTATGCTGCGGCAAGCTGCAAGCTCAAGCCCAAACAGGTGGGTGCCCAAATGGGTCAACCGGGTCCAGTAGGGGCAAAAAGATGACTTTTCTCAAAAATGATCCTAGACCATGTGCGACGCTAAAACAAGTGTTTTTGGACTGTTTTGAGCTTGTGGTGGCCCATTTTGGTCCTCCGAAATCCCAAAATGCCTTGAAAATGGGCTGTCTTGGGACCAAAAATGGGTCAAAAATGGGTCAAAAACGCGTTTTCCAAACCTCATCCTAGACCATTTGGGGTGCACAAACGGGTGAAATGAGCCCATTTTAAGCCCATTTTTGGGCATTTTGGCCCTCCAGAAGTCCAAAAAGCCTTGAAAGTGGGCCTCGTGGTGATGGGGTTCACTTGCAAGCTGATTTCACTTTGTCAAGAGCCATCAATGTGTGAATCATTCTTGATGTCCCTCACCAGTCATAGCTGATATTCCCTCCCCCACCAGCTCGGTCCCAATATAGTTGGTGGAACCAGTCTTGGTTTTATAAGCCTTTTTAGTGTCTAGGGTGGACCTACCAGGTTTAGCAGCAGCAGCAGTAGCAAGCAGCAAGCAGCAAGAAGCAAGCAGCAAGCAAGCGGCAACACGCGCGAAATGGGAAAAAAATCAAAACTCCGTTGTGGTGATTTGTATTTGGTTGAAATTTTGGTGCATGATACCTATGGGTGTCAAGTGCAATCACACAAAGTTTGAGCAAGAAAGTCAACGGTGGCGGCCGGGAACGGGATTCGCAAGGGCGGACCTCAGGTTCAAACCCTGCAGCTTAGGGCCAAAAACAGCCATTTTTGGGCCAAAAAAGCCCCGGAACACATTCAAAACGGCCAAACGAAGGGAAACGGTGGGTACACCCCACGTACGGCTTGACCTCCCCGTGTCAACGAGCTCTTTGCGGCCCTCTAACTCCATGATATGTCCCCCAGAAGGTCCAAATGCCGCCAGCCACAAACCAAGAATAGGTGATATCCCCCCCTTAGGGGCGATAAGTTTGGCTACATGGCTCAAAATGCGATTCCGAGGGCACCTATTCCACCCGCATCCCCCCACTTTTTGTGGTTTCCACCCCTCAAACTTGCCCAAACGGACGCCTAGACCCCAATACTTAGGTCCACTATGCTGCGGCAAGCTGCAAGCTCAAGCCCAAACAGGTGGGTGCCCAAATGGGTCAACCGGGTCCAGTAGGGGCAAAAAGATGACTTTTCTCAAAAATGATCCTAGACCATGTGCGACGCTAAAACAAGTGTTTTTGGACTGTTTTGAGCTTGTGGTGGCCCATTTTGGTCCTCCGAAAATCCCAAAATGCCTTGAAAATGGGCTGTCTTGGGACCAAAAATGGGTCAAAAATGGGTCACAAACGCATCTTTTCAAACCTCATCCTAGACCATTTGGGGTGCACAAACGGGTGAAATGAGCCCATTTTAAGCCCATTTTTGGGCATTTTGGCACCTCAAAAGTCCAAAAAGCCTTCAAAGTGAGCCTCGTGGTGATGGAATTCACTTGCAAGCTGATTTCACTATGTCAGGAGCCATCAATGTGTGAATCATTCTTGGTGTCCCTCACCAGTCATAGCCGATGTTCCCTCCCCCACCAGCTCGGTCCCAATATTCAGTCTTGATTAGGGTTAAGGTCACCGAGTTGGTGGAACCAGTCTTGGTTTTATAACCCTTTTTAGTGTCCAGGGTGGACCTACCAGGTTTAGCAGCAAGCAAGCAAGCAAACAACACATATTACTCTCCCCTCCTCATCCAACAGAGGGTCCATAAAGTATAAGACGTATTTGGTGACAATCTGCACATACACCTGCATTTGGCCAAGCACATTCCACCCACTCGGCTTCCACTATACCAGTCAGCGCTATCCAACTATGTTCTCATGCCTCCAAATGAGTAAATGAGTGGTCGCCACTAGCAGTGTGGTCGGGGTGTTGGGCCAAGTCGTCCTGCCTAGCACTCCTTGCACCGTCACTCAAGGTACAGCACGGGCCACCGGCAGATGATTGGAAGGCCTTGTGGCCTGCCAAGCTGCCCCCACTCTTGCAATATTTTTTTTCAATGCATATGGTACAAGCTGAACATAGGGACTGGCTTGGAGCCCTCGCTCTAAACCCCTGAATGCCCCATTTGTGGGGCATGGGGGATAGTGTTTCACGCCCTTCACAATTGCGCCTTTTCTGCCCATATCAATCATCTTATGGTGTCGTGCTTCGGTGAATGGAAGATCCAAGGAAAAAAAGGGCGATGGATGCATTTCCCTTTGACGCACTCTCTCTCTACTGTGCCATGGCTAGTACTCTGGGCCGCGCGCAAAGCGCTCTGGGCTGTCTGATGTGTAGTGTTGCCCTCTACCTCCCTAGATTTTGGCGTACTGGACACCAAATGGTTGGGTGAACTCAAAGGCCTGCTTATTTGGAACCCGCTGATGGCCCTCAGACCATCCATCCAGAAATTCTTGAATTCACTTATGCATCGCAGTCAGGAAGGTACCTTCCCCCCCCAAGCACATTAACTGGCGCTTGCTGACCTAGTGTCTTGGTACCGATCCCCTAGCCCAGATCCCAAAGAAGCAAAAATGGGACGAACGAAAAGCCACAATTGCTCAACAAGTCATCTCAATCCAGAAAGTGTATGTATCCCAAGGTTGCGATATTTTTCATTTTGACAGCTCGGCTAAATCCTACCCCAAGGTAGGCATGGTGGGCGGCTTCGGCAGCTGCCACCTGGGGCATTGGGAATTCTCCTCACCCCTAGATACCCTAGAGAAGCCGACGAATTATAGGGCCGAACTGAAAGCGAGTAGTAAAGGTCACACGCAAAACAGTAATTTTTTGATGTCCTAGAGGGAGTGGAAGGAAAAGCGTACGAGTGGGGTCGACGGCAGTAGTGCCTCCCAATGGGCCCAGTCCCGAACTATGACCTTTGGCAGGCGTTCTTGCTTGCCATAGACTTGATACAGCATCACATGTACCACCGGTGCCCAGCACAGAACATTGAAAGAGAGACCAATATTGTCCGGTTACCGGTGGCAATTTTAGGAAATCTGTACCGACGTGCATGCGATATGCTTCGGTCCGTCGCTTGGAAGTTTTCGAAAACCCTTGGAAAGATGCTCGGAAGTTTTGGCAGCCAGATCGGCCCCCCAAAACGCAACCGATATCGGTAGGAATGTTCCATGGGCTTCCCAGCCGACCGTGCCGGGGAAGCTCGGAAGAAATTTTTCAGCCCGAACCCAGTGGAATTTTGGTTGGATGCTTGGTGGAAAGATGCTCGGAAGTTTTGGCAGCCAGATCGGGTCCCAAAACGTAACCAATATTGGTAGGAATGTTCCATGGGCTTCCCAGCCGACCGTGCCTGGGGAGCTCGGAAGAAATTTTTCAGCCCGAACCCAGTGGAATTTTGGTTGGATGCTTGGTGCCTACCTTGCTTGCAAGATGCCATGGAGAACAGCATGTTGAAGCTAATGTTTGTCTACCCTTTGTCTGCTTTGCCTACAAAACTGCATGGAGAACACTGTGCTCAAGCTTATGATTGCTTCCCCTTTGTGCTCCTTTGTGAATTTGGACTTTTGCTTTTGACATGTGCAACGCCAGTTTGATCCTTGGTGGATGCTTTGCCTACAAACTTGCATCGAGAACACTGTACTCAAGCTTATGAATGTTTGCCCTTTGTGCCTTGTGATGCTTTGTGCCTGCTTTTGTGGTTTTCTTTTTGCATGTGTGTCGCTTTCTCACCTAGGCCCCTTTGAGTAGACTCACTAATGTATTCCCTTTTTGTGCTCAGAACACTTTTTGTCACCTGCAACAGACATGTCTAGTAGTCAAGGCAGTGCCGCTAGTGCCTCGTCTTCGTCCGCTCAGCCCCCCCAGCCCGTTCAGCAGCTCCCGGAACAAGATTTGGAGCTTGAGGGCGAGCTCATTGACGCGGACACAGCCAATACCGAAGTTCCCGAACCGGGTGACACACAATCGCGCCTCCAACACGCCCTAGCAGCACTGTGCCTGCGGCATAAGCCGTCCGAGACCATTGAACCCAGAATGCTAAGGGTTTTTTTGGACAGGGTCGTCCCTGATGCATACCGCATCCAGCCCAAGGATACCTTGCTGGCTATGCTTATGCATAAGCATTTTTCAATCCCTGTCTTGACGACACGGGAGGCTGTGGGCAAGACAAGCCCCAGCAAACATGAGACCTCGTACGGTGTACAATACAGAAACCTCTGCATTGTTGGTCCGGATCCGAAATACAACACGGACCGGACCTTTGCAGAGGAATCTGAAGAGAGGCTGCGTGTACATTACATGTACTTGAAATCAATACTGTCCACACACCCGGACAGTACCATTCGCGAGTTAAAGTGGACCCAGAGCGATGTAGTTACTTGGTTCAAAGAGGCCAAGATCAAGAAGCGGTCCAAAAAAGTAGTTTCCTGCAACGTGCAGTTCCCCCCCCTCTCATTTATTCATGTTCCGTTCGAGGTTTTGAGGGTTATCATAAACGATGCCTTCTGCGAGTCCCCACATGCAACGATTCACAGCGCCCTCAGAGCCACCATCACAGGTGCACATGTGGTAGAGGTTTTCGGGGAAAAGGACGGCTGGCGGGTGTGGGACCAAGCCCCCTCAGGCACGTGGGAAAAGGTGGTTACCCCCCCCGACGGTGAGGTTTTCAGAACAGACCAGCAACCCACGTACCATGCGCACGGTGTCTTGTGGGGCATTGAGTTTCTTTTGGCCCCAGCCCCCAAACCTTCTTCCGAGGGCGCACCAAAGCGGCAGCGACTTACCATCTTAGGTGCATGGTTGCAGGCCAAGGGTGAGGGCCAGGGCCAGGTTGGGACCGCAGAAGCCCCCCCCCCTGCCTAAGCTGGGGATGCACTGTGTTGGGTCTTCATCAGCCCTCTTTTTCGCTCTGATGTCTTCCATCTCTGCTGCCCTGGCTGCCCGCGCCCAGCCACCAGCTCCTGCCGCCGTCCCCATCTCCTCGGGTCGACTGGCTGAACTTGGGAGTGGGAACCCCAGCGCCGATAGCAGTGCCGGTGCCAGCAACCCTTCGCCAGCCACCCCCGCTTTGTGGGAGGCGCCAGCAGTCGGAGGAGCAGCAGGAGCAGCAGCAGCAGAGCCCGCCGCCGCAGCAGAAGATGCGGAGGACCCCAAGGGCATGCGGGCTGCCCACTGCGCAGCTTTGTTGGCGGCTGTTGCAGCTGTGCAAGTCCAGATGGTGCTTGCACAGCTGAGTAAGAAGACAGTGTGCTGGTTCGCGGCCGGGGCACGCTACGGGCCAGAGGGGGAGGGGGTGGTGGTGTGGGTGACTCGGGGGGCCGTGACCTCCCGCATGCAAGTGGAGCATCGTGCTCCAATTGGGCAGACGCCCCCAAACGTGGCCAAGGTGGTTCTGGACCTGGCCATTTCTGACCGGAGTGTTGCAGTGTGTGGGGAGTTGGGGGTTCCGGACCAGTTGAGGAAACTGGTCCTCAAGGAGTACCGATCACCAGCCGATCGGTACTCCAAGTTGAGAGGGCAGTTTGAGCAGGCCTGCCAGTCCTTCAAGAAGGCTGAGCAGGCTGTCCGGGAGGGGGTGGGGGGGAAGAGGCAGGGGGGGCAGGGGGTGAAGAGCAGGGAGGGAAAGCTGCGGGCAGCAGCTACTGCGCAGCAGGGAAGGGCAGAGGATCTGCTCGGGCAGATGCGGGGGGCTTGGGAGGAGGCAAAGAAACGCCGCCTCCTTAAGGCCCCCCTCCCCAAGATGCCCCCCAGCACCCTCCCCCCCTTTGGGAAATGGGAGGTGACAGGGGGACACCAGGAGGAGCTCCTGCATGGGGTGGTTTTTGCAGGGACTCCTCGGGGTGTACGACCTTGCAGCTACGGCTGTTTCAAGGTCGTGCACCCAGAAGCTGAGGGACAGGGGGGTTTCGGTGAGGATGCACACCGCCCCCGACTCCTGCAACCGCCACAACTGCATGTATGTGGCGGTTAAAATAATTTTGTGGCACATGAGCCACCCTGTGGGTGTTTGGGACACCCCCCCCGCCCTGAGCCATTTTGCCATGTGGGGGCGGCAGTGCCGGGAGTTGCTGGACAACACCCTGGTGTCTGGTGTCTGGTGTCTGAGTGCCTGGAACCGATTCCACCGGACGCACCGGATACGGCTGCCCCGGCCAGGCTGGGCTGGACGTCGCCACACCGCGGCGGGCGAAGCGTCCATCGCGTCGCTCTCGTCTCCCCCTCGGTCCCCCCCCCCCCCCGACCCCCAGTTCCCCGCTGCCATCGGCCGGACGCCACACGGCGCGGGCCGGAGGGGGGTGTGGGCTGTCTACCGCCTGCCCATGCACTGCACAGTGCTGGGACGCTGGCGGGCCTGGGACGCTGATCTGCAAGCACGACATGCACTGCACAGCATCCGGGCGTTCTCTGGTCGTGTCGAGTAGCGAGTCGCGGGTCCCTGCGCACGCAGGGCCGGCATCAGGCTGGAAGGGCGGTGTGACAGCGCACGCTGCAGGGACCTCTGCCCCTCTGTCGAGGTGCGTCTTTATAGCCTCCAGTACTCCAGCTGGGTGCCTGGCTCCCAGAGCAACACTGCATCCGGGCTTAACTGGTGGACATATAGATCCGCTGGCCACTGCGCACGCAGGGCTGGCGCCAGGGCTGGGGTCAGCAGCCATACTGGTGGTAGGTGCTGCTGCAGCGCGCGCCACAGGAAACACGTGTCGTCGGCTTCGAAGGCGACTACCACAAGGCAGCCACTGCCGGGGCCAAGGCTACGGGGCGGGGGTAGGGGCAGGGCAGACAGGGTGTCCGGCGCCAGCTCCCAACGGGGCAGCACGCGGACCACCATCCCAAGCAGTGCTGATTGCCGGTACGTTAAAGCGCCGGGGCGTCGCTCGCACCCCGCATTAACCGCATGGTCGACAGCCGTAGCCCGCCACAGCAAATGGCTTAGCTGCATCACCGGGCGGCTTAGCACGTGCAGTAGCTCTGTGACCATCGCCTTGTCCTCATCGTCTGCTCCAAATATCTCCGCCGTCATGGATACAAGGGCGTGCCGCTCAGGAGGGGCTGCCACGCCCGGGTGTAGGGGGTCCCACTGACCCACGACGCCGTCGGGTACGGCAACCCAGTACGCTGGGTGCTGGGCGGGCCCTTGAACTTGTCGGCGAACTCCGTCCAGCCAGCACACCGCTCCCAACGCGGAGACCACGAAGCCCAGGTAGTGCCAGCAGGCAGCTCGCAAGTGCACCACCAAGTCCTCGACCACGCCGTCACAGAACGGACAGCGCAACGCGGTTAGGGCTGCTGGTGGGTGACGGCGGTCCAAGAGGCGCAGCGCGTAGACCCGTCGAAGGGCTAGGCGGGGCACTGATCCCGCCAGGAAGGCGGCCACAAAAGCGGCGTGGGCCGGTGGCGAAGGTGGGGGCTGGAGCCGCGGCAGGCTGCCGGCTTGGGCGGAGTCGCTCTGCACTGATTCGAAGGCGGAGACGTCGACGGTCAGTTGCCCAGTCCAGAACGCGGCCACGCGCCCGTGCAACAGTGGCAACCAGGGCGCCGTATACGCTCGTGCTTCATGGCGCCCGCGACAAGCGAGGTCGTGGGCCTCCCGGTTGAGCTGTGTGAGCTGAGCCTGGCTGTCAGTGTTATGCCCAGCGCGCAGCCAGATTTCCTTCGGAGGGCACGCGCCCCAGCGTGCAATGGCCTTGCGGTATAGTACGTTGAGGACCGAGAAGGGAGTTGGGCCACGCGTCAGGTTGAGGTGCTGCGCCCCACTCGCGTCGGAGACCATGTACACCTCCGTGGCGGTCGGTGGCAGCAAGAGCATTGCAGTTGTCTTGGCCACCCACTCTGCGTCCGTGGCGGATGCCTGATACGCGCGCAGGCCCCACCAGGCCCGATAGAAGACGCCGAGACTCGGGTGCCAAGCTGCCAGGCCCCCACTGAGGCGGCTCCCCAAGAGGCCCCCGTCGATGGCGACGACGACGTACTCGAGGGCCGGCAGCGGGTCCAGGCTGCCGGTACTGTGGATAACCATGGGGCTGACGGAGGGGCTGGGTAGGGGGACGAAATCGAGGCCCAGAGGCAGCCATACGCGGCGCATGACGGCGCCCTCTGGCGCCCATCCTGCCACGTCGTCGACCTCCAGAAGGTAGCGGGCCGCCGACGCCGCCAATGGGTTACGGCCCCAGCACGCCGCGTAATAGGTGCTGGCCAGCAGGAGGGCGGCTCGCGTGAACAAGTCTGGGGACTTGGGGCCACCAGCAGTCAGCGGCAAGCGGAGGAAGCGCCGGGGTGCCCAAGAAGGCAGTCCGAACACTCGCCGGTGGACAACACCCTGGCATGGGCTCAGGTGAAGGGGAGCTGGAAGTGCCGCCGCACTGGCTGGGGCCCTGCGGCCCTGAAGGAGATGAAAGAAGTCTCCGGGCAGCTGGCCCCAGCTGGGGGGGGCAAAGGGCCTGTCCCCTTTGCCCCCCTCTCCGGCAACATGGTACCCATTGTGGTACTTTTTTGCATCGCGAACCCTGACTCTGGCCCTGCTATCCCTGGTGTGGGTAAGGGGAAAGGGAAGGGGAAGCGGAAGCGGAAGGGGGGGGGGGATTCAGACTCTTCAGACTCTGCCCCAGAGATTGCAGTGGGTAAGGGGAAGGGGAAGGAGGAGGGTAAGGGTAAGGGGAAGGGGGGGGGTGATTCAGACTCTTCAGACTCTGCCCCAGAGATTGCAGTGGGTAAGGGGAAGGGGAAGGAGAAGGGGAAGGAGGAGGTGGTGGTTTCAGACTCTGAGTCATCTGACTCAGACGTGCCTATTTCCTCGACAGGGGTGAGGAGAGGGCAGGTGGCCCCTGAGTCATCTGACTCAGATTCCAAGGTGCCTGTTTCCTCCACAGGCGTGAAGAGAGGGCGGGCGGCCCCTGACTCTGGGGCCCCTTCAGGTAAGAGGAGGAAGAAGATCAGCCGCAGCCCATATGTAGGCTGGAGTGGAGGGGCACCAGGGGACCAGGGGTCACTGCCCCTTCGCATAGTCACATCGGTCAGGACTGTCATTGACTATGTGAAGGGGTCTGCCCACCGACCTCGCAATTGGATGAGGTCCTTCCCCCTCATCCATGGGGGTGATTCCGGGCCAGGGGAGTTGATTCTCCTCATTGTGCCCCCTAAGGCCAAGGCCGAGGCCTCTCACAAGGCACAGCCTCAGCCTGAGCTTGAGTCTGAGGGGGAGGACTGAGAGGGAGGTATATATTCCCATTCAAGGCACTGAAATGAACTGCAGCTGCACCCGAACTGCCTGTTGGCATCCATTCATGCTTCCAGCCCAGCTTCTGCTTGTTGTGCCTGTGGCAGGGGGCGGATAGTCGAGCACACTTTGGACCCTTGGATCTCGAAACTGGTTGGAGCAATCCTGGCAAAAAAAGGTTCTGGTGAAAGGTATTGGTTGGGGCTTTCCATACATGGTTTCCTTGAAACCTACCAAAACAGTGGCGCAGAGGGAGGGGGCGGATAGTCGAGCACACTTTGGACCCTTGGATCTCGAAACTGGTTGGAGCAATCCTGGCAAAAAAAGGTTCTGGTGAAAGGTACTGGTTGGGGCTTTCCATACATGGTTTCCTTGAAACCTACCAAAACAGTGGCGCAGAGTGAGGGGGCGGATAGTCGAGCACACTTTGGACCCTTGGATCTCGAAACTGGTTGGAGCAATCCTGGCAAAAAAAGGTTCTGGTGAAAGGTACTGGTTGGGGCTTTCCATACATTGTTTCCTTGAAACCTACCAAAACAGTGGCGCAGAGTGAGGGGGCGGATAGTCAAGCACACTTTGGACCCTTGGATCTCGAAACTGGTTGGAGCAATCCTGGCAAAAAAAGGTTCTGGTGAAAGGTACTGGTTGGGGCTTTCCATACATTGTTTCCTTGAAACCAACCAAAACAGTGGCGCAGAGTGAGGGGGCGGATAGTCGAGCACACTTTGGACCCCTGGATCTCGAAACTGGTTGGAGCAATCCTGGCAAGTGCGAATCTGGAGAAGAAGGGGGCAAGAAGCGGGAAAGAGAAGCAGTAACGGAAGGACCCGGCAAGAGGGTCAGGCTCAAGAGAGAGCCGAAGGAGGAGCCGAAGGAGGCCAAGGACCCCAAGGTCAAGGTCGAGGACGAAGAGATAGCCTCCTCCTCTGCCATATCCGCCCCTGTTCCTGCCCCTGCTCCGGCCCCTGCAGCACCCCCCCCGGTTCCACCTGCACCACCGGCCCCTATCCCAGCCTTCCCTACGGACGTCTTCGCCCAGGACATGTACGACGTTCGGGCGAGATGTGCGGAGGGAAACATGTCGGTGCTAGACCTCGGTGGTAGCCCACACGGTGTCATCAGCCTCCACTTGGGTGTCAGTCGAGCCCTTTGGAGGGACATCCCAGCCCCTCAGCGGCAGGCAGCTGTCAGGGCCGCTTCCCGTGCGGCCCTGGCCTCCCTCCTAGAGGAGTGGGCGCAATATCCCCGGGCCCCGTCATCCCCTCCACCCCCTCCGCCTGTGCTGTAGTGTGCCCCCACCACTCCACGGGCCCAACGGTGTTTTTCAACACCACCATGAATTGCCATGAATGGTACCATGAACTGCCCAGCTTGTGCTTGTTGTGCCTGCGGCAGGGGGCGGATAGTCGAGCACACTTTGGACCCTTAGATCTCGAAACTGGTTGGAGCAATCCTGGCAAAAAAAGGTTCTGGTGGAAGGTACTGGCCCAAACCCTTGAGTGCTCCCCCGCCCCCCCCGCCCCCCCGCCCTCCCGCCAAGTAGGCGTCTGGCACCCGTGACCCTCTCTTTTCAGCTCGCCATGTCGTCTACCCCCCTTAGCGTGGCCTCTTCTGTCCCCTCCAGCCCTTCCTTCCGGGACGGCTGGGGAGATTTGCCGGAGCTCCTGCGGTTCGGAGACCAACCCGCGTCGCCACCGTGGGACTGTGACGCTGAGAAGTGTCTCAGCGAACTGGCCTCGCCCCAACCTCCATTGCCCACACCGCCCCCCTCTCCCCCTCCACCCAGCCGCGCACCAACCTCTCCAAGTCCTCTGCCCAGACCCTACTCAACCCCATACCAGGTCGCCCTCGAAGCCCTGGAGCAGGCCCTGATGTGCACTGCCGTGCCACCGCCATCCCCCCCACGACCCCCCAAGTACGTACCCAAGGACCCGCCCACCCCCCCAAAACCCATTGTTCACGGGCCCTACAGTGTCAAAACACTGCAGCTCATCCGGGACAACCACGGGGGTGGGGTACAGTATTTTGTTGATGGGGTGCTGAACTGCCGAGCGATGTATCGGTTTGCGGTTCAGCAGCCCAAGAAAAACCCCCTGCGGGTGTGGCAGGAGGGACTGCGAATTAGTCGTTCGCATTTCCTCAACAGGGACGAGGAGCATGCAGCAGTGGTGCTTGAAGTGCTGTGTGCTACCCCAAAACACCCTCCTATCCCCAAGCCGCCCCCTCAACCCGTTCCTCGCCGGCCACCGCCCCCTCGAGCCAGTGATCAGGTGACATTGACACAATATAGCAGGCACCGGCGTTCCTCACTACTCCCAATGGCTCCCGCCCCAAAGCGGCCGTGCCCCACCCCGCAGTTTGGCTCGTTGCTCGGCCCCCCCTCTCAGTCCGCCCCCCCACCGCAGAGGCCCCAGTTTGGGTCATTGCTCCCTGCGCAAGCCCCCCCGCAGTTTGGCTCGTTGCTCGGGCGGCGAGCCTCTCAGTCCGCCCCCCCCACCGCAGAGGCCCCAGTTTGGGTCATTGCTCCCTGCGCAAGCCCCCCCGCAGCGACCCCAGACTTCGGCGAGACGGTCCAATTTCCAGCTCTTCGGCAACGCCTGAGGAAGTGGACCTTTACGGTGTTTTTCAACACCACCAGCCAGTCGGCCATGAACTGCCCAGCTTGTGCTTGTTGTGCCTGTGGCAGGGGGCGGATAGTCGAGCACACTTTGGACCCTTGGATCTCGAAGCTGGTTGAAGCAATCCTGGCAAATGAAGGTTCTGGTGAAAGGTACTGGTTGGGGCTTTCCATACATGGTTTCCTTGAAACCTACCAAAACAGTGGCGCAGAGTGAGGGGGCGGATAGTCGAGCACACTTTGGACCCTTGGATCTCGAAACTGGTTGGAGCAATCCTGGCAAAAAAAGGTTCTGGTGACAGGAACTGGTTGGGGCTTTCCATACATGGTTTCCTTGAAACCAACCAAAACAGTGGCGCAGAGTGAGGGGGCGGATAGTCGAGCACACTTTGGACCCTTGGATCTCGAAACTGGTTGGAGCAATCCTGGCAAAAAAAGGTTCTGGTGAAAGGTACTGGTTGGGGCTTTCCATACATGGTTCCTTTGAAACCAACCAAAACAGTGGCGCAGAGGGAGGGGGCGGATAGTCGAGCACACTTTGGACCCCTGGATCTCGAAACTGGTCGGAGCAATCCTGGCAAAAAAAGGTTCTGGTGAAAGGTACTGGTTGGGGCTTTCCATACATGGTTCCTTTGAAACCAACCAAAACAGTGGCGCAGAGGGAGGGGGCGGATAGTCAAGCACACTTTGGACCCTTGGATCTCGAAACTGGTTGGAGCAATCCTGGCAAAAAAAGGTTCTGGTGAAAGGTACTGGTTGGGGCTTTCCATACATGGTTTTCTTGAAACCAACCAAAACAGTGGCGCAGAGGGAGGGGGCGGATAGTCGAGCACACTTTGGACCCTTGGATCTCGAAACTGGTTGGAGCAATCCTGGCAAAAAAAGGTTCTGGTGACAGGAACTGGTTGGGGCTTTCCATACATGGTTTCCTTGAAACCAACCAAAACAGTGGCGCAGAGGGAGGGGGCGGATAGTCGAGCACACTTTGGACCCTTGGATCTCGAAACTGGTTGGAGCAATCCTGGCAAAAAAAGGTTCTGGTGAAAGGTACTGGTTGGGGCTTTCCATACATGGTTTCCTTGAAACCAACCAAAACAGTGGCGCAGAGGGAGGGGGCGGATAGTCGAGCACACTTTGGACCCTTGGATCTCGAAACTGGTTGGAGCAATCCTGGCAAAAAAAGGTTCTGGTGAAAGGTATTGGTTGGGGCTTTCCATACATGGTTCCTTTGAAACCAACCAAAACAGTGGCCCACTGCAATCTTCTGTTTTCCAGGCACCATGTTTCACCATGAATTTGTTGTGAACAACCATGCTATATGGGTGAAGGGGGAGATCTCCAAGCTGGAGGCATTTGCCAGCATATGCCCTATTCCAGCTGATCAATTCATGGTGTCAGCCTTTGCCATGAACTTCCCCACGGCCACCCCCTTGCAGGCCAAGGACCTAGACCAGCTACAGCGCCCCCCAAGTGGCACCTTCACAGTTGTGCGTAGGTCCCTTGGCCCTTTGCCTACCACACAGGCCACATCAGTCACCCAAGCACCAGAGTGCCAGGCCGCTGCACTTCGCCTTCGCCATGAGCATGTGGTGCCAGCAGCTGTCTTGCGCACCTTAGACCATCTCCAACCAGGGGTTGGTTGGTCAATGGTTGCTTTAAGGCAACAGGAGGACCTGCATCTTCCTGCAGTGGACTACTCCCTGGACAACAGGAAGTTGTTACCACAGCTGTGCCACCTACTTCTACAGAAGTGTGGCTCATTGGCTGCCCAAGGCCGGCAGAAACCCCCACCACCCCATGCCACCCTGACCTTAGGCCGACGGTTACCAGCCCCGGGGCCGTCCAAATATTAACACAAAAATCAGTATAATTGATTTCCAGGGACACTGGTTCCCAATGTCTGGCAATGTGCCTAGGTGCACAGACATGTTGACCTGGCAAGAGCTTCCCAAGGTCAGTGATTGCCAGTGGCTACCCAAACGTGCAGAGGCCTTACAAGCCCTGCCTTCTTGTAAATTTAAGCAACGTATGAAGTATGCTGGTGCAGTGTACAACACCACCCTGCAGATAAGGCTCGGGGCAATCACTGCCGATCACCACCATTTGTGGTCTGAGTGCCGGCAAAAGGGCTGTGTGGCGTGTCCCTGGGTGAATAAGGATGGGGCGGGAGAACTCTTTTTGCACAAAGGGGGATGTCTCAATGGTGTGCGTGGGTCCCATAAGTTTCAGGGGGTTTCTAACCTGGAAGAGGTATATATTGTGCAACCTGTATTGCACAACACCAAAGGAGCAGCCTCCAGGATCCTGGGTGTCATAGGTCGAACACTACCAGCGCCCTACAACCATGAGCTACTCCAGGCCATAGCACATGTGGCAAGGAGGTATGATCCTGGATCTTTGCCACCTGATAGCAGGCAGCACATGCGTCACGTACGAGGTAGATTTCAGGCAGGCATTAGCCTCACAGGTCGCGAGGCCCGCACAGTCATGGGCAGACTAGCAGGGGGTATGGTGCTCCCCCTGCCTTTCCATTCCTTGGTGGTGGCATTTTGCCACATGGTGCATCTATGCTATGGTTGTAATAACCTGGCAACTGTCACATGGCAAGCTATGGGGATGTTGTACACATATATTGTGCACATCACCCCCGAGTTTGCTGAAGAAGGTTGCACTGCAACCTTATATATGCATGGGTGGTCCCACACATGGTTTAATCCACGGACACCCATGCTGTATTCCGATGAGGCCGGCGAGCGGGATCTGAGGGTGGCCAAGAGATATGCCCCCGTCACTAGTACCAGGCAAGATGCCAGTATTAGTGAAAGTTTGAAGCATGAGCTGTATCAGAAGTTCGTGCAGAAAAAAAAGAAGATCCCCTGTGCCAAAATTTGGGCGCCCGTGCAACGAAACGTTGTTCTTGAGGCGTGCATGGTTGCTGCCAATGCCGTGTGGCATGTGGTCTTCCAACGCCTCTTAGAGCATTTGCTGGATTTCCAGGAGGGAGGTGGTTGCTCCCTATATATGCACCCAGACACCCGTTCGGTGAAATGCGCCTTTCCAGGTGCAAATCCCGAGAGTGATGTGGTATGTCTGTGTGGGACCTGTGGCTCAAAGCGTGGTGTCCGTCAATGGGTACCACTGGACAGGGAAGCTGTCTGCAAGTGGCCCAAACTGGGTTTGAAGAGCCGTGCCACATTTAAGTCCTGTGCTGCACGCCGTAAGGCGCTGAAGGACAAGGGAAAGGGTAAGGGACGTGTGGGGCCCATCCCTCAAAGCCGAGTTTCTAACCCTGCGACAGTTGATATTGTACCCCCTTCGGAGGGCGAGGACAGTGCTGCTTCATTTCAAGGTCCTACGGGTTTGAACGAGCAGCAGCGTGTTCAACCCATGAGGCGTACGAAGTTGGCGCGTGTACCCATTGTTGATAGCGACATTGAGCAGCAACTTGTGTGCCCTCGTGGCAGTGGCAGTAGCAGCAGTAACAGTAGCAACAGCAGCAGCAGCAGCAGCAGCAGCAGCAGCAGCAGCAGTGATAGTGGGAGCAGTAGCAGTCCCGAGGATAATGATTCGGATGATGATGCTGTGCACCTATCTGGTGCCTCCACAGTAAGTGCCTCAGATTCTTCCTCATCATCCAGTGACAACCCTGAACCCCAACCTCAACCCAAGAAGTATCGCCGTGTGGTGGTGGATGTGGATGCCATGTCAAGCGATGGCTGTCCTGTGCAGATGCTCAGCGAAGGAGATTACAGCATTCACAGTTCAAGCTGAAATGAACAGGCAAGGCACTGAGCATTCACATTTCAAGCGTAAGTGAACGGTCATGCTTGTCTTTTTGTGTGTTTCTTTGCTGAGGTGTGGGATTTGGGAACCAAGAACGGTGTAGGTCATTGTACAAAAAACTGATGGAAAAACGCTTGGAAGTTTTTTAAATCCCTCGGAAAGATGCTCGGAAGTTTTGGCAGCCAAATCGGGTCCCAAAACGCAACCGATATCGGTAGGAATGTTCCATGGGCTCCCCAGCCGACCGTGCCGGGGGAGCTCGGAAGAAATTTTGGCTGGGACTTCCGAGATCAACCCTGCAATATGAGTCCCATTTGCTGAGCATGAATGCTGAGCATCCCCAAATATCCTGAGCAATATGCTCAGCATTTTCCTACCATTTTTTACCTTCTATGCTGTGCGTCCCAGCACCATGTGTGTGATGCAATGGGCCTCGTCCCCCTCCCACTAGGGGATCCTGGGCAATGAATGCGCAGATGCGCTAGCCGAATAGGGGAGGCAAGCCCACTCCTTCCTGCTTTACCCTTCGCCAGAAAAAGCTGACCCTCCGGGCGAACTCAGCCCACTGGCTCCAGCTAAACATTACAAACTGCGACCATGCATCTATGATACTGATGAAGACTGCCCCATGGCAATAGTGTTGTTCAACGCTCCGGATCAAGACAGTTCAGACGGCTCGCCTAACGATGTAACAATGTCCCCAGCCATCATAGCGTAGCACATAGACCACCTGGCTGGTATGTTAGAGACGTGGGTTTGATTGCCATTGAGGAGGCACCATCGGTGCGGAGGGGTACCCCGTTTCTTGCTTGACCCGTTTTTCAACGGACCTCTTCTTATCATAATGGTGATGCGCCCGTGCCGGGAGCATAGTGGGGGCGGTTCAAGCCCTGTGGTGGCTTGTGGTCCGTGGTATTTGTGTTGTAGTGGATAAACATCATCATATTGTCCATGGTAGACACTGCCTGCATCCATGGGGTCAGTTGGATGGTTTTCTGGCGCCTGCATTTTCTTTTTGGCGGCGAAGTGGGTCGGGCTCATTGGGGCGTGCCCTATCCTTGAGCTGTCTGACACTGACCTCAACCCGACCAAGAAGCATTCGATAGCCACCAGTGGGTCAACTCAACTCAAGGCAACATTCGGTTTTTGGTTGAAGTTGGACTGACTGAGTCTGGCATGAGGTCAGGATCAGGCTGGTTAATTGTGTCATGGCCCTGGACCGACCCCCCCCTCCCCCCCAACAGCCCCCCCCCCTGATCCCCCCCCCTCCCGGTGGCTCCCTGACCCCCCCCCCCATTTTTGACAGATAGCTGGGCGGTGGTTTGCAGCGGGACCAGTTCCAACAACCCCAAGCGCACACAATAACAGCAATGTTCTTAGTCTCGTTTGAAGTGCTTTGTTACACAGAGCCAAGGTTCCTTCATTCCTTCTCCAAAGTTCTGCAGCCGGCGGTGTAGCATTGCTCTTAACTCAAGACAATGCTTATGAATGTGATATCACAGAATTTAGATGGATGTCACATTGGCAGTGTGGTTTGAGTTGCCTGGTGTTTGAAGGGGGGTGTCAGAGGTGTCAGGGACATGGCATGGGGTTCCAGAAGTTCAGTCAACATTGGGTTGTGGGGGATGAGCTTGTTGTTATGCTGATGTGTTCATGCCTCTCTGCCGTCTGAAGCCGACACCTTTTTTAGCATGTATTATGGTCCAATGGAATGGTTACAGCCACCGCTGCAAGCATCGGTGCCACCGCCCATGTCACCCCAACAGTACCCATACACCCCGGCAGTCAGCCACATGGCCACCCCATACCTGTTTGAGGGATCATATGAGCTCACACCATATGGTATGATGAACCGTGGCCTACCAGAAGAGGTTATCTTGATGAATAATGGCATGACCCCTCATTCCATGAATGGCGGCGATGCCTTGAAGACGACTGATTTTGGCTGTGCGATGGAGGGCAATCCGAAGGCACATGTGACGTTAGAATGGCGCCAAGTGGAACTTAGCATCAAGACAAAGGTCCGTGCCGTGGTCCGCTGCATGCACTGCACCCCTCTGCACCCCCCGCACCCCCCTGGAGGTGCGGGGGGGGGCGGCGGCTCTGTGTTGTATACGAAAAGGAGCGCCTGGGAGTGAGCCGGTTGCATGTTTGGTGTGCGCTGGTCAAGCACTCCCTCAAAGTCATCCCGATAATAGGCGCTGTGCGCAAATATCCTCCAAGCATGGTTGGTTGACTGCCAAACTTGGAGTTGTACTCCCCTGTGTTTGCTTTTGTATGTGGACGTGGACCAAGAGGCTATCATGTGAAAGCATACCATTGTGTTGCACATGGGGTATTTTTTTGCAGGTTATATCCATTGGGGGGCATTTCCTGAACTGCACCAAAAGGGGTATGCAGGGCGAGCATACTTTCTCTTAGTACGCACGTTACTGTGCCACCTGCTGACCGTGCATGCCGCCACTCCTCGCTTCTGCTGCCCTCAGCACATCCTGCGTGGCATTGACGGCATCGCTGAACCTGGAAGGATATTGGCGATCATGGGCCCAAGTGGATCCGGGAAGACCAGCCTTCTTCACTGCCTGGCGGGGCGGCGGAGAGGTATGACCGGCGAAGTGCGATTGAATGGGGCGCCAACCGCCAATCACCAGGTGATGCGCACCAACGCCGGCTTTGTGCCGCAGGTATGCGGCCTCTAGGGGGTGTGGTGCCGGGGGGCAGGATTGACAATGCCATGGTTGCTGTCGCAGTATGCCCTTGGTCTCTTCGTGCAGCGGGGACGGCTCCTGTCGCGAACCTCCAGGAAGTGTGTCGCGGTGGTGAGCACGGGGACGCCCCCCCCCCTTCTGGCCTGGGTCTACCCCCCTCCTCAATCAAGGGAGCCTTCAGCCACTGTTATACCCCGAGGAGGCGGCCCTCCGCTGCCGCTCTGTTTTAGCGGCTTGTTCCCCATTTCTGTGCTGCAGGAAGACTTGCTGCTCGGGTTCTTGACGGTGGAGGAGAGCATACAGTTCTCTGCAGACCTGCAATTGAAGGCCCCTGCAGAGCAGCGTCGGAAGATGGTGGACCAAGTAATCAGGAACAGTGGTCTGGATGGAGTCCGCAAGACGAAAGTGGGGTCGCAGGTGGTCCGGGGGGTGTCCGGTGGAGAAAAGCGCCGGGTGTCCATCGCGGTGGAGGTTGTTGGGTTCAAGCCTTTGCTGTTCCTTGATGAGCCTACTTCTGGACTGGATAGTGCGGTATGGCCGCCCGATGCCCTGTGACATGGTATCCCCACCCCTGTGCAGACCCCACATTGGCATGTTCAAAAGATCACCTGGGGACAGCTCCTGAGCCCAGTTGCACCCTCCACGATCTTAACAGCCCTACACGACCTTCGCAACCCCCCATAAATCCAAGGGTCACCCAACATCTCCACGGCCCTCCACAATCTCAACAAGCCTCCTCAACCTCAGCATCCTCCATAGCTTCCACCTTGTCCTCCACGTGAACACCTCTCCACCCGCAAACGACCTTCCACTCCCTCAACTATCTTCCACACCCCTCCATAATCTCAACTACCCTCCACACCCTGGTCGCCCCTCCACAACCCCCACAACGCTCTACACCCTCCACAACCCTGCATCCTCCGAGCGACCCTTCAGAACTTCCACAACCTCTGCACCCCGCCACAACCTTAACGACCTTCCACAACGTTCACCACCTCACAAACCCTCTGCAGCTTTCACCACCTCACCAACCAATACGTCAACAGCCCCCCACGAACCCAACCACCCCCCACAACCCTCCACAACCCTTCACACCCCTCCGCAACCCTCCATGACCTCCTCTGTGCCCCCCCAAATCTACAGCTCATTGGAACTGCCGAACATTGCTGCATGTGCATACCAGGACCATCCATGTGTGGAGCGCTCTTTGACCTGCCTGCGGCCAGTTCTTCAACCACCCGCACACAACCTCGACCCTGCAGCACCTGAACAGAGAGAGGACGCACACCAATGCCGAGCCAAGAGCTCTAGGGTGCCATTATAAGTTGTGTTAGTCGCCAAAATTGGAAGCTGTTGAATGCGGTGCAGGGTGGATGCACTCCAGTCCACTCAAGACTGTTGAAGTGGCCTACGGCACTGTGTTGTGTCTCTCCTAACCCTATTTTGATGGCAGGAATGACAGCAATTCTATGGCAGCAACCATCAAAGTCACATCTTACAATTTGCTTCATGTTGGGACCACATGCCTCTGAAGTCCTTTGCAGGGCCATTTCAAAAGCTGTTGGGAAAGGCAAACCATATAAAGAACCCCGCCACGGCCCATATCCGTAATTCCATCTGCCCCCCTCACCCCCTCCTGCAATGGCGACTTGAAAATTGCTCCACGAAAGGGGAGCGGTCGGGGGGAAGGCTGGAGGTGCACAGCACAGCTATGGGGATGCATGGCTGCAAAGAGGCTCCCCAACATGGCACTGTTTGTGTACAGTGCTGCAAAATTGAAAGCAAACGGTCTGTGAGCATTGCATTTTTCGCCCTGTTCGCATGAGAGGACCATGGCGCACACACTGGCATTCCACCGTGTGGTACATGGCCCACATGCCGGCATTGCAACGATGTCCTTTCCCTCTGTTTTGGGTTGAGGAATTGGGCCTTCATGCTTGTTACGCAGGCTGCCTTTCAGGTGGTCAAATTCTTAAAGCGTTTGACCCGCAACCTGAACACTACGGTCGTTGCCACCATTCACCAACCCAGTGTAAAGGTGTTTGAGCTCTTTGATGACCTCTTGATATTGGCGTACGGCGATCCAGTCTATTTTGGTACCGCTGGCAACCTGGAGAGGCATATGAATAGTTTGGGATATCAAGTGCCACCACATGAGACAGCGGCAGAGTTCGTGTTGGATCTCATCAATGCTGATTTTGCAGATGACCCTGAGGTGTCCGTTTTGCTCTTCGGACCTCATCCCAGTGCCACCCTCCAGTGGAGAGGAGATGGACGTGCGCGCATGCACAGGCCTGTGCGCATCTTGGGCAGCAAATGCGACAGCGCCGGGGGGTCATGTACAT